>VWZU01017633.1:19878-67045 GCA_013397095.1 Sterrhoptilus dennistouni | reverse complement strand
TTTATATGTGTGTATATATATATATTAGAATTATATATATATATTATATTAGAATTATCTTAGAATTATCTACTGTTCTTTAGATGAGGGAAAAATCAAACCTCAGAGAAATTTATGAAAAGTCACCAAAAAATCCAGCTTAGTCAGAACATGGGCACAGAGCTCCCTACTGCAGAGACACTGCTCTATGAGACAGATGCTCTAACTCAAAAATCAAATCACACACCCAACAAGGCAGGTATCAAACAGGCACATGGGCATACTGAGAAACCTGTCCATTATTTCCATTTTATTTCTCACAGACAGTACAACAAGAAGAGAGATAAGAATGGTAAGGAACTGGAAGGAAACAGTGGTTCCCAAGTACCAAGCCCTTAGGCTTGGACTGGAGGGGAACACTGGATCAGGCAGCAATGCCTTATTTCTGATGTTGCTGCTATACCTCCCAAAATGGGACAACAATTATTTATTCTGAAAATCATTGTGCAAGGGGTTGCTTATGTCCTACAGTGACAATCACAAAGCCAAGAATCTGCCTGTTTCCCACTTTTTTGCAGATCTTGTTCACTGGCACAGACTGGGAATGCGACCGTGCTGGGAGACTGTTCTGCTTCCCTCCCTGCAAATGGGCAGGCTTGGCCATGACCTGGACCACAGCTTGCCCAGCTGCAATAGAAATGCTGCTATTTCTGATCATCCTGGCTTCATCATCAGTGAAGGAATCACTAATGCCATGAATAACCCTTTTCACATACGTTTCACCCCCTACAAACCACACAATTCTGCTGTAAATTTGCAAGAGAAAACTGAACTATGCTTCAAAAAATTTTGAAAAATACTATGGGAAATGCGGATATTTCCAAATTAGGGAAAACAACCTAAATGAAGCACCACAAGCACAGACTCAGGCTAGGCAGAGAAGGGATTGAGAACAACCTTGAGGACAAGGACTTGGAGTTTCAGTAGATGAGAAGCTAAACTTGATCTGGCACCATGTACTTGTGGTCCAGAAGGCCAGCTGCACCCTGGGCTGCATCACAAGAAGCATGGCCAGCAGGTCAGGGGAGCAGATTCTTCCTCTCTACTCCACTCTCATGAGACCCCACCTAGAATGTTGCATCCAGCTCTGGGGCCCCTAAAATAAGAACATGGACCTGGTGGAGAAAGTCCAGAGGGGAGCCACAAAGATGCTCAAAGGGCTGGAAGTCTGCTCTGAAGCCAGGCTGAGCGAGTTGGAGGTTGGTGAGCCTGGAGAAGAGAAGGTTCCAGGGAAACCTTATTGCAGCCTTTTAGTACCTAAATGGCTGGAGAGAGACATTTTACAAGAGCATGTAATGATAGGACAAGGGAAAAGACTGAAAGAGGGTGAGTTTAAATTAGATACCAGAAGACATTCATTACCCAGCAAGTGGTGAAGCACCAGTTGCCAGAAGTTATGGATGTCCTATCCCTGGAAGAGTTCAAGGCCAGAATGGATGGGGATTTGAGCAATACGGTCTTCTGGAAGGTGGCCCTATCCATGGCAGGAGGATCAGAACTAGATGATTTTTAAGGTCCCTTCCCACCCAGGCCATTCTATGATTCTATAACTTTTATTTTTATTTTTTTAAAATTTATTTCTTTTTCAAAATAGAACTCAGCTGCTCATTAATTTGCTGGACTTATGACATATGCCCTGTAAGGAAAGAGACAGTCTCTTCATTATTTTGCACTTAGCAAAGTAGAATCCTGATTTTCACACCTAAATATCACTACAAAAATTAAAATAATAGCAGTAGTAATAATAGACCTTCTCCTGGACATCAGCTTTTGAGATTAACTCTTCACTTTGGGAAATCTACACAAGGAAAACAGTAACAAAAAAGGCCTGGCATCTCCATTATGGCTAAGTACTTTTCTCAGTCAGAACTATAATCTGTGAACTACGTAATTACTTCAGGAAGGTCTTTTTTCCCACACATTTGTTCAGTGAGTGAACAATGTTGAAATAAGTAGGCTTGAGATTAATTATTTTTCTCAGGAACCCCAGCAGGATACAGTGGGAGGTCTGTTGCAGTGATTTTATTAACTGTTTTGAGGATTTTTGATCTGAATTTACTACTCAGGGTTACCAAAATTGTGCAATATAGGAGACCTTCCACTGCTTTTTAAACCAACGAAAGGGAACATGTGCAAATTTGGAACAAAATAGGGGGAAGACATGCAACTAAGAAGTTGTGTTTCCCTGGATTTTTCTTTTGTTGAGGCAGAGCAAATGAAGTGCCCCCTCTCTGACATTGACATAGTCACTACCTGCACTGAGTGGTTTCTCTGAGTGTTTCTCTGTACTTTACAACACAGGAAGAGAAAGTCAAACATGGAAACAGCAGGCACATATGGATGGATGCTTCACTCCTATGCTCCAATGTAAGCATGTCAGCAGGTGCAGCTTCTTGTTTCCCCTGGCAGGACGTACAATGTCTGTCTTGGCCTTCTTGTAAAAATTAGCATATGAAACACTAGTGATTTTCAAAACATAACCAGATGCACTGAGTGGCCCACTCATAGAGCCAAGCTCAATTCCCCTTTCTTCCATGTATGGTCTGGCTAGTTCTGTGGCACCAGGTTTGAATCATGGTTCTACTACACTTCTTCCAGGAGCCTTGTTGAAATTTATCTTCTGTCTTATCAAAAATTACAGAAAGCAGCACAGCAGCAGCTATCAGTATTCATCTAAATTAATTCAGTTTTGTGATTGCAATTTTCTCAATCTCTCCTATCTGACTGGAATATTCTCTTCTTTAAATATCCACAGTTATCCATTAACCCTCTCCTGGAGGATTATCCCCACAATTTAACACATTGCTCCACTTCTCCATTCTTTTAACTGAAGGATGAAAATTTACATCAGAAAAATCAATCAGCAACTGATAAAGAAAGTCTCTTTCTGCTTGGAAATACCAGCTAAAGCACAGGATGCTACCCAATCCATGCGTGTCATGCTAGAAATGCATGTGAGAACATGAACAGAGAGACAATAAAGACTGGCAATAAAATAAGGTGGAATTATATATGAAAGAAGTTAATTTAGCATAAAGGGAATATTTACAAAGTGTCATAGCTCATCTTTATTATTGAATTCTGCCAAGCTTTTACCTTTGTCTTAGGAAATGCACACTTTTGTGCTACTGAGGTCCAACAATGCCTTGCAAGTCTTTTTAATAAATCATATGAAACAGACATGGTGCACTTCTCTATGCTACCTTAAAAACTAAGACCTAGAAACCTAAGTTTTTAACGGGTCTGAACCTATTAATTTTGTACTTTCTCAAAAAAAGTCAAATATGTCCACAGTGACCAAAGCTTTTGACAGAGAATGATGGACAGAAAGATTGGACTTCACACATTCCTATAGAAAGTCTTTCAGCAGCTGTTGTTTCTCAGTTTTTTATTTGAAGCAGAAAACATCTCCTTTTTTAGTGAATACAGCTTTTCCTATCTACGAGATTCCCACTGGTGAGATCTAATTTTCCACCCTTGCGCTGTTAATAATTAATAATCATTCTCATTAAATTTCTGATATACAAGTCCTTGGGCACTCACTTCCCTAAGCATATAGAAACTCTTGTCTTACAACACAATTATGAATAAACCCACCACAATGTTAGGTAAGAGTCATTTGTGTTTCAGTAACAAATTAGCTGAACAACAGATTTTTATTTTTTTTAACTTTTCATAAGGCGAGTAAAGCTCCATGTTAAATAAGGATTATTCATTTATAAATCTTCAATTTGACTTCAATAAAGTGACTTGTCAGAGTGATTTACTATATCACTCACACAATGTAAAAATTTTTGTTCCATAAAGCAAAAGTTGACTAATGACCCATTTTACAAAGAAAATTTCTCACCAGCAACCTTTACAGGCATTGGTAGACCTCAGGATACTTCTTTATGTTCTGCTCTAGGTTTCAAAATAAATACATGCAATAGATATTTTACCATCAGTTACAGCCTTTAGTCATGCAAAAAGTTCCTCAATATTTTTGGATGGAACAGGCAGAGCTCTCAAACATAGTGAAGTTAATTCAAGGGATGTTCTTAAAACAGTAAAAGTTGTTTAAGCTTCTCTGAGTAGTGAAGCAGAACTTGTATTTTTTTTTCAGTGTGATGGACCAAGGTCAGAGTTTCTTGATGTACAGTTTACCTTGTGCACATGCTTGATTGCTATTTAAAGTCCATTAAGAGGAAAACAGTGTATGTTTTCTGGGCAAGTTACAAATTTCTGGGCATGTTACAAAGTTACACCACAGGACAGCAGAAAGAATATGCTGATGTGCTAGGTGTTTCATGCCAAAAGTGAAGAAAAGCTATTATGCTATGTGTGAAGAAAAGTTATTATGAAGATAGAAGATTCTACTTTACTAAATAGAAACAGTTTCAAAAGTGTTCCAAACTGGTTAAAACTGTCAATACAAAGATGAGCATTGCATAAATAATTTCATGGATACTATAGAATATTCTACTCACTATTTAAAGTGATGTACAACTGCAACATTTAATGTGCATAATGAAAAAATAACCCCTTGAAAATACAAAAATACTTCCTTTTCAAAATAGAACACAATATACTGAAAAGGAAACTTGTCAAAATTGTCATTGCTTTACTACATCAGATTTTAAAAATACTGTTTTGTAGCTGCTTAAGGAAAAAAGGTTTATCCAGTATACATTAAAGACAAAATTATACCACTCACTAAGTTCTTAAAAAGGATCTCCCTGCAAATTATCAGTGAAAATGTGTCGCTATCTACAGATATCTGTATGTGAGTTATTCCCAGGTACACGCAAAATTCAAAAAAAAGTACAGGCAGCTTAGAGCTGCAATGCCTTTGGGACTGTGTGGGGGTGTTTAGTTATCCTCACTATGTGCTTGATACAAGAAGGCTCCCAAACTGTGTCCCATCTGAACCTGCAGTAAATCCACTTTCAGTAGAAGTTCTTATGGTAATGCAGGCATTCCATCACAGCCAGGCAAAGAGAACATGAGAAACTCAGTAGGTGACACAAGAAATTGCTGGACAGCAACAAATAAGAGAGTGAGAAGACGGCAGAAGTTACAGATGGCGCCAAGAAGGATGGTTGAACAGCATGGCTAGCTAAGGGGAAGCTACATGAGAAATGGAGAAATGGACAAACTTTCATGAGCAGCAGAGAGGAGTAATAGCACCTCTGAAGTGAAGAGTCTGGCAAGGCCAAGAGCACTTAGGTGGTCATAGCAGTGATACCATTTAAGGCTGAGAAGACCTAGGTAACACCACTGGTAACATCAAATTAGGGTATGGATGTGGCAAAACTGAGATTAGCAGGGGAAAATAATTAGGGACAGTTTTTTTCATTTGGGAAGGATACAAGTGTGTGAGGGGAAAGAACAAGCAGGGAAAAATGGAGAGAAGGGGATATCAAAGGGCCCAGTCAAGTATAACCAAGGTGCCAAGCTCAGCACCTGATCACCCTTTTTCCTTGTCTTAATAAACTCTACACCTGTTTTCTCCATAACTATGCTAAAGTGTGGCTTCTGTTCTATGTGTGAGACATTAGCAAACTTCATGTTGGACTAGCCAACAACTAGGGTAAAAATAAAACTACCTATAATAGCCAAATATGACCTATATCTTCTTGAACACATCCCAGCTTGCCACCACTGCTTTTTTCATTTTCTTCCTACTTCTCAACCCCCAGCTCTAAAAACACCAGAAATGTCTTAGCCAAATACATACCTTACTGTGTGAGACAAAATGATGTATCTCCCATTTTTAGCCTGCCTCTGAATCTAAAGGACAAAATTTATATTATCTTCAAGACCATATTTCTGTAATGTAGAACTTCTTGCTGACCTTCTCCTCAGACCACTTTGACCTCACACTCAGCCACTCCCTCTTCTCATGGTGCCACGCTCACTCCTTTTGGTGTCCCTCATACTTCCCAAATGGGCATGTCATGCTTTTGTTTTCTCTTCCTCCTTTGCCTGTAATTCAATCCTCTCCTCCCTTCTCAGACACAAAAGTAATTTATCTCCTTAAATCACACCCTAAAGCCTTGTTTTGTCCCTGTTGTTTAATGATAACTTCCTTCTGAACCATTTTGTGATACTTTGTAAGAATGCCACTATATCATCTATTCTATCTTGTTTTTATCTGCTGGAGCTTCATAATAAGTTAAGATATGCAAATAATCATGCAAACGTGCATCATTAAGCACTTCCCTTAAAAAAATAATTTAATTAGAATGTTCTCTTCCTCAAAATTGCAGCAATGAATGCACAGTTGTAACTGAGACAGAATGGAAAATTAAAGCATTTCGATCAATACAAAAACATAAACACTAAGCTCCAGGCAAAAGGGTATACTATCATATTCCATCTATTACTACAGAGTCAGAAAGGGGTTTTTTCCCTGTTTGATGTAACTTTCCCTGAAGGTTAGTGTCTCTCAATTACAAGCTGCAGTCTTCTCCAAGTCAGCTATAAAAGTGTACGCACAATTTGTAGCATGCAAGTATATGAAGGAGAAAAAAATTATCCATTTGAATGTCATCAACTGATAACTCTTCATTCAGAAACATTGAATTAAGCAAGAAGAAATAAAGAATGAACTGTAAGTGCCAATATTCCATCAAGCACTACACAGTGGTTTATTCAAAATACTGTTTGTAAAAGTATATATACAATGCTGAGACATCAGTTATTGAACAAATGTTGCTGCATGCACTTTTTCTTTGCAAGCAGTAATGCACTTCTGTCAAGCCAGCAATTGATACAGGAACAATGAAAGGAACTTTATGGGTCATCATGTCCAGCCTGTTGCTGATGCACTTTTTCCCTAACTGCTTATAGACATATTTTAGCAAATTATAAAATAATGGTTTTCTCTTCCTCAGCTATTTGCAACTAAGTGGCTCTATGTTAAGAGCCCAATAATCCCAATACCAGTGCCTAAATACAAGATCTTGCACTTTGCAGTGTTGACTTTCAGCCCATTTCTCTCCCTTCAGTCACCCTGCCTTTGATTTGACAATGTCTCCGGGCTTCATCAATCACCACATTTCACAAGTGCTACTTCTTATGCAAGATCATCAACATGCATGTTAAAATTGGCTCCAAAACTGCCCTTCAAGGCACTAGACCAGTATCCTTGCTCTAAGTCAACAATTCCACACTCAAAAAAAGCTGCCATCTCCTCTATCACACTTAGACCTTAAAAAAAAAAAAAAAAAACACCCTCAAACATTTCCTATGCAGAATCGTTGGGCCTTTAACTGTAGAATGTTTTCCAAACTTTTAAAAGAGTAACACCCCACCTAAACTCACAGCCCATATTATATGCTTTGGTGCTAATTTATTCCTATTCTGTCTAGTGAACATCCAAGCCTGAAGCAAGATAGTGTACACAGGTAGATTATACCCACATAACCTCAAGCAGAATTCAGGTTTGAAAACTAGACAAAGTTTATGGTTTTTTCACTCTACCAAATATTTCAATCAGAACCCAATTAAAATGACACCATCAACACACTTTTCAGTTTTTCTTTTTCTTTCTTGTAAACAGTTGTTATATTTATATGACATAAAGTTATTTATTTTTAATGAAGAATCACCTAAAACAACAGGGTCTCCCGCACTGAAGGTATTACTGAAACAATCAGCAATGACATAATACTTGCTCCTACAATTTACTAAGATAATGTACAATATCTATATATACACATGTATAAGTAACTGGTGCAAAAGGGAGTGTGGAAGGAAATACTACAGTCTTGAACACAGCTACAAGTCAGTGAAAACAATGTAGGTTTCAAATCACCTGCTTTTACAGTGTATGTGGAATATGTGATACAGCATTGCATCAATTTAGTTTGCAAGCAGAGTAGAGAGAATTAGTAACACATGAAAGCAAAAGCCATCCATTTGGTTTTACTCAGTTAGGGACCCATCCCTGCTGAACACATTAAACTGCAAATCCTGAAAGAGAGAGACAGTTTTGCAGCAATGTTCTCTGCAATTTAATTGCAAGATCCCTGCAAAAAGCTCACTTGGGTATTTTGAAATATAGTGACTTCCTTCCAAATACCTAATTTATTTTTTTGTACAAACCATATTAAAAAAACATGATGTAGGGGTTGAGTAAGCTGGAAATTAGACCTGCACAAATAGGCTATATTTCAAGAGTCTTGTGATAACCTTAGCAAATTAGAAGGCAAAAGATCTATTCACATTGGTAAGCATGATATGGCCAGTTTTATTGTGCTGAGACAGAGATAATTCAGCACTTCTACACATTTCATTTTAATCGTCACAGAATTAGTCATCAAAGACTACAGCTGCTTTCAAAGGAAATGTTAAATCAACAACTGGAAAAAATGTATTTGAATACATTTTCCCAACAAATGCTAATTCACTTTTATTATCAAGTTTTAGCCTGTGGCATCCTTAATGTGCATCAAAACTATGACCACATAGAAATTAATCTACTTCAAGTCCTGATTTCTAGTTTATAACTTTGCTGGGAGGCTTTACTCTAAGTTACTTTCTGTGTCCTTCCCTTCATCTGTCCCTGAAAGACTCATCAGCAACTGATTGAGCCTGTCCTTGTACCAAGCACAATGGCGGTAGCACAACCAAGACCACCAGCCCAGGGCTATTGATTGCTTTTCTAGAGAGTAACTGACTGAAGGTTGGAGAAAGGAAAAATTCAAGAAGTGTGAGACCACTACAGAACAGCAGGATCTGACTTTGACCATGAGCTGGGTAGGGGAGCATGGTCTGCTGAAGACACTGACAGCCCCAACCACACTGTCAGGAAGCCAAATGAGGAAGATTTTGCGGTAGACACCTATGATTTTTTAGTGTGTCTCGTGCTGCATGCATGACAGAGTGCACATGGCTTAGACTGCTGTAAGACCCTTCAAGGTGAAATAGCAATGCAGCACACCCACAAGGACAGAGCTCTGGAGGGGTATTCATACCCTCCACAAAGAGAAACTGACTGCTCACCGCTGATCTTTGACCATGCAGTAACCAGTGCACACCACAGGGAAGTGCAGTATTCCACAGACATAAGGACAGGTTCAGAATATTCCTCAGATTTATCCATCTTGAGATACACATCCGCACATATACTTGTGGATGCCTGGTGAGCATCCACAAGTAGAAAACAAGCAGAGACATGACTGTAACAATGATTTTATAGCAGCCTTATATAAATAACCTGATTTCAAATTCAAACAGTTCTCTGAGAAAGTAAAATGCAGTGTAAGATTGACAGGTTGCAATGTACGCTTAAAAACTGAAGTACTATATGGCAGCAGAGCGGAAACTGAAGTAAGACTATTACAAGTAAGACACATAATAAACACATGGGAAGAACAAAAGCAGCTTGACATATCTATCACCCTCTTTTACTTTATAGGTTTCTGTTCTAAACAGACACTGTGTATGCCATCCCTCTGAATCAAGTCCATAAATACAGCCATAACCCATGACCTTGTCCATACACACATGAAAAGCTCCATTAACTTGAGAAAGCCCCAGTAGGTAAAGTCAACTCCTCTGTGCCTCCTTGTTGAATGGAACCACCCTAGGACCAGAAAATCATAGAAGACTCATGTCAAGGAGCAAATTACTAAATCCTTTTCCTCAGTTTCTGCTGGTATATGTACAATAAATACTGGGAGCTTTCCAGCCCTTGAGGTAGCTGTCTTCTGTACAGCAGTGAAATGGTATTGTCATGCCATCAGTGCTCTTGTATCATCTCCTGGCACATGCTGTGGGCCACATGACTGGAACTGATACTGTGACACAGAAAGCAAAGGCACAATCAAAACCTCTGTAGAGACAGACAGCCAAATGGACAATGATGAGTTCCAAAACATCAGACTTAGGAAAGGAAAGGAAATAAATGTAGAATGTGCTAAGCATAAACTGTAAAAGAATGATACTAGTTTGTCAGTTGACACCTGTATCTTCATTAAAATTATGTTTTTATTTTTCCTAATTTCTACAAGCTCCTAATCTTTGAGAAAAGACTACAAGTGAAATCTTGAAATAAATTTTTTAAAGTGTCTCAGTTACTATGCAGCATTTTTCCCTTTTAGAAGCAGTCAAAGTTCCTATCAGAAAATATGACTGTTGTCTTAACTATGTGCTAATAGGTATATTTATAGGGACAGAAAAAGAATTTCAACAAAAAGCAAAAGAATTCCAACAGATTTTATGTAACCTTGGATGAAAAGAACTGACTTTCTTATTTAACTCACAATGATACATACGTTTCAGGGAAATACCAGCGCTGGAGTATCAAATCACTATTACTGTCAATTTAAAAAACATTATGTCACGGTGATAGTGTAACTACTAAACAGTCACAGTGTAAGCAGCAAACTGCAAAAAGAACCATAATCCTGTACAACCAACATGCTTGTTAAACTTCTAAACAATCTTTCCTCTGATCCCTCCCCCTAACAAAATCCTATGTCTTTCCTGCCCTTGCAGACTCTGCCACACCTTCTTCACAGGCTATCCATGAATATAAAGGAAAATACAGCAATACCCTAATGTGGAGCCATTGCAAAATGAAGTAATGTTGTGTTTTTTAGAATGGTTGAATGTACTTCAGAAAATATCATTTCCTTCTGTTTTCTCACACAATATTTGCCAATACTGGAATCAAGAGTGGATTTGCAGAAGTTATGCCTCCTGTGAGTGACTTTTGAGCCTTCTAGGTATGCAAGACAGACAGAAAAGTTCCTAATGTTCTTCAGTGCTTGGTAGGTAGAAAACTTAGACATATAATGGTTTACTACAGTGTTGACTGACTAATTTCTCAGATCTAATGAACTGAATGGATGAATGGAAGAAAGGAACCACTTAGGACTTTCTCCCAAGGGAAAACTGGATACAATGATTTTAAGACAACATTGGCAGACTAAATCATTAATAAAAAGCTTTAAATTGGAGACCTTAAGTAAGAAAGTGTAAAAGGCATTATGTATTCCCACATACACCTTTGTTGTCTAGTCTCATTACTAAATAAAAGCCCAGAAGGGATAGTTTCTGCAATGCCATGCATGTGATCCATGTGTTTGTGTTCATTCAAGACAACACAGCAGGGAGAACCTATGGCTTCTCAGCAGACAGCACAAGACAACAAACAGGCTGCTCAGACTGAGGGTTATGAACACTATTCTGCTACTTTTTCATTTGAAATATTTCCAAAGTATTAGAAAAGGACATTTTCACCACTTATTTAACTCGAGCATAGGAATTTTGTCTAAGCCAGACTCTTTCTGCAAACAGGTGTGCTTGTGGAGGTGCAACTGGCAAACCTACATTTTCAGGAGAAATATTATACCAGAAAATATCTCAGGATCCTTAAACATATAACACCACATTATACTTGAGTAGTCTCATGAAGAAACAGCAAATAGCAACAGTGCCTTACTAGGAACTGTGCCTCAGAGTGCTGCCATCCCTCTTCAGGTTACCTGCTCTATGTGTAGGACAGCACCCATACCATTTTGACACAGAGAATGTACTGTGCTTCCTTCCTTTCTGTATCAACTGGGTACTGATTCCCTCAGGACATGCTAAAAAGAGTCATAAATGAAAAGTTGCAATGGACAAACAAAAGATGTCTAGATTTCTTTGCCCCCAGTGGACAAGCCTGAAGATGAGCTGCAAACAAATGAGACCGTATGGTATCTCATATTGCACAGCTCACAGTAGTAAATTTCCACTTCATTTAACTCAGACAGCACACACAAGCACACTTGTGGTTTATCTAGCTGTTATTCTGTTAGCATTAATATCATTTAGCTCACACACAAGACCATGCTTTAGTTACTACATACATTATAATGATACAGAATTAAAGATACAATCGTAGAACTGAAGTTTAAATATTGCCTCATGAGAAAGGAATACAGGGATTTTTAAAATAAAACCTACATAAAATCTGTAATAGATTATTCCACATTTTATCAATTATCATATTCTCATTAATAAACTCACAAAGGAATTATGAGCTTTACCCTTGCTAGAGCAGACTAAGGTAACAAAGGAAGCTACTGTGAGAAAAACTGTTTTAAGCTGGCATGATACTGAATTGGTGGCTATGTCAGACACTAAATGTGATTTCAGTTCTGAGTACACTAACTCTGTGTCTTCCAGGGGAAAAAAAAAAAAAGAAAATTCTACCCAGCAAAATTATATTTTGGATAGGAGAGGGTTACCAAGGTAGAATACAACTGGGTAGTTTTGGACACGCATATCAAAGAGAAAACCATCACCATAATCTTAGTTTTGCTTTGTCTGTAATAATTACTGGGATTTCCTTGATGACAGAGGAGTGAGAGGGAGGAAGAAAAAAAAATCACTGTGTGGCTGTAAAATTCCATTTTGTACACTGGATTTTAACTAAGGAACACATCAGGTCATCAGCCCTGAACTGTTTTCCAACAGTTAAAAGTTGACTGACAAAGATAAACTGACTGACTTTTTTACCATAGAATGGTTTGGGTTTGAAGGGCCTTTAAAGGCCATCTAGTCCAACTCTCCTCCACTGAGCAGGAACATCAACTAAGTCAGGTTGCTCAGAGCTTCATACAATGGCCTTGGATTTTTTCAGGGATGGTGCATCCATAACCTCTCTTGGCAACCTCTGCCAGTGTTTCACCACTCTCATTGTAAAATATTTCTTCCTTACATCTAGTCTAGGAATTTACCCTATTTTGGTTTTAAATCATAACCCTTACCCTACCATAATAAGCCATTCTAAGAAGTCTGTTCACCCCTTTCTTACAAGCCTTCCTTTTAATTTTTGAAAAGCTGGAGTGAGATCTCCCTGGAACCTCCTCCAGGCTGGACTCCCACAGCTCTCTCATTTTTCTCTCATAGGAAAGGGGCTCCATCCCTTAGATCATTTTCATGACTTCCTCTGGACCCGTTCTAAGAGGTTCACATCTCTTTTGTACTTTCTGTGTGGTTTTGATGTATTATTGTCTAGACTGAAAACCAGAACCTTTAATAACAGATAGGTAAATGAACCTTGCTTAGATCAAAACACATGGCTGCGCCAATTAGTGACTGAGTAAACAGCAGCATGAAAAATGGTAACCTTTAATTGCAGCCTCAAGTGTAGTGCCGGGCATTCTGCATTTTCTGTTTATCCCAAACAAACAGTAAGTAGCTTGCCACATGTTTCTCGTGTCTCCAAGGACTAATTAAAACTGGCCATCCCTGTTTCCGACCACCTGAGTACCGATTAAATCTCCCTGGGTAAACATTGCTTCCAGCCTTCTTTCACTGGTGCTCTCTGTGACCCTTTGCTTCTTTTGTGCAGTAGTTCACTATTAAATTTTGCCTGCTAATTCAGCAGAACAGTGCTGAACTGCAGCTGTCCCATTTATTTCAGTAATGCAGTAACTTACTGAGCTACTGCAGTTAAACATAACAAGTCCTGTTGATGATTTCTCCGAAGTTTCTGGTAGCAGCCTCAGGATGCTTTCACCTTGGGGTATGGCTATCAACTGCACTCAGTGTCCTGTGCAAGAATCACAGGCTCCAAAATATTTCCTGAAGGGCCATGTCTCAAACTGGACCTCCCAAGCTATCCTGAGAGTGAAGTTTCTCCTTAGAAAGAAGCTGGCCCTAAAGAAGCACCTCTTTAGCAAGAAACCACAAGGGTACCTGGACCCATAGTAATTACTGCTAAGTACCACAACACTACTAGTTGTAAAGACATAAGTAAAATGATAAGAGTCTCCTTGAGATTAAAAAACTAACTAAATAAAAAAGAACAAGCCAGGCTGTTAAAACTATTTAATCATGTGGACACCAAGAATTTGGATCCAAGGCATCTCAAATTATCCCTTCCAGTGCACATTGTTTTGCATGTATTTATAATGAATCGCTCATGCTTTCATGACACTGAGTTCCATTCACTCTTTCTCAAGCCTGAATTAAAATGCCCAAATGATTTGCTGTCTTCAAATGTGCTGCAGATGACTGCTATTCTCTCCCTTCTTCCTGCCTACTGGCAAATATTTCCAGCAGCATTTGGAAATAATTCCTCCAAAGGAGGAATTATGTTATCATTTGGCTGTATCAAAAGCCCTTCAGATGCCACACAGCAACTCTTTATTTCCTAAATCATGCAAATTAGACAAATAGTACTACTAGTAACTATTTCCTCCTAACTTATTTTAATGCTATTGAACAAAAAAAAAAGAGGGCAAAATACATACAATCCCAGATGAAGGCAAAAAAACCAAAAATGCTGTCAATTTAAATATTTTGTAGAAATATATGAATAACACATGAGAAGGGGAAAACAAAAAAGTTATTTCCACTTACATATATACTTAATGTCCAGGATAAGGATGAAGTCAGAATCTTTTAGCCTCCTTCAAAGAAGTTGGATGTTTTGAAGGACATTAAATCTGGACCATGATGAAAGCCTAACTAATTCCTTTCTATACCAGAAGGCAAGATATTACAGGTAGCATTGGAAGGCTTTTCTTCCCACCAAGATAGAATGAAAGGGTTTACACAAGTGATACATTCTTCTTTCTAAGACTGTAACCCGTCCATTTAGTTTCTCCACCAGGGTCATTAGAGCTGGCATGAAAGTCTTCATGGATGCTTTTCCTTTGGACCTTCATGAGCTAAGTTCAACTACCACGTTTGAAAAACTAGAGAGTTTGATTGTTTGGGATTGTCATAAAGGAAGCTCTTCACATCATCCCAAGAAATCTGACAGCTGGGAGTAGGCATATTCTTGGAAGGGACCAGCATGGAGGCATGACTAATAGAATTAACTTCTCCTAAAAGGAGACTCTCCTTAATTTCACAGTGAAACTTATGGAGAATTGTATCTAGACAGCTTAACTTTGAAAGTAATAACAATACTTCTTTTTAGGAGAATAAATGGGTTAAGAGGGCCCTCTTAGAGAGGAAGCTGCTACCCCTTCCATTAAAAAATGGGATGGGTGATAGGAAAGGGTGAAGCTCAAGAGACTGACATAAGAGAGTGAAAGACTTCACTGTGAGACATTGCTAAGGAGGACACATTAAAAACAAAAGAGATAGAAAAGGAAAGCAGTGTTTCTATATATACATCACAGTAACACCCAGCCTAAAGTAGTTATTATGTGTTAATCTTCATTTAGTATCATCCCATATCGAGATGATGTGGGCTTGTTACTTGATTTGTAACATATAACATTTACAATCTATTGTACCACTTATACATATTTAAATACAAACAATTACAAAATCATATGAAAAAAACATGAGCTTTGCAATTAAATCACTTCAGTGCATGGTATTGGGCTCCTGTAAAATGACATGAGGTTATTGTTCTTCTCAGTATCATTACAAAAAAAGAGCCCACAGTTAATGAACCACAAATTAGCAATACCAAACACCTCTCCTGAATAAAAATGCACATGTATCAAAACACAGTGTTATCACTGAGCTAGTAGAATTTGCCAGCAGTAAGCAAATTCAGAGAAATATCAGTATCTGTCTACAGAGGAAACAAAGTTTCGTCTGCAAGGACTAATAATAAAATAAAGCTAATTTGTGTGGAAATACATTGCAAAGGGCTTTCAAGATCTGAATTCATGCCTTGAAGATCACTGTACATTGATGGCATCCCAATCAATCTCCCTAGGATGCTGGTCTGTTTGCATGGTGGCAGAGGACTTCAGTTCATGTCATTTGGGCCTGTCGCCTCCGGTAGGAGGCACACAGCTAATCCATCATGAATCCATTTGCTGTGAAACAACAGCATCTGACAGCTCCTCAGTCTCATTGCTGTATCACACTAAAAACCTGTCCTTGGCAGAAATACCCAGTCAATTAAGGGAGATGGCTGCTAGCAACCAAAATGTGAAGTTGTTTTTCTTCTACAGTTCTCTGCTGGGTCTAAAGAAAGAAATTTAAAATGTTCCAAAGTACTTGACAGTGCTTGTACAACAGGGTTTCTGAGCAGCCACTTATTGCAGCAATTGCCAACATTTTCACATGTGAAAGATAATTGCCCTTCTAGATCATTTAGGAAACAAGTTCGGCTCTCAGCTTCAAAGTTCCAGTTAGTGTTGAACTTTACTTAGACATGAAATGCCTTTTCTTGTAAACGGGAGAAAAACAACAGTAAACAAGTTATTCTCTTTTGTTTAGATGGAAATTCATGCACATTAGCTTCTGCCCGTTGGCTCCTGTCCTATTGGTTGGCACCACCAAGAAGAGCTGATTCTTTCCTCTTGACACCTTCCTCTTAGATATTTATACACATTAATGAGGCAACCTTGCAGTCACCTCTTTTTGGGGCTGAACAGGCCTCCTCAGCCTTTCCTTGCAAGAGAGATTCTCCAGACCCTTGACCAGTTCAGTAGCTCTCTGCTGGACCTGCTCAAGGAGCTCCTTGTCTCTCTTGTCCTGAGGAGCCCAGAACTGCACACAGCACCAGATGTGTCCTTGCCAGGGCTGAGGAGAGGGGCAGGATCACCTCCCTCTGCCTGCTGGCGGTGCCCTTCCTAATGCAGCCCAGGACACCATTGGTCTTCTTGGCCACCAGGGCACTGCAGGCTCATGGACAGCTGTTGTCCACCAGCACCCCCAGGTCCTTCTCTGCAGAGCTGCTCCCTGGCAGGTCAAACCCCAGCCTGTGCTGGTGCAGAGGGTTATTCTTCCCCAGGTGGAGGACCCTGCATTTGCCCTTGTTAAACTTTGGAAACTTCTTCTCTGCCCACCTCTCCTCGATCATCTTTTCAAAAGACATTGCCCATACTATTTTTCAATGCTTGGAAGATGGCAACAGAGCAACATGAACACCAAAGGCACTTTCCCTGGTTAGAATTATTTTCTTTTATAAGTATGGCAAAAAACAAATGGCCTACTTTATAACCCTGAAAAACATCCTCCATATCATACAAATAATGCCCATTCAGTAACATGAGTTTTGCCTTTGCCCCAGTAACTAAACCTATTGGTTGGAGTGCTTAGACAAATGTATAAATATACATTCTGTATACTTAAAACAGTACGCAATTGTTCTGTATATCTTTTAGCTTCAACTTCTGATTTATTTCAGCCAGTGTGTGCAATACAGAATAAAAGTAAAAATAGTTTCTTTGTATTTCAGGAAACTAAATGGCCATCTTTTCTAAAGATTACACAGACATCTGATATATAGAAAGTATTCTTCCAACATAAAGCACTAATTCTCTTCATGCATTTTAAACTCAACACACATTATTTACTGAAGATTTAAGATGAAATTTCTATTCATAGACAATGTTCAGGACATAAGATGCCTATTGACTTTCTAAAAAGCAAGGAAAAAATGTGAAGAGCTTATTAAATTCAGTTTCAAAAATGAAAAAATAAAAACTTGAAAAGTCAAACTATTTTCTTTACAGACTTCTTACATATTCCAAATAATCAATTTATGCTTGTAACAGGAACAAGTAAATATTTGGCAAACTAAGGAAATCAATTGGACTCTTGCTAATCTAATTGTTTTCTCCCAAAGGGATAAACACATCTTCTGACAGGGTTTGCTCTTACAGTACTACTTAGATTTATTCTCTATGCATTTCAAATCCAAAGATCAAAAGACATAAAGATGGGGAAAAAAACCTCTTAATCTGTGCCCCAAAGCTGCAAATGTGTTTATATTCTCATTTTTCATATTTGTAAGGTAATTACAGTAAAGAGCTCCATACTGCATATTTCAAGAAGAAACTTCACCTCTGATAGTGGTGGACTTTGAAACAAGAGACGATATTCCCCTTATTGCAGAAGAATTTGTTAGATATTTCCTGAGTTTAAAATTGAAGTCTTTATATCCACTGTGTTTACAAACACTCTAAAATGTTTTATCTTTGGAAAACCAAAATGCACCTGCTGTTAATTGATTTTGTTACTTTACAGACTGCAGAGATAAATACTAAAACCTTGTGCAGTGTATGCTCTAACTCAATTTAACACAAAACTGTTTTTAAACCTTTAGAAATTCAAATTTGTAATACAAATTTTATTCTTAATTTATTAACTTCTCCCCACACCCTTTTTCTAATTATAAATAAGAATTATTCCATTTATATTTCAGAAACAAGTTGTGATGACAAATGGGCAAAAACCTTTCTTTACCTTGCGGACAAGTCCAATAAATACATACATGAATTGTTATTGCAGATCAACATAAAAACAATTTTGCTCCATTTTTTATTGAATAAAAAACCTCCAGCTTCTTGTTTGGCAATTTTTAACTGTATTGTATGTATTTGAGCATACTTGAGTATACTTGATCAGATTCCAGCAGCCAGTGTGAATGTTTTGGATTCTTGTCCTGCTGACTTCCCAGATCTCTCAGTGAAAAAAAAAAATAGTTACAATTACAATTCTTTGTTAGAACTATTTAATAGCAGACTTTCGTTTCCTTCTTAAATTCTGATTTTGTATTTGCATTGGCGACATTAATATCTTCCACAGATTTCTTTCTTCTCTTTTTGTTTTTGCATTTTAAGTCTATCTTGGATATTAAAAAGCACAGAAACATGCATTTCAGCTCAATGAAAATTTGTTAATCAAAAAACGTGTGATGTCCCATGTCACCTACAATCCTCTCATGGCTCATCAGAGATCAAACAATTAGATGACAACTCATCTAAATAGAAGTCAGTTCTCAAAAGGTTACAGCTACCTGTGCTAGAAAGACAGTAATGATTCCCTGAGAGCACCATAATAATCAATAAATATTTGTCTTGAAAAGCATCAACAGCTTATTTCTGATAAACTACAATAATTAATTAAAACAATAATAAACACTTTAGATAGCTCAAGTCCACCCACTAACTATTTAAAAAGCATGAAAAAGTATTTCTTAATTCATTAATTTCAAATTTTCTTAAATGTTCTAAAATACATGGACATCCACATGTAAGCATACTAAATTCTGTAACAAGGAAGAAAAATATCTTACACCTTGATATACATTTTTACCTGGTGGTATGTATGGACCACATGGCTGTTAGGAGTGATCACAAAGTTTTGTGCTGCAGCTCTTGGACTGCAGCACAACAAATAGAACATAAACAATTATGCTTTGATGTAAATCTGCTTTGATTTTCAGACCCTATTTTCTGCAACCCATAATTGTTCTAGCTTAGAACAGGAAACATACCTGGAAAGGAGCAAATAATTGTGGGTCTTGCTCCCTGCATTCACACTGGTAAGCAAGTGACTTGACATGGAATTTGCTTTTGTATATAAAGCATATAAGTAATTGCATAAATAAGTATACCACAGATTTCAGAAAAGCAGTTTACATGGTGTTTTAAGGATTAAGAACTACGCAGTGAATGTGTTGTATAAGTATGGCTAAGAAAGGAAAGACTTGCACCTTATGGGTACACCCTGGTGCACAGGAAGCAAGTTACAGTTTACTAAAGCCAAGGAGGGTTTTTGATGGAATGACGAAATTATTTTTGGTGTTATGAAAGAGCACTCCAGGAGAATCATGGGGGGAACGTACAAAGATAATATAGGACAGAAGTTCGGAGTAATGGAGAATCACAGATTCACAGAATGCGTTATCTGGTCCAACCATCCTGCTCAAGTGGGGTCATCCCAGACTACATGGCACAAGATTGTGTCCAGAAGGGTCTTGAATATCTCCAGTGAGGAAGACTCCACCAGCTCCATGGGTAATCTGTGCCAGTGCTTGGTTACGCACACAGGAAAGAAGCTCTCCCTCATATCTGTCAAATTTTCTCATATCATACTCCTCATTTCTTGGGAAAGTATCCCAAGCTCAGTCAGAGAAGCAAAATGACTCACAGTCCTTCCCTCCAACTCTGAACTAGATTTCATTTCAGCCAAGCTTGCACTGCCTTTTAATTGCTGCTACATCATTTCTTTTCATTTTGTTTTTTCTCCCATAAGCTCTGAGGAAATATTTAAGGCCAAAACTGATTTGAGTAAAACAGTTTTATGAACTGCTAATCCTGATATTGGCCTTATGATCCCCTGAAGATCCACTGTATTCAAAGGAAACACCTTAAGAATAGGAAACCTACTAGATCAGCAGTTCTAAGACAACAGACTAAAAGTGCTGTGAAGATTTTGATGCCAAGTTTTGAACCTGATAAACTCTGCACTGTGGGAATAATGACTATTCCCAACTTCAGCTGCAGCTGCAGTTGCGTCCTTAGGTCTCCCTTGGCACTTTAAAATGTAATTTTCTGCTTTATGTCAATTTTTTTTTAAAGAAGGAGGAAGCGTTTAATATCTAGTTCATGCCTAAATCAATTTGAATACACCAGCCAAGGGGATCTGAAATAGCCTAATTTGGACACTTCAGAGTTTTCACACTTCTTAACATCACATTTTTAGAGCACCATCCAGCACTAGTTTTTTTTTTTAAAGCATCCTGTGGAGTTCCCTGCTTCCTCTCCAAAGCAGTGAGAGCACTTGCCTAGGTAATGGCAGACAAGCTCAATTCCTCCTTTAGCATTCCAATAGTCAAACCCATTACTCTAAACACTAGGTTGCCAGCTAGTCTGACTCCAAGAGTGAGTATATGAATTGAGAAGAGAAAAAGGACTTCAAAGAGAGAGGGAAGGAGGGATATCTGTTTCACTCTGTTTGCTGGGGACAGAGAATAACATAAAACCATATTTCAGAGCTTAGCAGACCACCTGGAGTTTGGCCTCTACTCCAGGTTGTATACTCTACTCTGTGTTGTATTTTGGCAATTACTGAACTATATAAGCAGACTTGAAAGGACATCCAGAACTCTTTTCAGTCTTAACAGACTCAGTCACAGCAGACAGGATAATACATCTTCATGCAGTTCTTGGTATCCCTCCAGCACAATGAATGCCTGTCCTGGGTTGCAGTGTAGGATGTACACAAAGTATTTATTCTATCACCATCTTCATGAACTGTTGAAACCAGGTGGGCTAGTGTTTTCCCAAGCCCCCTGCCTTTGGGGTGTCTTCTGCTAATGGCCCATTAACGCCTGGCCCATGACTCACAGGTAACTCCCTCCAGGAGTTATCTCTGTTTAATGGGCCATCAAGGACCCACTTCACAACTCCTCAGCCCATGGTGAGATGCTCTGCCCAGGGGGAGGAGACAAGCATTCTCACCTGGATATAAGCTGGTATGTGGGACAGTGCAAGAGCATTTATCCACTGGATTCCCAGAGGGCCAGAGCTACCAGACCTTTCTACAGGATCACTGCTTCAGGAAGTGCACCTCATCTGGACTGCTTCCACCATCCTGCTCAGGTTGTATTCTGACTCTGTCAGTGGTCCTTTGTGTTATTGCATTTATTTTATTTTATTTTCACCTTTTTACCTTTTTTCTTATTAAATTATATTTCTGACTTGGAGCCTCTCACTCTTTTTGCTTTCAAACCACGACAATGCCTCAGTGAAAAGTGACCACTTAAGGAGGTGCAGTGGATCCTCTCAAAGATCCTCCCAAAAGAGCTTCTGGCAATGCTGTCCTAGTTAGGGCCATTCTCTGTCTGAGGAAATCAGTAAGGTCAAACAGTGGTTAATGCCAAAAGAAAGGTCAGTGCAGTTCTTTGTTATGTCACTTCGTCACTCTTGCATGTGCAATAAGGTTCGACCTTATTAGGTCATTTCCATCATTGTTAGGAAACAAAGATAATCCCATGTGATCTAGGCAACTGGTCATGTAGTTCTGATACCTGGAACAATCACCAGAAGTGGTTTCCAAACAGACACGAGCCCGAAATACATTCACATTAACTGATTAACCACTTACCCTGAATAATGCATACAGAGGTAGAAACTCAGATCTGTATGCGCAGAATTTGCCTCCACCAACTGGAAGAAAATATGTCTAACTAGTAATGTTATCAGCTCTACTACAAAGAGCAGGCATCTTACATTAAACTCTCAGTGAGTAAGGCAAATGACATAACTTCTGCTCTAAGTTAGCATTTCCCCATTACAAAAGAAAAAAGATCAAAACCTTGCCATTAATCACATCTTTGCTCGTAAGCAGCACCACACCATTACTCCAAGATAGGTTTTCAGTAAGTAATAAAGTACTAACAGGATAATGGCAGTGGAATAGCAAATGAAATCTGTTCTTCCTCACATTTGTTCCACTTCTTTGCACTCACAGTAAAAATACATAAAATGGGATACTGAAGATATCCATATGCAGTGTGTTAAAATGAAGAGGAAAAAAACACCCTAGTGGATACCATTTTCTCTCATGCATCATCAACTACTTTCTGCCAAAGTCATACTGAGCTGCTAAGAAGCAATAAAAAGCTGCAACTGGAGAGCTACAGAAGATTCAGGGCGTGTAAACATACATCAGTCTGAAAAAATAACAGTTCTCATCCATAGCGACATCCCTATTATCCATCTTCTTTTATGTATTTTTCACATCCTCTTGAATGAGAATTTGTATTTAGTCAGTGATTGGGATGTTCACCCCAAAACACTTCTAATTTCAGCATCCTGTGAGCTTAGCAATACATTGCAGAGTCAACTTTGCCCTGCCAGTCAATCCACTCACATATTGACTTTCCAAAAGTTTTCCAGCAGACCAATGTCAAGGATGTATTTGCCCTATGATCATTTTGCACCCCCATATCCAAATCCATCTGCCTTACTAAGTTGTAGGGAAATGATCAGCTCAAGAGACCAGTTTGCCATTAGTACAACAGGATGAGACTAATTGTGGAGAGACTCCTGCAAGCAGGAATCTGTGCGGAATAACAGAGGGCTACATTCATAGTGGTTGTATGAACATCTCTACCCAATGCACTCAAATCTTAAAATACCCAACATTTCACAGTAAAGAGATTAAAATTTAACCCCTCTAAGGGGGTTAAACCCCCCAACACTTGGGATGTGAAAATTTCAGCAAGACAGCAAATCATGTCATACAGAGAAAAACCACGTGATTATACATTATATACTACAGACTAACAAGAAAAAATGAACACAAAATTCTGTACATGCTAGCTAATATCTACATGACAGCAAGTAATGGTATGAACTATAAAGTTAACAAATGTGTGTATTTGGCAGAAAAGAATAAGGAACTAAAAAGAAAAGAGCATATTTATCTTATTCACTTGACTAAAATCAATTTTGGTAAAAAATACAACTACAATTGCTATTACTCGTGAAAAAATGTGTTTATGAAGTAATTCATATTACATCATGACATTTTCATTAGATGCAGTGCTTTTGCTCAAAGAGAACTACAGTACAGTATTAAAATGATTGCCAGCTGCTAGCTCTGCTGTCTTGAGTTCAATTAAAAAACATGAATAATCAGCTTTTGGTTTGCAGTGTTTTAAATATTTAAAAAAAACTTACAGCAAAAGCAATAATGTGAGCTCCTTTTTAGCACTACTTGGGACTGCATGCACAACTTTCAGTTATCAAGAAATAGTTTCAAACAACTTGATTGCAACAGTGGAACAGGAATGTAGTAATTAATATGCAAATGGTAAGTGCATATTAATGTAATTAGTACAAAGAGATAGCACTTGTCAGATAAAGTCTAGTCATTTGAATTCTTTTGCAAGTGAGCAAAATTTGGCCATGGTTGGATCTCCTTGTACACAGACACAGCACTGCTTCCTCGCCACAGCTGTAGATCAGATGTAACACCAGCAAAGACTGAATTCACACACCGAAAAACATGACAAGATGTGATTACAGCCTTCAGCTCCTCTCACAGTGTTTCACTGTTCTTCTATTGCAGTGAATCTCTTCCTATTAGATTCAATTATTACATTCCTGAATCCTTCTGGCTTTATCACTTTGAAGCTGATTATCAAAGTACAACATGCAACGCCTTCTTTCTCCATTCTTCAACTCAATCACTTGTGTGCTTGTCCTCAAGGAGGCACAAGAGAAGCAATATCTAAACTAACAGAGTAGCCATGAATAAATCTGCCTTGGAGTTTTATACCTATCCTAAATGTTTCCTGAAGAATACTTCCTGAATAACAGTACTGAAAAAATAGTTTGAAAAATAGTATGCAGGTCCTTAACTAAATCAGAAGAAAGAGCAATGTATAAACCAACAGGTTTTGTAAGTTGTTTCAAAGACAACTAGTTACAAAGAAATGGCTCTCTAGTGCCAACCCATGTATTTTGTCTCTATGCTGTTCTTATGTTTGACCAAGTCATACATAGTTCATTCTAATTTTGTCTCACTAAAAAGGATATATGGTGCATTTGTACACCTTATTCTTCCACAATTTCCACAAATGATAATTCATGCTGGGAATCTGCTCCACATAGACCAAGGAGAACACAATTAATCTGTGATTTTATGAGTAGTTTCAGCTTCATAAAATGTACTCAGCATACTACTTCCAGCTTTTGTCTTGACCTTATTCATAGTTTCTAGTTTATAATCTTCTAATATTGCATTTCTCTCACACTTGGCTCCTCTGGAAACTTCACTAAAATATAGTGCATAGCTAAAATAAACTGTTGCGACATTTCTATTGTTAATAAACCTCACCATTATTTACAACACGAACACTTTTGCTCCGTTACAGCCATGTTCACAATTGCACAGCTGATGGTTCAAAAGGCAACAGAAAAATCGTTTCCAAAATAATTAGGAATATTTGTTTGCTTAATTTTATACACACAATCCTCTACACATAAGTACACAAACAAGCAAAACTAGGTAAAAAAAACTAGAACTAGGTTGGGTTTTTTTACAGGGTACTCAGTGTTATTTTGAAACATGACAATTGTGGTATTACTCTCCGTTTTCAAGCCTCTTCAGAAACAAGATACAGTCCTTTTATTAAAAAAAAAAAAAAAAAAAAAAAAAAAAAAAAAAAATAATTATTAATAAAAAAAAAAAAAAAAAAAAAAAAAAAAAAAAAAAAAAGGTGTGGGAGGGAACTACCTGGCAAGGGGGAAAAAAGGCTCAGGAAGGTTTGGTCAGGATAAATTCTATGAGAAGACAGAAGCTACTGTCATCACAAATCTCAAATCTGTACATTACTACTAGGTACAGGCATTTCCCCCATGATGAAATAATTACTGGTCCTAACCCAGAAGGCACAAAACTTCCGATAAATCCTTTCCATCTCAGCACAGACAGCACCTGCAGAAAACTGAGCCCTGAAAATATTTTCATGGGTTTCTGCTACATTTAAACATGCTTTCTGAACATCTATTGGGCAAGAGTTAGCATAATTTTTTTATTTAGTGAAAGGCAGTGGAGAGAACAGTCAAGTCAAAGGTTTATGGAAGGAAGAAAAGCTATCTGTTTTAGCATGTAGCTGTCATGAGTTATTTTATGGGATGTATGAAACCTAGCAAATCACATTCACATCAAAAAGAAACTACATCCAACACTGACTCAAATACATCCCCTTGCTGTTGCTGAAAGTCTGACCTTCACATTACATTTAATAGGAGACAGAAAGAACGAGAGCCACATATAGGAGCAAATAATTTATGAAACTTCTTAAAAATAAATATTTGCAAGTCCTAAAGAAAACATTAAGAATTAAGAGGTATATGAAAAATTTTTATGAGCTCAAACATAAAGCATCTTTTTTCACACACTTATAAATTAATTCCTTTGCAGAAAGAAGAGGAAGACTATGTGAGCATGTATCACACAACACAGAATTCCAACAATTACTTATTTTTTATTTCCATCTATAAATTTGAAAATGCACTTGCCAAGTATTTTGGTGCCTACTGTAATTTTCCTGCAGTCACTAGTCTCCAGACAATTTATTATAAGATTGATACATTAAGTATGAAATGGTTTGTCTTTTTGCTCTTTATGTTACATTCAAAATTTACTTATCAATCCCTTTCAGTTAAAATAGTTTATATGTGTTTAAAAAAAAAAAAAAAAAAGCCCAAAATAAATTGGTAAGGCATAATTATTGATGGGCTAGAGCTCACTCTTAGATACATTCCAGAATACATTTAATGTCAGCTATATGAACCTCTTGAATTTTGTGCCTGTCAGTCTAAACAAAACAAAAGAAAATACTAGTTTGTTCTTCACTATGGGAATCTTTTCCCAGCATACCTATTTCAAATTCTGAATCTACTCGGAATTAAAAGCAACCAATCCAGTGACAGCTGGAAACTCACATTTCTGTCAGAGGAAGACTTTTTATCCAGAAAACATTGATTCAACAGTAATAAAACTATTCCATGAAAATCCATTAACTGTTAGAATAATTTAAAAACAGAACAGGTGGACTTCTGCAACTTCAGACCCTCAAATTCCTCATGCCACTGCTGCTCTTCTGGATTGTCTAAAAAACTTCTCAAGGATTAATTCCTTCCCAAGAGTCAACTACACATGGAGGTAGGCAGCAGGAAGTAGCCAAAAACTGTGTTTGCACACAAACACACACACAAAGCAATACAATGATTTATTTCGTTTTAGTGACATTCTTCTAAAATGCTCCTATTTTCCTGTTCCATATATCCTCATATTTTTTATGGGGATGGCTCAAATTTTCCTGTAATAATGGTTGTATCACAGAAAGACTATTGAATAAATTAAAATTTTCACATTATGTGAAAATTTGATTTTTCAGTTTACAATAGTCTGCATGAAATTCAAAATAAATGGAATTAGACAGCGCTGTTTAATGCTTCGTGGAAATTTTTGTGCAGCTTTGTCTTCCTTCTCCTAAGTGCTCTTCACCTGTACTATATCTGTCATTATGCATTAAGACTAGAGATTCATATCATGTGTTAACAGAGAAAAGTATGTCACCATAATATAGACATTCAGAGAGAACACTGAAAATACATCAACAGGTGTCAACTCTCAGAGAGACACCACAGCACTATTTCTAAATAAAAGTAATGTTCTCTGTGAAAAAAAATTCCTACTGAAGGGGGTTTTGCCTATCAGAAAAAAACAATCTTTTCTTTTGTTTCTTTACTAGTTCTGACTTTTTCAAGTAAAAATTACACCATTATGTAGTAAATGATATGTAACATTTCACTCTGTATGGCAACAGAATCAATAGTTTTAGTTTACATTAAAAAGAACATTAAAAAGACAAATATTGAGAGATCTGTTATCAGTAGTTCCCAAAAATCCTGCTGCTTTTCTAGCTGAAAAACATCTGGCTGAACAATGAACTTGTTTCTACTATATTAATGCTCAGTATCAATACTGAGCTCTGTCCCAGAGAATATATTTTATTTTATAGCTAGGAATAGGTAACAAATAGCGTAGTTGCTTTTTAAACCAATGTATTAATGGTGGCACTCCACAAATTAATCTGTAAGATTTGATCTTTACACTTTACCTTTGCTGATTTAGAACCTAGAATTATTTTGCATACCTTATATGCTTATATAGCTCATAGACTCCAATCAACAGAAGGTAGAAAATATTATGAATTTGATATGGATGTGCCCCAGAGTTCCCTTCTCTTGGTGCCTGATGTTCAAACTAAGAGATTAAGATTTAAGTAGTAAATTGTCAGTTACCTGAAACTGGGCTCTTTGAGCTCCACTGACTGAACAGAATGACCTAAATTACTGGGATGATAAAGACGAGCACATGCATTCATTTATTACTTGGACCACCTCATGGTTGTTTTTTCAACAGCCAGGAAAGCAACAAAATCACATATGAACCTTTGATCCCAAAGAACCCATAGGTCCAACTATATTTGACCTGGTGCTTGTGACAGTCCTTGAAACTGTTTGTTTTGTAGGCCCACAGAGAGTGGGTGCTGGGTGACATGCTAACCTGAAAGTCATCAACAAATTGCTGGTCTTTTTCACTTGTTTGTAAAGAACAGAATACACCCTGAAAACAAAGAAATAATGATGATACATCCTTACTAGAAACATATTTTGAAACTCCAGTAAGCTTTGAGCATTCAAAGAACACCAACAAGTAGAAGGCAATATCAAAATGTTATGATCAATATGGAGAAAAAAAAATCTGAGATCCTCCAGCAAATTTCCAATCTTTGGATATGTGATTTTAAAACTGAATAAACTGTGTGACTCAACTTCTCAAAAATTAGGATGATGCATTAGTGGCAAAAGACTATGAAAATGCTAAGTGCCAAGATTTTTCTTTAGGAATTTACAGCAGATCAGTAAGTCTTAGCACGTTTGCCCATCATGACAATATAGTATCAGCAATATTCCCAGCTAAATTCCAGCCAAGAGGACGATCTCTCCCCTGAAAATTACTTTTGAACATAATTCTGTGAGGATTTACTACTAGCTATTCACTAAGTCACCAAGAGAAGATATTAATTATAAATTGTGTGATTTCAAAAATATTTATTTAGCAGCCTAAGGTGAGGACAATGAAAAAAAAATGAACAACACTGAAGATAAATCAAGGTCTAAACTGCCACTCAAACATTTTATTCTCCACATGTAGTTTTTCCACTAGTAATATCCACTTTAACCACATGGTTCACTCACCAATTACACTCATGGGCAAAACAGACTTCACTTGGTGAAATGAACTTACTACAAGGCAAATCACAGTAGGAAAAAGAGAAGCAGGACTTTTTCTCTTACATATCCTAACTCCTAGATGCAATTACTTCTGCCCAATAACTTTTCCCCCTTCTTAAATATATTACTACAGAGGTATTACTACTGTTTTTGACTGACACAGCCTTAGCCATTGGCAGCTGGAATTGGCTCTATGAGACACAGGGGAAACTTCTGGCAGCTTCCCACTGAAGCCACCCTTGTGGCCACCCTGCTACCAAAATCCTGCCATACATACCAAATACAGACTTTAAAAATGAAAAGAGCTGGAAATACTTGTCTTACATTGAAGCAAATGAGAATTAAAATGCACTAGGACTGGATCTAGCAGCAGTGTGAATGAACAGCATCTCCATGTCGTGCATCCAAAAACTTTTTATGAGAGAAGGGGATACTTACCCCACCAATCCCAGGTAAATCCATGTCTGCACAAGACACTGAGAATATGTTTCCTATTTGTAAGAAAACTTAAGCAGCAGAAAGATAAGATTTCAAAAACTAAATGTTTTTTATAAAGTAAGATACACTGATACTGCCCTGAGCTCTCAGCAATGGCTTACTTCAGTCTTGATGGTTCATCTAACTTGAGTTCTTACAGAATCATAAAATCATTTAGGTTGGAAAAGTTCTTTAAGATCATCAAGTCCAACCATCCACCTAAAACTGCAAAGGCCACCACTAAACTATGTCCCTAAGTCCCACATCTATATGGGATGTCTTTAAAATACCTTCATGGTATTTTATATGGTGACTCAAACCACTTCCCAAGGCAGGCTGTTCCCATGCTTGACAATCCCCACTCAAGGAAGACACTTTTCCAAACATCACTTGTTGGGAGAAGAGACAGACTTCACCTCACTACAACCTTCTTTCAAGTAGTCATAAGAGAGCAATAATGTCCCCCCTGGCCCTCTCTTTCTCCAGGATAAACAGCCCCAGCTCCCTCAGCTGCTCCTCACAGGACTTGTGCTCCAGACCCTTCCCCAGCCCTGTTGCCCTTCTCTGGACATGCTCCAGCACCCCAATGTCTTTCTTGTAGTGAGGGGCCCAAAACTGAACATGGGTTTGGAGATATGGCCTCAGCAGTGATGAGTACATTGGGAAAATCATGGCCCTGGTCCTGCTGGACACACTATTTCTGACCCAAACTAGGATCCCATGGGCCTTCTTGGCCACTTGGACACACACTGGCTCATGTTCAACTGGCTGTTGACCAGCACCCCCAGGTGCTTCTCTTCTGAGCAGCTTTCCAGCCAGTCTGTCCCCAGTCTGTTTCGTTGGATGGGGTTGTTGTGACCCAAAGGCAGGACTGGGCCTTGCTGCTCTGTTGAATCTCTTAAAATTGGCCACAGCTCATCAATCCAGACTGTCCAGACCTCTCTGCAGAGCTTTCTTGCCCTATAGCAGATCAACACTCCTGCCAAACCTGATGTCATCTGCAAACTGACTGAGGGTGCCCTTGATTGCCTCACGCAGTTGATAAAGATATCAAACAAGTCAGGCCCCAAAACTGAGCCCTGGGGGACACCACTGGTGACCTGCTGCCAGCTGGGTTTAACTCCATTCGCTACCACTCCCCAGACCCAACCATCCAGACAATCTTTTACCCAGCAAAAATGTACGTGTCTAAGCCACAAGCAGTCAATCTCTCTAGGAGAACACTGTGGGAAATGGTGTCAAAAGCTTTAATAAACTTCAGGTAAAAAACACCCACACAGCCTTTCCTCCATCCACTAGGTTGGTCACCTTATCATAGAAGATCAGATTGGTCAGCAGTGTCTGCTTTTCACAGACTCTCATTGACTGAAATGATTCAATATGAAATGTGCTTAAAAATGACCCAAGCTGAAAAATATCCTTTCAGTAAATGGCTTTGGGCAGTCTAAGTCACGGTAATCCTAGTACATCCAGTAAATAGCTACAGAACAACATGTATATGGAAGAAAACTATCATAAAATCCAAGACTGAGAAAATGCATTTCCAAGTCAACGTTCAGAGGATATAGGCCTTTTATGAAGTTAGTGAGAAACTGCAAGCTCTCCAGATCAAAGACCAAGAAGCAGAGAAGATGACCCTAGCAGGCTTACTTGTTTTATTTAGAATCTGAGCAACAAGGAGTACCCCAGGGTTGAATATGTTTATCAGAGGTCAGCTGATACTTGAAAAGAGTAAGGCTGGAATGATACAGCAACAGAAATGAGATCATCACATGCAAAAGCAGACGTATTCTTTTCTCCTTCTATTGCCCTCCTTCCCAGCCTTTCAACTGTTTATTTTCTACCATTACATTTTAAAGCAACAAAATACAAATAAAACAAACATATTGGCCTAATTCATAATTAACAAAAGGTCTTTGTCATAATCAGTGTTCAAATGTTGCACACAATTTTCTGCTTGCCATTAATGAGATTCTCAGTCTTCAAAATATACCAGTTAACTCACTATTTTTAAAGGAAAAAGAGCTGCCTCAAAACTCTGCATACAACAGTAGCACAGGCAGCTTTCCCATTCATTTATTAGAATTAATAGCACTTGAATGAGCTTCTCACTTTTGCATAAGCAGGTACTATTCAGTTTATATCACAAAATAGTACCATAGCTGCCCTGTACTTCTATTAGCTCACATGAAAACTTTAACACCACAGCTATCTGCTCCAGGATGGCAAAGCCCCTGACAGGGACATGGCTGCATCAGTGGATAGATGAGAGCTGTCTTAGCCTAGTTTATACATTTAAAGATGTGTCATAACAGCCTACAGTAGGAAAGAAAATCCTGTTAACATTTGTCACATCTAAACCAAAAGGCTCCTGTAAGGAAGCCATGCCAATAGTGCTAAGACTTCAGCTCACAAGTTAGAAAAAACCTAATCGATACGTATCACTACAAAGTTTTTGTTACATGATCTTTAGTTCTGACTTCCATTGTAAGTCCTTTGTGGGTTTTAATTCAGCCTGTGCACTTTTCCTTTCAGCCATTTCTGAAATCAGGGTCAAAAGCAGCCACAAGAGATCATCTGCCTCCAGACAGAATCAACTGTACAAACAATACATTCTTAATCAAACACCTCTGTAAAAGGACCCCTAATGCCTGGGAAATTTATTGTTTTCATAGAAAAGTAAAGATGGAGCAGTGTTTAACCCATATAGTATATACACTTTGCATGTAAAAATAATTCCTCAGTGAGAGGGAATGGGGAAAAACATGCACAATTAAAACCAGAATCATAACCCTTTTGCCACAAAATTCAGTGAGAATATTTCTCTTTTTCTTCAAAGGGAATACAACTAAGCCAAGGCTTTCTTCACCTGCATAAATGAAAAAGTGCACCTGTATCTGTAAACATCCTTCAAACAAGGGTTTGCCTTTCTTGTTGATACAGGCTACCCAGGGAGGTCAGGGAGTCTCCCCCTATGGAGGGATTGAAAACCCACCTGAATGTGTTCCTGTGTAACCTGTCCTAGGTGATCCTGCCTTGGCAGGTGGTCAGACAAGGTGTTCTCCAGAGGTCCCTTCCAACCCAAACAATTCTGTGATTTCATGATATTCCCCCTCCCCCAGTTCTTACCACTCCTTGGGAGAAGAACTCAAATTACATTTACTTCAAGAATCTTGGCTTACATTATCAGAAAGGTGACCATTTATTATATTTTTTTACTGTCTACCATTATTTTAGCATGATGCTGCAGAACGTATTGGTTCCAGCCCCGAGTTACAGGTTTTGCTCACAACTCTTCCTTACTTCTGAAAGGTGAACAACAGCATTAATAATGTGTCTCTCCTCACACCTCTGGAAAGGTCTTTAGACAACAATTCCACCCAAAATAAAGTTTCTACCCTGTCAAGTAAAAGTGCTGAATGTGAAGAATTCTGTTAATACAATGTTACGATTAAGATTTTCAATAAACCACAGCAGGGGAAGCCTAAATTTTGCCTCTTGCAGCAACACTAATAAAGCACAGTTAATCACCTGGAGGAAAAAAAAAAGGAAAAAAAAACCTGAAGAAAACTGTGGATGGCTAAATACAAAACCTGAAATCAGCGTGAATATATTGCACTGATTTCCAATAAGTTTTGAAGCCCATCATTTTGTTGGGTTGTTTTAATTTTTTTTCCCTTCGCTGTTAGAGGAAGCAATATTATTTCCTGATTTCCTGAACATACTTTTGTGTATGCTGGCCGTATTTTCAACTTCCTTATCATCATCCCTCCATGCTGCTTCAAAGGAGATATAAAAACATGTTCTGGAAAGGTCAGAAGTTACAGACTATCTGAGTTTTCCCTGTAACAATAGCGTTCTGCTAAAAACTGTGAGGACCTTTACACTTTCCAAAATAGGACAAGGATGAATGAAGACAGAGTGGATAGAGACACAAACCCCCTAAAGAAGACATGGTGATGGTGTGAGAAACCACCGGTGACACCATTATAATCTCAAACTCTACAAAGGATTTTATTGAAACATGGAAGTAAGAAACATTTTTAAATATACATTTAATATCAAAGAAATTTTTTTAAATATGTGAAGAACATTTAAAATCAAGTATTCAGCTGTTATCTTTTAAAACTGATATTCAGCAAGTATAAATGATCAAACCTCCACTGATGATAATGGATTTACAGAGGCTAGAGAGCCATAGAATGTGAGTTTTGAATGATCTAATAATAGAAAAAGCAAGGGATACTGCCCTCATTTGTATGATCACCACACATCTTGCTGCTTGTAAACGCATCAGCATGACATGACCAAAATTTCCAAGGAAAAATCTGTATTTGTGCTATGAAAAAGTATGAACACCTCCATTTCCAGGACATCTTTTCTGAGAATTTGAAAACATCAGACAAGAAAGGCTTATAAGAGATGAATGGTTCTCTTGTGCTTAAGACATGAGCCTGAGTTTTTTCCCTGGCTTTGTCCCAACTTCTCTATGGCCTCAAGCAAGATCTACTAGCAGCAATGGCAGTAAAAGGCTACAAACTCACTTTTGAACATAGCTCTGAGATAGTTCAGAGCTCCCTAAAGATTAAAAATAGCTTTCAAGAAGAATAGAAATAAATAGATTAACTAAGCAGGAGGGACTATTGGTAAGATTCAATGCCTGTGTTAGGATTATTACTGGTAAAGTAAAAATTAATCTGGAAATTAACAGAATCAAAATGGTGCGCTTAAAATTACTCCTACATCAGCTAAATAATTAGGAGAAAGTTTATTCTAGGTCCTGTGTACAGTTTTAGGAAACAGAACTCCAGAAATCAAAGTAGCAAGAGATTTGCAGGAGAACTCTAGAAAGTATGATGCAATTTCCATCACAGTTCTAAGAATCTACTCTGCTGAGCCTCAGTCACGGGGGAAACAAAGGCAAAACCATTCCAGATGACCCTGGCCATGGCAGTGGGCTATTAATGCTGCACTGAGATTCTCTTGGTGCACTTCTGTGCCATGAGAGCTCTCTAACTCTCTCTGCTAACTTCACAGTTCCTAGGTGCACAGTGGCTTCCCTCTGGCCATCTCCAAGTAGAATAAACATGTCACTGCCTTCACCAATTTGTGTAAGCAAACACAATACTACTTCTCCAACTTCAGAGTTCTTTATGCATGCCAAATAACAACCACTATAGGAGAAAGTCTAACATTGTCAAGAAGCCAATATTTCTCATGCAAAACTGGAATTGTGTATGAATATGCAGTCACATAGAAAATGGGAAATATTTTACAAAAACAGTGTATGAGACTTAAAGACATCATTATATAAGAAAATGGCCTCCAAATTAGATGTATTTTCTTGCTTATTCAGGTATCAGCATATATTAACTTCTGACATTTGAAAAGCTTTTGTTCAGAACTAATAGAATGAGAGCAGAACGGACCTTAAAAGGATCTTAAAGTAATGGAAGATTTAATAAGAAAAGGATACACTTTTAGCCTAGCAAAAAAATGTGAGCATATTAATAATAGATGACCAGCACTACTCAGCACAATGTAGGGATCCATAAAGTGTTACAAGGCTAAGTCTCATGCTGGTGAAATGCTGGCTGGTAACCCTGATAGAGTCACTATGTGCGAAAGAAATCTTCCCTTGAGGATGTCCACTGGGTATATTCTCAACCACAACACTTTTCAGATTAGAAGAGGGTACTCTTTTTTGCAGGCTTCCTAATGGCTCTGTGACTTCATCTAATGGCACCCTCTAATAGTGCTTGCACTTACCAAGTCCAGTCAGTAGCACATCTGCCTCAGTTACAGCTCCATCCCCCTCTGAGCAGTGATGCCACTGAGTGAGGATGCCAGTACTTGTAGCTCCTGCTGTTCTCTGTGGGAAATGAGGTTACTCACTCAGATAAAGGAGGTGCTCAGCATAGACTGGTATGCCTCTGATAGTTTATGATATTTAAAACCCCAGAGACTACCTCTTATACACCAGCATAATTTATTGGTTCACTTTTAGAGGAAGAGAATTGAATGTGAACAGACTACCTTGGAAATTACTCTTCTGCCTAGATAGTTGGGATTCAATGTGCACTTGTTATTCAGAAAAAATACAACAATTAAGGTTTGCCACCAGGAGATTTGGATTTCTTCTTCTTATTGCAGTGAATATCCTGTAATTTTTTAGCCAATTCCTGTCACCAAAAACTGGATTGAACAAATGAGTTGACAAAGTACCATAATAAGAAAACCATGAACTCATGGTCCTTTTCATACAAATTGAACAGTGCTTTTATCAGCAGAAACAAAACTCCTCCCTGACTTAAATCTGCCCTTCCCCTGTACACAGATGGCCAGTTCCAGTATTTTGGGGATACTTGTTTATATTCCTGTTCTCCAGAATGTCCTTAAAAGACAGACTCTTGTCTTCCCCAACTGCCTGTGACCAGACATAACCACACAATGGGGAATCCCAAAAGAAGCATCCCATCAGTGCCGATGTAGGTATTTGCAAGGCTCATTCTGCAGGAGAGCTAATTGTTCAGGGATCAATTCAAATCTATTACCTCCTGAAAATAATCTTTCCAGAAGAGAATCCATGCTTATTACATTCCTCTTGAAATAGAAAAATATTTTTGTCTTTGCAATGTATTTTAGCACCTCTAAACCACTTTGCAAACAGTACACAAATAAAAAGAAATGTGTTCTCCAAATTATGAGCCCACCCAAATACAGTGAATTTGCGTATCGAAGCGTTAATATGTTCACAGTCACAGGTGGCCAATATAAAAATAAAGAAATCATCCTAACTGTGTGCAGAAACACAAAGAATCGCCAAGCATAAAACCAGCCTGAACTACGACTCCAGAGGCTTTCTGTACAGCATAAAGTAAAACATTTGCATGCTTCTTTTTCTGACTCCATAACCTGTTTTGGTTTGTAAGAGCTTGAGGCAGGTTGTATCTCCGACACACATCCTATTGCAGAACCAACTTCAGCTGCAGTGTGCTTCAAATGATCTCTAAAAGGGCAAATCCAGCCCTGAACATGGGGCATTATTTACTTCAGCTTCTCAACAGATGAATTCACCCAGTGAAAACCCAGCAGTACTGGAGCCCTCCAGCATGACTGGCATGTGGACCAGACTAGAAATCTCAGTGAAAATTAAGAAATTCACGTGTCCAGAAATTTCATGGGTCAGATAGGCCAAGAGAACTAAAAACATAACAAAGCTAGAAAAAAAGCAATTAAATTAATACAACTGCAATGAATATACCAGAATCTCAGTTCAGTGAGATCATGGGTTAACCTGGACACTCTTTTGGCCACAAGGCACTGCACAAACAGTTCCTCAGCTTTCAGTGCAAGTAAGTATCACACACTGACCTACACACTGGAACCCTTCATGGATACAAAAATTGCAATGAAATTATTTGACATCACCTTCTTCCTTAGCCCTAGATGATCCAGGTTTGTTAAATGTGACCAGAAGAGGTTACAGGCTATATTGTTCTCCAACCATCATGCATTACACTTCTTTTAAAAAGTGGGGTGTATAGAAAATTTCAGCAGATCTAGGTGGATACAGATTAGTATCTGTCTCACAACAGAACTAGCAATAAGGTTCATGTACCTATGTGATGGGTGCAGTATCATGCTGGGGAGGCTGTTTCATACCCTGTATTACTGCTGTGCAAGGCAGCACACCACATCACAGCTGCACAGGCTACACTTTGGAAGAGTCATTCATGCATTCAATTGTTTACAGTTGTACTGATTAACAAATGGAACTGGTTACGATTAAAATGTAAAGACACTTATCTTCGTGATGTCTAACTCATGAAAAAAATGTATTAGAGAAATGAGAGAAATTAAGGGCTTCATAATTTAATCCAATTTAAATAAACATTGGCACCTTGTGGTTACTTCTGGCACAACTCAGTCAGGTTTGGCTTTCATGGTGGCTTTTATAGTAGCTTTCAACCACTATGAGTAAATTATACATAAGTAATATACAACCTAAAGCCATTCATGGCATCTAATATATTTCAATGTACTTAAAACTCTTTTCTGACATTTGAATGAAGTTTGGATACAGGCTACTGCCATTCATATGGTTAATTTTTCACTGTAAATCCAGGTTGGGAAGCATTTTTTTTCAGTCCTTCCTAACACTCCCATTCCAAGTGCTCTAATAACTGCATTACCATTACTGACACTACTAGTTCATCTATCTGTTATCACCAGTTCACATTTCCTTCTTTTCTGAAAGACCCTTTCATAATGCTGTGCAACCAACATCATGTGAAGAACCACAAATAGCTGTGGCAACTACACAACTAAAGAAAACTTACATGGTATAGTTGCAAAGCACTCAAAGAAGAACAACATACGGGACCCATTTACAGTCACAAATGACTTTTAACAGTCTTGACTGGTTTGGGGAACAGGGTCTGAATCTTACTGTGACAAACAGATGAAAATCAGAATTTGGATGTTGTTCCAAAATAACTGAGAGGAAGGCTGGGAGCAAATCATTTGGCTGCATGAAAAAAAAAAAAAAAAAAGAAAAAGAAAAAAAAAGAGACGAATGTGAAAATGGAAATAGTGTATCATTTCACAATTAGGCATTGGAGCCAAGATTCTCTGTTGACATGAACAGAAATGGTTTATCAGAAGAAGAATGAGGCTGAGCACAAATCTGTGATTAACCAACATAAGAACTGGAAACAGGTAATTGAGAAAAATGTCTCCAAAAATTGGGCATTTTTTAGGCTTCCTGAATGCCCATGTTGGTGGGAACACCAAGACAGGTATTTTACAAATGTACAGCTCCCTGACTATAGTCTGATTAAAGAATCTTCAGTAGCTCAGGGAATCTCCATGGGAAGACCATCTATCTTCTGCATAGCTCATAGGCATTAGAGGACACAGAGCCTTTCCAGGTTTCTATGATGCAAATTATTCAATCAGTCGGAGCAGCAAGGCTTCTGTTCCAGTTAATATATAAATATACCTACCCTGGTGATGTCTACTTAATTCATGAAACAAATACATGTTAGAGAAATTAACACCCTGCATACTCTGCAATAGAAAGATACAGCAAACTTTTAGAAAAGATAAACAGCTCATGGGCAGAGGCAAATTTTATACTGTTGTGATGTTATTCCTGTACTATAATGCACTACAGTTTCCAGTATTAGAATTCTTCAGCGTTTCATTTGTTGACTGTGGAGACTAAACTTCCAGAATAATGTTTTTCTGTGTGCTCCATTTTAACAGAATTCTGTTTCCAAGCTCTTTTCAGTCCATTTAAGAAGCTGCACTTAATTTGCAGGGTTTTTTGGGGGGTTTGGTTTGGTTTTGTAGGCTGATGCGGATTTACATGTCTACTCGTTTCCACTGTGGCTTGTGCTGAGCTTCACTTGCACACTCCTGAGCTCCAGAAGCACTTTGCTCACAGGAGATTCCAGGAACCGCCGACAGGGCAATGAAGGTGCAGCATTCCCAGGACAACACAGAGAATTCAAGGTTCAGCCAAAGGCAAAAACTAGAGATGGATGAGAAACACGCCAGTCATTCCAATCTCCCCAGAAAACATCATCATCATCATCTGATATTGCTTCCCTGGCATTTTTTATTCAAAGGGTCTGACACTAACACAGTAACTTTACAAGAGAATAGTGAGAAATTGGCTTAGAAGCAGGAGAAGTATGTCAGAAAAGATAAATAAAAATCTTTTCCTTAAGATCTTATTTTCAGTGAAATCTTAGGCAGGAATTCCTCCCACACACAAAGAAAACTTTCATCTCTCTGATGAAGAGGGCTTCCACATCCTACATTTTTTACACTCAACTAAATACACCTTTCTATACTTTTCATCCCATGCTCCCACATAATCTCCTTAACTATAAAAGCATTTCAGGATCTTCCTGCTCATGCTTCATCTCCTAAGTATTATTCTGCTTTGCTATATGTGTAGTTTCTTTGGTGTGTGTCAAAACCCTCCTCAGAGAATTCCATTGGGCTCATTGTTAAGCATACACCCTTTATATGTATTTATATTTACTCTCAGCCAAAACTTCTGTACTCACAAAACTGAAAAACTGTGGAAGAATCAAGTGGGATTATTCAAGATTAACTCTCAACATAAATAACTGGTTTACAATTATCTTCTTTCTGCATGTCACAAAATTTTCCATTTTATTTCTTTGCGGCATTCACTTCTGTAAGGGATATTTTTCTGGCTGAAACTGTCTGTTGTATTAAGTAGGAAATTTTCCTTTTTCCTTTTCTTTTACTGTACTACTGGCATTCACCAGGTGGAAGGGGTTCACTGCTGCTTTTGCTTGAACCTACCATTATAAAGAGCCTATATGTAAAAAATGACTTTCAGCAACTTTAATGAGAGCTGTAGGGCATTCAGCAACTTGTAAGAACAAGTCCCAATACACCACAGCATTAAAAAATCCATCTGAGTTGAGATTGCATACAAGATAGGGCTGTGTTTGAAGAAAGACAAGATGATAAGGAAGTATAGTAAAAAGTAAAAGGTCTAAAATAAAATCTTTACTACCATTTCATTACTAGGGTCTTAAGCACTCTGTATGTTCCTGAGATCAGAGTACAGTGGTAATGCTGCTTACCACTGTCCTTTACAGACCTATCAAAGGCACAGATCCGTAGCAAGAGTACAAAGATTTCAGTGGTCACACATAGAAGAAAAGAAAAAAAAAATAGTCCATGACACAGTAAAACCTATCATAGTGCTGCTGGCACAGCTGTGTCAAGGAATTGCAAGTCTCACTCAGTGTAGGAGTGTCTGATCCAAAACCTGCTGGCATACCCTTTAGGAAGGTAAGCATTAACTGCTTATGAAAGATGAGAAGAAAAATGTTTCATTTTGGACAAAACTGAGCTGCTTCAAGATTCAAAGTGAGACACTTTCCATTTGCTATTGCCCAACAAATTGTACTAAATAAAAAGCAGTAAGAAATGTTCTTTCTGACCAATCAATTAACATTATTTTTAATTTAATGTCAGTTATAAAGCTTAGAAGGACATCCTGTCTAGTATGAGCTAAAGCAGTGGTGCAAACCATTGCACTAGCATGCTAGCATGCCTCATAAGCTGAAGAAAACCTGAAGGAAACTTTGGCAAAATCGTAATTTTGGTCTTCACCCTGCCCACCAACCTTCACCCTTCTTGTATAACATAAAAAATGGAAATTAGGACCAATTTCTATACTAAGATGACATTTTAATACTGAGGCTATAGCAAGACAAGTGTCATTTAATATAAACTTTTCATAATGACATTTGCCCTCATCTAACCTGCAGTGAATTACAAAATGTGACCTAGAAGTGAAAAACTCTGTATCATGTTTTCAGTTTCCTAAACCACACAGTCAGTTATTAGTGCTCCATTATATTAGTCCTCTATAACAAAAATGTGCAGTTCATTTCCCTGTACAGACAGAAATAACAGGCTTTTGCCCCAAAATGACTGCTTAGCAATTAATTACAAGACTGACTGAATGAAATATATTTTGCTTCAATATTAATGAGTTCAAAAAATCTGATATACTACATTGTATCACAGTATAATAAATGTCAAGGCAATCACAGGTATTTCTCATTTACTTAAACAACTTAATTTGATACCAAGAGATACTACAGAATAATAGAATTGTTACTGCCATATCAAGCTTATTTCCACTGCATTATAAACACAACAAATTAAGAAACTATTTCAAAATAACTCAAATTACTATGTATTTTAAATACCCTCCTAACAAAGAATTGAAGACCCTTATTCCTTATGCTCTGGTAAGATCATATAATCACAGGATAACCTAAGTTGCAAGATGTCTTTAGAGGTCATCTGGTAAAACCTTTACTCATAGCAGGGCCAAATGTGACATCAGATGAACTTCTGTTAGATCAGGTTTTTGAGAGCTCAATTCGAATTTATTCAAGGATGAAGTTTCCAAAATTTCTTTCAAAAACATAATCCAATAATCCCACTATGATTTTTTTTTTTCTGGTATTTAATCAATTTCCCCCGAGTTGCATCCTGGGTCCTTTGCCTCTCAGCTTCACCAAGCACATTGAAGAAGTGATCATCTTAGCAAGTATGAAATGCATTAATTTGCTCCAGTTCTAATCAAGTGAAGTACAAAACTTCCAATCACTTTTCTTGTACAATACCTGGGGCAATGATTAGTGAGACTGGTTTGACTCTCTCTTTGGTCATCTAATCAACTAAATTCATATCACTGGGGGGCCAAAATGCAACATTTCTACCGGAAAACTTAAGGGATTGTGATTTTATTACTTATTTGTCAATTTACCAAATTACTAAAAGGAGCTCTTTATACCTATAAGATCCAAGTAAGTTATAGATTGAAAATATGAGCTAAGATTAACTTGTCTTACAAGTTTTTATTTCAGACCCAAACCTCACCAAAATGGCAACATTTAAACACCACCTAAACAATTGCAAGTGCAATCAAACCATACGACCACCAAAAATAAACCTACAAAGTGTTCAAGTTCTGAAAGTCCTACCCAAATTCCATTTAGATCCAACAATACCATCCCGAATTCCAACGACTTTCAAAACCACAATATTTGCTTCTTAGTCCCAAGAATGGGGTCCAGGTAGAATGTAACAGATCTTGAAATAGAAGCAGATCAGCAGCATATCTGAATGTTCTTAAAATAACTATTTACAAAACTTACTGATAGATAGAAAGAGAAGCTATATAATTCACAATTTTCAGTGTATTAATTGCCATTATTATCATTGATATCTTCAATCTTTCACTTCATCACTACGAATATATTAGTTAAATGTTTATATGACCATTAACTGTTCCTCAGCCATAGAGCAGCCAGGAATTGTAGAAAAATAACCTGCTGTGGTGTCTAAAACTAAGCAAGAGCTGCATGATTCCTTTCAGAGGAATCAGTTCAGCAAGTTCAGAGGGCTCTGAAAGTTCATGTTTCCTCAAGTTTTGAATTTCTAACTTTGGAACACTGAACAGAAGAAGTCTTACATGCAGCTTTGAGAGGAGATTTCACTTCTGGAGCTGAATTTCTGGTGCATGGAAAGGTTAAATCCTACAGTGTTGATGAGGTCAGAATGTGTGTTTCACTAACAGATAACTCCCAACAGTTTTGAAAAATAAAACAAAAACACAAAGTGGAAAACAGTGTTCATTTTTACTCTCTTGTTTCTGATGAGAGAGATCCTAAAATGTATATAATAACATGTATTGCTTTGGATTGCGAATATTTAACTCGAGTAGTTCTACTGGATGCAGCGTATTACTTCCAATGTGAAGGTTAAATGCAACTATACACCCACATTATCAGCCTCCTAGGTATAGCCATCAGCAATGGTTACATGCTTTGGGAATGTTATTTGAGTTACTAGAGGAAAACACCATTCCCACCTCAGCTGTTATAACAGAAAGTGCAATATCCTGCTTCCAGGGCATTGTTCAGGGCTAAAACCCCAAGCTTTCTGCATCCTTGCTAGTACAAGAGGCACTCCCTCAACTTCAGTCTCTTTTATCAGTGGACAGATGCTTCATCTCCAGATCAACGGGCTGGTGATCCTTTAATCAACATAAAAAGTACAGCAATTTATTGGTTCAAAGATTTTACTTTCTCAAATTTACCAATTCCCTTGAATCCGTGAGCTGTTAAGTGAATAACTGGTATCTGTCTGTTCTAACATCCAAGCATCAAGAGTCAAAGTCATAGAGTGCCCAGCTCTATAAATTATTGAAAAATGAGATGAAAATCTATGCATGATATATACATATATCACTTCCCCACATAACTGCTGAAATTCCATGATGTCCAGTAACAAATGATGAAACATTATTGTTCATTCTAATGGATACAGTCTCCAAAGGTAAGGATTTACATACATCAATATAATTAATGTTAATGGCAATCATAAATATAAATCTTCTAGATATTGAAAGAGATCAGGCTGTTGAAATGACCAATTGCATTTCCCAAACAAATACAAGTCAAAACATTAGTACATAGAAGTTGTGTCCCCACTGGAATAATTTTTCAGTGTGGCCTGCTGACACTTTAATTATTTGGAAGGTAACACGTTAAGTAGGGAACACCCTATTTTACACTAGCTGTAACTGGATAAACCATACACTTCTAAATCAGGATCTACAGAATGAACACAGTGCAGAGGAACCCAAGGATAAGCACACAAAATGAGGCTGTCAAAGTCATGAAGGGACTTAGTCACACACTTTCCATCAACCATCCCTTCACCACTTTGAAAATCTCATTTACCATCTCTGTATTTAGAGTTCTTCGTGTTTGTTTATCTGCCTAATTCTAGGTCCCAAAAACTTCCACTTATTGTAAATGTTGAAACAACATTATCCTGCTAAGGTAGTTTCTCAGAAACACATTTTCAAAGCAGCATGAAGGTTTTCACTGTGTGACATTTATTAACACCAATTGGATTCACACAGCTAAATCTTGCTGCAATTTATGGTCAATTTACCCCATCCAGAATTTAATTTTTTTAATTTGTTTTATTTTCCAAACATTTTCAGTGTTTTATGGCACAGTGTCTGCAATAGCACAAGCACAATCTCTGCCAGCTGGTTTAATTTTTTAGTACAGACAAGGCCAAGACTTCTAGCGGCATCAGTAAGAATTACAGTTGTAATCCAAAGGATTCATATATCCTTATGATATATTGTTCCAGTGTGTACATAGCTCCTAATAATCTTAATGATATATTTATGCACAAAAAGATACACATACACTTCACTGTTCTTTGCTCAGACATCTTTGGCAATGGCATATGACAATGCTTCAGTCAGGAAGAGCAAAACCAGGAAAGATCAAGGAGGAGTGGTGGGGCAAGATACAGTTCTCCTTACACAAAATTTCCTTGATTTTCAGTAACAAAATCCACATGAAGGGGTTCAATGAAACTCTGAAAGTGTTTAGCAGCTTTTCCTGAACTTGCACCACCTACACTTCCATCTCAATGATTTTTTCCAGAATTCTGTATTACACATAATGATGCGGATTCCCATTTACAAATTATTATTAAATGATAGAAGACTAATTAGAGACTGTCCTTGGGATTATTGAATGAAACATTTAAATGCATTCATTATAAAAAAGTAAAAGGTGTCAGCCAAAACCCTCCAGTTTCTTGGATTAAAGCGTAACTGAAAATCACTATTATTGCCATTTTATGTCAAAACCCCCTGACAAACAGGACTGAAAATTACAAGCAAATCTTCCTGCAGTTAATACACTTACTGGGTTAACATTAGAGAAAGGGTATTTTATTCATAGTAATGCAATAACTGTTTTCCTCTTCACTTTTGCCTAGGCTGTTTGTTTATATATTGTTGGGATAAAGAAGGCAAAAGTTAGAGAAGACAAAAGTTCTAAAGAATCAAGAAACTGTGTTTTGATAACACTGAGCAGTGCACTCTTCTTTAGAACAAGAAGTATATCTTGTTTAAGAACATGTCTCCAGGGATTTGGCTTTTTTACTTTCCATCTTATACAGAAGAGAATCTATACAGTATATGCCTGCTATAAAAGATGTTGCCAACTGAATTGAATAAGAAACTTCTTTCTCAGGTAATATCAAAAGGTTAATCCTAAAGCTAAGCCTGAGCTGTTCCCAGGCCCTTCTCTACATGATCAGAACATGACTAACTGTTCTTGTAACTTTAAAAGAAGTTAACAACTTCTTATTTAAAAAAATATGTGCCCACCTGTTTCCTTTTTAAAGTTTTTCCTCAAGTCATACAAATCATGAAAATCTGAAATTCTACAAGTTATCACTACAAGTGCTTGGATTTTGCAAGATTTAATCAAATATTATCTACAATCACTAATATCTCTTCCACTCCTCCATAAGTAGAAACAAAGTAAAATAAATCTCACTTAATGAGAGTAATGTCCAGACATGCAGTTTTGCTGCACATTTTATATTCATGACCTTTAAGATATTAGAAAAAGATTTAAATTTTCCGTGGTGTTAACTTCTACATATATAAACTGAACACTACCACCACTGAGATGATGGAAAACATCTGAGCTTTAAGTTCATGTGCTGTGGCTTAGGAGTGATACTCCCCAATTTAGTTCTCCAGCTGAGACCCTCCAGATCATGCTGTCACTTGCTCCTCCCTCTCCCCCTCTCTTTTCCCCCTACAAGTGCCTGGAGAGGAGAATTAGGGCACAAAAGGCAAAGATCATGGGTTGAGAGAAAAACAATTTACTGGAAACAGCAATGAGATAAGAAAAGGAACAGTGACAGCAACAATATTAATACCAAAAGCATGCTAAAGAGAGAGTGATTGACATCCAAAATGCTTGCCCCAGCCCCACCAGACCACAGCCATGCTTCCCACATTGGCTGGAAACCAGGGCCTCCCCACTGCTCACGCCAGCTTGGGACTGCTGCCACACTACCCCAAAACAGAGGGAGCCCATTCTCCCTGGAAGAGAGTCCTTTTCCTCCACCCCCAGCAATGATGTGAAGTAGCACAGAATAACTTCCAGGTCCCTAGCCATGCCCCCTCCAGGCTACTGCAAAAAATTTAATCCCATCTTGGTCAGAACCAGGACATAATATCTACTAGATTACTTCTTGAATATAAAGAAAGACTTCTATTTTTATATGAAAATAAATTAAAATTACAGCGTTTTGCCATATTGCCATTTATCAGCACCTGAAAGATGCAGGTATGACAGCGGAACATCACCATAAAACAGGTAAGAACAGCAGAAAAAACTATGCATTGAAGTATTTTTTGAAAGTTGTTATATCATCTGATAGATCTTTTATAAAACATGACTCTTTTCCTGAAAGACTTTTTATGCATTTCTCTGCAGATTATGGTAGCCATTCACACTTTACTTCAATTTTTATAGCCTCCCAGTAATTCCACAGAATAGTAAATACAGTTATTATAATCCTCGTAACTGGCAAAGAGATATATTTGAAGAAATAGGGTTTGTTTCCCCTCCCACATGCATGATGTAAATCAGGAGCAATTCTGCTGCAGTCGTTAGCACAAAACTGATACAAAATAAATAAAAAATAACAGCAATGTATCCAGAACACTTTCCTTACACTTAGAGTACAAATCCTGTGCCTCCTCTGCGTTTTGGCAAGGTTGTGCCGTTCAGTTACTTATTCCACACTAAGCCCATCACTCTATTCACATGTGAATAAGGTCCAGGCTCACACTGGAAACAATGGAGACACACCAGTTTACACAGGCTAAGAACCTGGCACAAAGCCTTGAAAATGAAAGGGGATTTTCAAATAAATGCAATATGTACAATTACTTCTGGAGTATTATCTCTGAAACAGAAGCGATTTCAAAGTGTTGTGAGAGAAAACTAGAAAGATCGCAAAGGATTACGAATACAAACAAACAACCCCTCGACACACACTAAACGCATCCCACTTTTCTTCTTTACGGGCACACACACACGAGGAACACCACTCATTTTAGGAGAGATCATGTGGCAAAATGATGACACTGAGTCACTAGAAAAGAGAAAAATCTTTTAAAACACTCTTGGGAGCAGGAACTACCGTTAAGGGGAGGGTATTATTTTATCATCCTGCTAATGAGCCAGATGAAGGATTATTGTTGTTTGGCGGTGATTTATCTCAACAACTGCTTTCTCTAAAATAAATATGCCAACTCCACTAAACAAAGAGGAGAAGCAGCACCGTTCTGTTGTTTCAATTGCACGCCGAGGAATTCTTAAGCAGAGAAAAGGAACCCCAAGAAAAGTCACGGGACTGGGCCGGCACACGCCGCTTTTACACAGGTTAAGAAAAATAGAAAAGAAAGAGGCGGCGATGCCGGTCCCCGCATCTTCTCACCGCGCCGGCAGCGCCCAGCAGTGTCCGGCCCCGCCGCCGCTCCGCGGGCGCTGACCGGGGACACCGCCAGCCTCGTTCTTCCCCTCGGCCTCTACTCTGAGCAGACGGGGGAAGCCCCTGCCCGGAACCACAGGGGAGTGACATCTCCTCGAAGCGACACCAGGGCGGGGGAGCCGCTCTCCCCCAGGCAGGGAGCGCAGACAAGCCGCCCGGGCTGG
>VWZU01017633.1:451-18885 GCA_013397095.1 Sterrhoptilus dennistouni | reverse complement strand
TGGGAGCCCTCTCCCCGTGGGTGCCGGGCGGTACCCGGTGAGCCCGTTCCCGTCCCGCTCTCCCGGCCGCGGGCGGGGAGTGTCTGGGTGCTTGAGGCTGCGGCTCGGGCTTTGGGTCGCCTCCTTGTCCGCGCACCAGCGATGCTGGGGGAAGGGGTTTCCCTTCCCGGCAGCGCCATTGTGCCAGGAGAGCCCGCCGGTTCCTGCTGTCCCTCGCGGATGTGAACTGGGAATGGGCTCCGGGGAGAGGGACTCGGCTCCGGCAGTCACCGCTCCTGCTAATGGTGAACCGTAGAGTCGCTTAGGTTGGAAAAGATCTAACATCGTCAAGTCCAAGAGTTAATCCAGCACTGCCAAGTCCTTAGCGTACAAGGAGACGGATGAACAAACAGTGCTCTCCAGGGGCCTCTCCAGGGGCAGTTGGGAGAAACAGGATCAGTGGAGATAGTGCGGTCCCTACAGCTTTATTTGTAGTTTGGTCATAGACAAGTAATCTTCTGGGGCGGAAGAATAAATCCAAAAATACACACCGTCTCTTGAAAATGCAGTGTGTGGATGAAGTGTCGGCTACCTTCTTTTTTCCCTTCTCCAACAAAGTCTAGATAAATGAGATTATTTTTTACAGGCATTAAGGCATGTTCCACTCACCAGACAGCACTTTCCTACAGCCTGTTACCAGCTGCTGTTCCACAATACAGAGACTTCTGCTACAAAACACTGAGGCTTGCCCTGGGGAAAAAGGAAAAATAAACCACAAAAACAAAACACAAAACCAAAACCCTATCTTCTACAAGGCATTTTAGTGAGTTATCTGATTAATGTTTCTGTGAAATACACAATATTGCATCCCCCAACTACACAGAGCTCTTCATTTATATATTAAATAGTCAAATATTTAAATAATAATAAAATAATTACAAGGCTACTGTAAAACAGTATTGTGTCAGATTAGATTTGGAAAATTTCCTTTTTTCACCCTTTTTTTTCACCCTTTTAAGTAGGAAAACATTAAGACAGTTTTGAAGGAACAAAAGGAAGACAAGTAAGAAGCAGATTCTGCTCATCCAGGATGTGTATTTGATTAGGTAGGTATTTGAGGAGCACAAAACATAATCTACATTGCACAATATACAAAATTTTAATAAAACCACTTGAGATTTGTATTTCTATGTAGGGCTTTTAAGACAAAATTCTACCTGGGGCTAAAGTTTACTAAAGTTACATGTTCTGAGAACAGATATATATTTTGAAGGATGAATACCTGAAGATATGAAAGTAAATTGAAAAGGTGATAGTTGCCAAAAATACATTGCAAGCTCTGTAAGCTGGTAAGTTTTATGGATAATTGGTTTTCTATAGAGAAGACTTAGAGGAAGCATCATCTCTCTGTACTTCACTGAAGTATTTAGTAGACTATAAAATCTTTTTAGCTAAACCCAATAATATGGAGATTAATAATAAGAATGGCAGGCTGGGTAAGGAACCAGATCCATGAAATGCCAAGAGCTAGTGCTGAAGAGATTTTACTTGTGCTCACCATATCAGGCCCTACTTTTGCATCAGTGGGATGAGGTCCATAGTTTTCCTCTATTTCTCCCCAAGAATAGTGCTTGTCTGAGAAGCAGCTAAATCCTATGGGAATAAGGGTTGGAGAATGTGATTGTTTGGGCTGCAATAGAGTTCATTTTCTTCACAGTAGCTACTATGTGATTGTGTTCTGGATTTGCACTCATATAGGGTTGATAATCCAGGGGTGTTTTAATCACCTCAGAGCAAGGTTCACAGTCCTTTTTCTTCTCACCCTCCACCAAGAGGGCTGGAGGTGCACAAAGAGTTGGGAGGGGACACAGCTGAACCCAACTGCCCACGGGAAATAGCCAATGAATTTCTTGTCTTGCTTTGTTTGTATGCATGACTTTTGTTTTCCCTATGAAACTCATGCGTTTATCTCAACCCATGAGTTTTCTCACATTTACCCTCTGAATCTCTCCCATGTCACATCAGGAGAGGGTGGGGGAAGAGTGAATAGCTGCATGAGGCTGAGTTTTCAGCTGGGGTTAAACCACAACAAGTGAGAGTAAGTTTCTTAGAAATTCTTTATGAATTTCTAATGTTTTTCCTTTTGTTTTCCCATGTTCCCAAAGCATTTAGTTATGTCCTCTAGCTAGTCAAAATTGATCCCCACTCCCCCTACAAAAAACAATAAATGTTGGGATAAAGGTTATCACTGAGTATAAGGTTTCACAAGGAAAAAAATTGCACAAAAGAATGCTGTAGAACATGACTTCCATAGGAGCACAAGGAACTAAAATAATAGAATAACCTTACACTGCAGCTGAAAGGACTGGACAATGGAAGTACAGGAGAAAGAATCTGGATCAAAAAGAGGCTAAAATTGAAGTATGGTTATGAAGGCATAGGATTTCTAGAACATATCAGAGAATGCAATATAAGAATGAAATAATGTACAAAGCAAATAGGAAGGACTGTATATTACAGACTTTTCTACCCATGAATTTGGTATACAATCTCATAGTCAAGTAACCACAGAAAGTAATTTCCAGTAATTTATAATGGAGACAGCCCTAATTCAGCACCATGCATGCCAAGTAGGTGAAAAAATGGTGTAAGTTTTAGAAAGCCTTGTAGACTCTCTTAATGCCCAAGAAGATGTGTTGTATGGATGCAAATTCAGTGCTCTTGAAAAGAAAACATGTCCTCAAAAGCTTCATGATATGTCCATGTACATATGGCCATACCCTCACATAAATGTATGATTTCCTATTCTAAAGCTGTAATTGTAGGACATCAAAACTTGTGCTTCTTATCTAATTGCATTCAAAGCATAAAACCAAGGTTGTTCATATTCATAGAAATACAGCATCACAGATAGCAATAGGAGATATTACAAGTATGTCATAGAGACCTCTAATTCCTATAGGTTTATTCCTTGTTAGTATAATCTTCAGAATCAAAGATTAAAATTTTCATGTTTAAGAACTAAAATCATCAGTAAAAGATCTCATATCAAGAGGACAAAGTGAAATTCATATTTGACTGTCCTTGTAGCTCTTTAATGGCGTATACTATCTGTCTAATAATCATTTACTTGTCTCTCTCTCCTGGAGTTTTCCTCAGCCTGCACCAAATTATCCTGTCATGGACCTGGCCTTAAGAAGGTGCATTTTATTGACTTTGCCCGTTAGACTAAAGTAATAATCACAGATGACAGCAGAGACATTTCCTTCGTAGCTTGACTTTTCCATTCTTGATCATGAATATTAGTCAGAAGAAATTAGTAATGAAAATAAGTAACAGTGTCAAAGGATAATCCTAATCCTGGAAAGATTCATGTATTTATTTAATTTTTAATGCCAAGCATAGCCCTTTATGCAGAGATTAGGTAAATACATTTAGGGTCTGCAGAATCAGAACTTAAGAACAGATTCTTGTGGCCTCATATTTCACCTTTAGTTTTGGCATTTAATGCAGAAAGATTGAGAATCAGAAGTTTTGTAATTACTTTTCAAGCTTTCCCAGAATGAGGGAGGATACAAGGACCCAAACACACCTCCATAAAGCTATCAACAGGTCGCACTTCAGGCAGACTTACAGTTATGATAGCTTAGAAAAACATTCCACTGTGTATTCCCCAAGCAGTTTTGAAATACTTCAAGCAAACTAGAAAACTCATGAAATTTAATATAGCTTTAAAGACAAATGAGGGTTTCAAGATATTATCAGTGTTTTTAGTAAATCCTATTTTCAATTTATCCTTCTGAAAGCAGATACACAATATAATGATCTAATTTTTCATTTCAATGTTAACACCTGCTGCTAGGAAACTGCATTTTTCATTAAAATGCAAGTAAATTATGGAATGAAAATATATCTTCATTGTGAATGACTTCTTTCTTATTTTAAAGAAGTGTTTTAAATGATCAGGCTTGGTGTGGGGAACCATGGTGAGGCACAGCCTCTCAGTGGGTAGGCAGGTCCACGGGGAAAGGAATGGGGACTGGTCAGTGTTAGAGACACAAGACTTCAGCCCAGGCTGGGCTTGTGTCTGGGGGGGCAAAGCTGTGGGGAGCTGTAGATCAGTCCTGCTGCTGAGGCAATGCTGGGGCAGGGCCTGATGGCCCTTTTGGGGCTGAGATGGGGTCTTGGTCTGTGGACAGGGTTGGGAGAGCCCTGGGTGTGGGCAGGAAGAGGCAGGACTGGTGGTACCCCTGTGGCCCTGACAATATGAAAGCAGTTTTAAAAACATGAGTGCTTTAAGTGCACAGACTGACTCCCTATAACTTATTCTGGTTTGTCACTGGCAGACTCCAACTCAGCTTTGGGTTTGTTTTTTTCTGTATTTAGCTCTTCTTACCTTTTTAGTTTGGTTTTTTTTTTTTGTTTTGTTTTGGCACAATGCATAATGCATGTCCCCATAGCCAGGAACAGCAAAACTGGAATAAAGTACAAGTTCTTTGCAACTGCCTCCCATATTAATTGCAAGAACCAAAAAGCTGGTAAATTATACAGTTCTAAATATAAATATTCTATATCTAAATACAAAGATATAAATCTTCAGATCTCTTCATTCTCAGTGACAAGACTTGAGGAAATGGCATGAAGCTGAGTCAGGGGAGGTTTAGGCTGGATACCTGTATGAAAAAAATTTTCACACAGATGGAAAGTGAGCAATGGAACAGGCTCCCCAGAGAAGTGGTCACAGCACCAAGCTTAACAGAGTTCAAGAAATGTTTGGACAATGCACTCAGATGTGACTCTTGGGGTGTTCTATGCAGGGCCAGGATTTGGACTTGATGATCCTGATGGGACCCTTCCAACTCAGCATGTTCTGTGACACTATAAGGCTTTCTTTTTTGCAGGTCAGTATTAATTTTGAACCATTCATTGTAATGAACATTGGTACAAGCCTCAATTTTAATATGGAAAAACTTGACAAGAAAACTGATGTACATATTTATATAGAAAAGTCCTTCAAAATACAAAGCTGAATTTATGGCATCTGAAATGGAGTATAGAATGGATTGTTTTTCTTTGCTCACTGAGGCTTTTGTGTTAGGCTTGAAAAGATGGCACTGATACCAGCCGTGTTAATCACAACCAAGGATTTTAGATGCTAGGTTGGTCTGAAATACTTGTGACATTTGCTGCACTCAGGCTCTGCTCAGCTTTTGTGACCTGGTGAATGAGATTTTGTATCTGGGGATCAGTGATAAGCCATCACAGGTCACAGCAGAGGTTTTGCCACAGTAGGAAATGTGAGCAGTACTTCCTGTTCTGGATCTGTTCAGAACTCCCACTGTAGTCAGTGGGGGTTTGGGAAGCAATGAACACATTGCTGAGGCCTGAATAGGGCTGGGAAGGTAGGCTGAGAGGTTGTTCCATGCAATTGTTCTAAAGTTTCTCTTGTTGGCAACATTTTTCTCTGAGTCATTCACACTTATTTCACATCTATTTTCAGGCATTAAATGTCAGCTTTCAATAAGAAAGGCAAAGCTGACTTGCCCACTTGATTCTAAATAACAAAATTTACCTGAATTACAGTTATTATACTTGTAGTTTAAAAACCCTTCTTTTGTTATGTTTATGAAGCAAAAATATTTTGCCTGAAGTGTTTTTTTTACATTAAGTGTAAGGCTGTTATTTGAATCAAGCCACTGACCACTGACCATCTGAGGAGATACACTAGGAGGATTTTGGTTCAACACTAGGGAGATTTTGGTTGAGGGAAATTGTACATTTACTGACTGTCAGTGGAAAAGAGACTGAAAAAGGTAATCTGTTTCAAGACATCTTGGGAGCTTGGAATGTGTGGTAGGGGGTGGTTCAGACCTTACTCTGGTGAGGTGGTGCCCTGTCCCCCATATCCCCCACCTGCACAGTGTCTATCTGTGGGAAGATGTGGGAAGACAAGATAGAGGTAGTGCTAAAGGCAATCTTGCCCCCAAAACATTGCTGCTGTGTTAATTACCCGAGTGGGAACAACCTTGCCCTCACGGCTATGGGCGTGATAAAAGAGTGAATTAGCAGTTGGAGTTAGTTGGAGTCTGCTGGCCATGCTGTGAGGAAGCAAGAAAGGAGGAAACTGAGCTGTTAAGCTAATACTACAGAGCTGCCTGTGAGAGCAGAGAGGGAAAGAGTTGCTTGGAGCTGCCTGTGGGAGACTACAGAGAAAAAGTGTGAAGGGCTTTTAAATAACAAGGTGCTGATAATCGAAGCCTTCTGAAGTTTTATTGAAGCACTCTGAGTGTTGTGGCCGATTCAACTGCAGCATCTATCAATCATGGCACACTGGAGGCAGCCCCACTTTTGCCTGACCCAGTCCATAAGTGACTGAGAGACTGGAAGCTCCTCCTGGGAGGAAGGCTCAAGATGGGCCAAAAAGGTTTAAGAGGGGTCACTCACTACAGGGCAAGCACATTGTCCTTTAACCTGATTTCATATTGGAGTTTCACATCACTGGAAACAAGGACTTGGTAGCTATATGACTGTTTTCCTATATCTTTCCTGTCTTTCTGTCTTTCTTGCTTTCTTTTTCTTCTAACTGTCATCTCACAGAATATAACATTAAATGGATTATTAAGTTTTCTATGATCAATGGGATAAGTCTGTGCTGTGATAAGTGATGTTATTGTAGTATTTACTGTTTTGCCAATGTTCTTTAACTATAGTTTGCCAGTAAACTTTTGTGGTTTTTTACCTTGAGAATATCTGTCTGGAATTTTCTCCTTTGGGTCTACCCAAAGCAAAAGAGCCTTGGTTTAGCCTAGGTTTGAGTGACTGGGATGTAACACTGACAGAATTTTTAACCCTGTGGAGCCAGCTGTATTCCTCAAAAGAAGAGTTAAGGAACTGCATATCCATCTGATGCAAATTTATCTGACTCCATTACTGGCAAGTGAAATGCAGTGATGGACCTAAGTGGAAGATACGGCTGCATAAAGCTGCCTTACCATTACACAATCAATACTCAGGGTAAACAACTCATGTCGTTTGTGGAAAGTCAGGCTAGGTACTGGTAACAATCAGTTCCCATGTATATGACTTAATTGGTGAGTTTTTTTCTAGAAGTCTTTTCTCCTATGTTAATTTTTTTCCTTTCAGTGAGCTCATAGTACAAACAATAACTTTCTCGAATGTAATTGTCTTTCCTTTCAGCTTTTCATCAGAACAAATTTCTGTTTGTTAAATCAACCTGATTTACTAATTAACATCTGGATCTTATGTACACACTATGCACACACACAATAATACCATAATTATATTATATCAGCTTTTTAAGGGCTCATCTAATTTTACTCCATACATAATCCTTGAAAATTAGATTTGCATAAAGTAATTCAAAATAGACAAAGCAAACTAGAAGTATATAATTATGTGTAGCTCTGAAATAAATACATTTTCAATTTCAGTTTTCAATTTCCATAGCTGAGTTCATAATTTAACCCCTGAATATCTGAATTAATAATAAAATGACAGTATTCCCCTGTCATATATGTGCTTACATAGAATTTACAGACAGGGTCTCCTTTGTTATACTTAGTGGATTATCTAACAAGTGAATAAACCTTGATCCTCCTCTAGAAGCTAGAGGAAAGGGAAAAGCTGAGAAGCACTCTCCACTTGTCCTGGGTTGTAGTGCAGGATGTACATAAAGTATTTATTCTATCACCATCTTCATGAACTGTTGAAACCAAGTGGGGCAGTGCTCTAGTGTAGGGCTGTCTTCTGCTAATGGCCCATCAACACCTTGCCCATGACTCACAGGTAACTCCCTCCAGGAGTTATCTCTGTTTAATGGGCCATCAAGGACCCACTTCACAACTCCTCATCCCATGGTGAGATGCTCCACCCAGGGGGAGGAGACAAGCATTCTCACCTGGATATAATCTGGGATTTGGGACAGGACAAGCAGCCCCTACCTACTGGATTCCCAGAGGAGCAGAGCTACCAGACCTTTCTACAGGATCACTGCTTCAGGAAGAGCACTTCACCTGGACTGCTTCCACCATCCCACTGAGGCTGTATTCTGACTCTGTCAGTGGTCCTTTGTGTTATTGCATTTATTTTATTTTATTTTTACCTTTTTACCTTTCTTCTTATTAAATTGTATCTCTGACTTGGAGCCTCTCACTCGTTTTGCTTTCAAACCACAACACCACTCTAGTCTGTTAAGCAACTAGAGAGAATTTTTTCTGTCAAGACTTCTGCTTCCAATGTGTGGAACTTAGGCTCTTAAACTTGGTTCTCTGCATTGTATCAAAATGTGATGCTTGTAATAAGTGTACAACGAAAGTATCTACCTACTTTTCAAAGTGAACCTTTTCTTCAGACTCGCTGTCTGAGACAAGCCTATGAGATTACTTATAGGATTTTAACAATTCTTCACAGAGAGTTCATAATGATGGGTTTGCACGGTAATGATCTAGGAGGCACAATGATGTAAATACACTCCTTCTTGGTTTTGTCTATCAATTTTCTACACATTGCAGATATATTTCTGTAACCTACGAGTTCTGTTGTAGATTTTGAAATTGGCAGTACATAAGTGTGCTGTTCGATGTCCATACATACTGGCAATACATGTTACCACTTACAATGATGGTTTTTACCATGTTTGCTAATATTTGTTAGTTGTATAAGGCCACCTTCAGGAGTCAAGTGATGACACAGGAAACTTAGGTGAGATAAAGAAAAATAGACTGAGTCTTCTCCACAACAAAGTAAAGCTGTCAAGTGTGTGAGGATAACAATAACACATTGCTTGAATGGAAGCTGAAGCAGTTCCAGAATTTGATAGCCCACACTCTGACTGTTAAATGTAATCATGTATCTGTGCACTGATGAGGAAGATGGTGCTGATGAACTTTCAGCTTGGATGATCAATACTGTCTGAGAAGCTGGGTACTAATTAATTATTTTTATACACGTATTTTAGTCTCATAGTTTTGCATTCATTTGACATTTGTGAAAGTTACAGCCCTATGCTTGAAGTTAAATACGTTGTTGGAGCTTTTTACTACTGCATCAAGCTCTGCACTTGCTTTTAAAGAGCTTTTAAAGGAAAGAAACTTTTTGTCCCAGGATTTGAAGAAGGATGTGGGAGGCAGTATTATGACAATGACTCTATGCTGGGAATTAGACGGACTCAAGCCAACAAAGGAATGAGATTCTAGAACAACCTTCCCAAAGCTATTTGGAGAAACAAATTAAGCCAATGAGTTTTCAGACCAAGCTGACAAATTAATGAAGGGAAGTGGATGACACATAGATACTTGCAATACCAGGACCCTATAGAATACCAGGAAGTCCCTTTGAATTATAGAAAACTGTCAAAAATTCTAAAACAAAGACAGCACAAGGAGCAAAGGGAAGGAAATGTGTCAGAGATAAAGAGCCATCATATCAGGCAGGATAGTATATGAAGACTCTGGACAGCATGGATGCCTCTAGGCAACAGATCCTGCCCTAAGTTAAGCAGTCCTCCAGGATGCTCAAAAGAAAATGAAGGCAATGTTAAGAAATTTACTTGAATCATCCTCTGAACAAATAGCAAATTATGACTGGCTCATACTCGAGAAAAATGGTCTGAGTGAGCAGCTCAGGAGCTGTGCAGAAACTCTTATACAGCTGCATAAAAAGAACTTGCTGAATAACTCTGAATAATAGGACACCACATAAAAATCAGACTGTTTGCAGATAAATTTCAATCAGAAAAAGCAAAAAAATAAAAGGTTACATTCTCTGAATAAATGCTTCACTGCAAATACTTTTCCCAGCTCTAATGAAGAGAGTTTGCTCTAGCAGAAGAAAGAATAGGGCTGTGATGATAGATGATCATTTACTCTTTTAAAGCTGCAAGGACATTCTCTTTCATACCTGATTTTTATCCATTGCTAAATGAAATGAACATCCTTAAGTCATTTAATATTACAGGAAATGTGAAGTCCAAACAAATCAAACAGATCTTCAATCAACACTCAGGGAAGACATAGCCAGCCAACAGTGCAACCTCTTCAGTCCTGGGCATCAGGACAGTGAAGCCCCCTTTCCCTGCCCCCATTGCAGCTGCAGCTCAGCTTAAGCTCTTAAGAGTAATTCCAGTTTGACAGCTTGCATGGGTGTGAATGTATTTAAGTAAAAAGAAACCGTGCCAACTTTAGATGAATTAAACAACTGTGACACATACTGGGCCAGGTTCTCTAATGCACCACAACAAATTTACCACTGTGACAGCTAACTGGAGTCCCAGTTCGTTTTTAATACTGTAGTTAACAGAGCTGTATACAGATGCAGTGATTGCTATAGAGGTTAGAATGTTTCAGTGTTTGTCTGAGACTGCCTTTTGCAGTTGATTTTCATATCACATTTTAAAAATGGTAATCTGGATTGAGGGCTGTATTTGCATGTCTACCATCAGAGTCTGCTATTTATCCTCTCAAAAGTTTTCTGATATGCTGTGATACACACATATAACACTTCTAGGCAGACACTGTGTTCCAATAACTAATCTCTCTCTGGCTCTTAATTAACATCTCAAAGAATGTTTCTGTAGTAAACATAAAAACCTAAACTTCAGAAAAGTTTTTGTGGTGTTATTCTAAACAGCTCATACTTCTTTTTTTTTAATCCACTTACCTAAGTAAAGCAAAAAAGGTGTTAAAACATGTAAGCAAATAATGATTTGCATAATGTTTCTGCAAAAGCCAATGAAATCCACAATATATGTGTCTGTCATTTGTTTGCTGAATCAAATATTTCAGAAGAAATGTAATAAGTTAGTTTTAAATTTTCAAATGTCACTCTTCAATAGAAAATGTCGTATTTTCAGCAGGAACATGGAACTTACCAGCAGCATAATGAAACTGCAATGAACTTCTGGATATGAATTTGACCTACCCATGCCTGTGAGGGGTTCTGGTAGCCTTGAGGAACTGAAAGGCAATATGAGCCAGGCTGGAGACACACAGGGACTCAATGCATGCAGCTCCATTGGATTCTAGCTGTGAGGGTACTCTTGTAGCCTAAATATTAAATACGGAAATCTGAGAGAAATCTCTACATTAAGATTAAATGTTTTGCTGTCGTGTACAGATGTTATCAGCTTTGATCATCTCTTTTCTGTTAGAAAAAGAATTATTAAGAAAGTGGTAACAGTGAGGCAGTTGTTTAAAAGATGGCATGTTTTTATTCAACAGATTCTGCTCCTCTGAGTGAGGAACTATGCTAATTAATCTTTCTATTGGAACAGGATTTGAAGCCAATACTTAAAATCTGAGTAGTAGAATTGTGCAACCTTTTTTATGTCCACACATCTGCATTCTTCCTGATTCCAGTAATACTACACTCTTTTTGACTAGGTGCATCCCTGGAAGATAAAAATAAAGGAAAGGTCCTTGCTTTTTCGTTAAGTAGGTACTTATCAGGAAACCAATATCTCTGAACACGCAAGAGATGTTCTGTTCATATTCATCCATCCAGGAACTTACGCTATATTTGTTCCTCTGAAAAGAGAGTTCCATGCAAAGTACATTTTCTGTGTTATGTATTGTCAATAAACATGTTTTTGTTATAGACCACTGATAGGATCAAACCAGGAAGAAAAGTGCTTTGTACTCCAAATTAAACTTCAGATGACGAGGACCAATAAAAACACCTTAATTAATGCTTTTAAAAAGACCTCAAGTGAGGATTGAGAGAAGTAGAGGAATAACAGAATAATAGTATCATTTTAAGGGCATTTGAGAATAGGATCACATTTATACCACATTTCTGAGAAGCATAAGCCAAGAACAGCTGCCTTGCCCTTCATCTGCCTCTAAATACAAACTGCTGCCCTCTCAGTTGCCCTCTGCTTTAGGCTGACAAAGAATGAGCAGCAAACAGTTTGAATTAATCTGGATTAAAATTAATCATGACCATTTTTTCTTTCAAGTGAACTTTGAAGTGGACTCATTCTCCCATTTAGCTCAGTGCTTGGCAGTGCAAATACTTACACTGGCAGCAGGCAGGGAGCAACGAAGGGACAAGAGCAAGCATTTGGGAACAGAAAAAGGGCAGGACTGTTCTTTTTGGCAGCAGTACTATACTGCTTGCAGAATTGCAATGTCAAAGCATCCCATCCCAACTCTGTTAGGTTATTTCTGCTTATGCTAACAGAGCCGAAGCAGAGCAAAGCTATGCTGGGTGGGAGGCTTGAACAAGGCAATCAAACCCCACACTGTAACAGTGCCCAGGGTGTTCATTGGTAATGAGGGCTCGAGTAGTAAATAGTTTAAAAGCCAACAGTGGAGCAATCAGTCATGCAGCTTTTGTGAAGCGATGTGGAGACCAAATTCAGATTTGTGCTGCAGCTGGTTAGCACTGTGCTGCCGACACAAAGCAGCTCTAAAGCCAAGGTAGCCAATTAATGCAGGCAACTGGCATAGCATATCTTATCCCATTTCCCTCCTGGCATCTGGTTACCTCTCTACCTGAAAAGGCAGTGTAGTCAGATCATTCCTGATCTGACACTCTCTTATCTGACACTCTCTTATCTCCCAGGGCTCTTATTTGTTGGTACAAATGTATGTGCCTGTATATCTCATTTGAAATTGCCTTAAGAACAGCATAGGAGTTCACGAACAGCATGAACGTTTACATCTTCAGGCTGCTTCTGCTCTGGGTGAGGTGTGGGGTCGTCAGCTGCACAACTTTCCTTGTTCTACAAATATGCCGTCTAACAAAGAAAACTAGGAAAAGTAAATAGCTTCCAGTAAAAGAAAAATATTCTCTTTATTGTTTATGTATGTTGGAACACTTGCTAAATGATAGAAATAGTAGTATTGATAGAAATGATAGTATTTGATGGAAATGAGAAATTGCTTGTGATTTGGAATACACAAAGCACTTGATAGCTATCTGATCATGTAACAGTGCACAGTAAGTTCACTTCCTAGGGCTCTCTGGACAAGATACATAGCTTGTTAAGGAGGTGCTTAAAGCATGTAATTAGCTCATCTTTTTCCATGAACATAGAGTGTCTTTCACATGATCAAAAAGTCATCTCCATTATGCAACTGATGCTTTTTCAGTCAAGAGTACAGGAATCCCATGCTTGATGGTTCCCAGAGTGATTAGCAGTGGGATGAGATGTGTGCTCACCTGAGCTAGAATCCTGGCAGGAAGCCCACCACATTGAGGGAAATTCTGCTGTGGTGGGGCAGAACTGCTAGAGGATACACTAAAGGATTCCTGGGAGGGTGTAGTGACCTGTAGCCTTCTGTGTTTCCAAGAAAGTGGAAAGCAGGGAGAAGGTCTGAGACAGGCAATTGTTCTCACTGCTTCTCACCTGGTCACTCTCTCCCAGTGACCAGCACTAGGGAAAAGTGAGAATTCATAATGCAGGATGACCTTATTGTCTTAATTGCCATTGTATGATATTAAAAGGACATTTTGCTGAGGCAGCTAAAGACCAGTAGATCATAGGGATGCAGTGTGTTACCAATCCACAGATCTGAGCAGCATTCCTTACACTTGTAAAATCATATTGTTGGATTGTGACATCTGGCTGAAAGAACTTACTAACAAGAACTGATGAAGAGATGTGTTCCCTGTGTGTTTGCTCATACTGATGGTGGTTCTGGGTTCATGAAATACGTAGTTCAAGGTGCTCTTTCTGCAATCAACATGCTGCAAGAAACAATGAAACTGAAAAATTTCTGCTCATTCCCCGTTCCAGCCTTAGAACCATATTTTGCACTCAAGAAGAAAAATGTGCAGTTTCCTTTGTTTGTGGAGCTTTTAATCATATCTCTATACGTGAGAAGTGTTTGAAGTTATTACAAACTTCTACCTCTTGATTACTTCAAGTCTGTATTGCATGAGAGGATTTTTTAAGGCTATGGACCCACTTTTCTAGCAAAATTCTTTGTATTTAAAATCTACCAATGGCCTCATATAGCATTCTTTTTACACATTTCTATTTCTTCAGTTTTTCTACTCATCTGTTACAAACAATTAAATCACTGGATTTTTCATTGTTTGACATAACTGGTTGCATTACCATCTGGAAACAATACATTTTAAGTGCATAATTATGGATGTTTGAAATCCCAGGAACCCAACTTCATATGCACAGGACTAGGAGGCAGCATGCTCGGAAATGGGAAATGTATTGTCAGCTGTGTGATGAACAGTCAAGAGAAAAGGAGAAGCAACTCTTCACCTTTTGTCTGCTGCCTTCATGCCACCAGCCTGAGAAAGTTAAATTCAGATTTGACTGCCGAGCAAAAGGGAATGTTTTAGGCTGTTCCCATTTGCACTGAATTTAAATAATTGTAGTGGCACAAGGGGATCCTGGTTGAGCTGTAGCCTCTAAGTCCTCACCCTTCTTACTATGAGGCTGGAAACTTGACTTCACTAGTTTCTTGGAAGTGCAGAGATGAAGCACATTACATGACAGGACTGTGGAGGATAACCATGTGCATAATAACTTCATGATGGAACATGTTTCATTACTCTGAAACAGAAGCTGCAATATAGGATATTGAATGTCTGCAAAACCAGCTGATCTCAAAGATACAACAGTAAGTCGAAACTTAGCTAAAGCACTGGCTATCAGCTAAATTTTGTCTAGTCTAAATGGCTGACTCTGTCCCATTTCCTACCCTTCCTTTCCTTGCATATGACTTACTTCACAATGTATTCATTTGCCACAAGGTATTCCAACTGAAAATAGTCAGACAGGTCCTCCAGCTTCAGCAATGTCAGCTGCAGGCCCAGCTCAGCCTCAGGAGTCACATTAGAGCAAGTTCTTCATACTGCTGAAAATGTATCATGCAACTACTCAAAAAAAAAAAAAAAAAAAAAAAAAAAAAAAAAAAAAAAAAAAAAAAAAAAAAAAAAAAAGTTCATTATATCCATGCCCAAACACGCCATCAAATGTAAACTCTGTTTAGCTTTAATTTCATAGCATCTGTATCCCCACTTTTCCATTATCTTTCTGATTTTTTTTCCCTAGGATTACTTTGCACTGAAAGACATTTAGCTTTTAGTTCTTTCAAGTTATTGTCTGACAGGGCACCCAGCCCTCCATTCCCCCACTATCAAACTTCACTACTAGTTGGCTGAGAAGAAAACCTCAAACCTCTGGCTTGCATAAATGTCTGCTTGATTAAAAGTACTCCTCCTAAATCAACAAGTTAAAATCCACACAACCAAGTTTATCTCTGTGAAATTTATTTCTCCATTTCCAAATCAGTTTATTTCAGGTCAATAAACCATGCCTCTTCTGTTCACTTTTGTAATGCAGATATCATTTTTATTTGAATTAATGTATAAGATGCACATGCAAACATCAATATATTACATTTCCTCAAACCCACATGTGGAATTAGCTTTTCACACCAGTTATTCCCACACACACCTCAGCTTTGCTTTACCAGCAGCTTCGTACTGGCATATAAAACTATGCAATAGTAGAATTCATTGAAGGATAGCATAAGACACATGACATGAAGCCTTGACATAGTGAACAAAAAGGGACTAATATATTGCATTAAAAAGAATGAAGCCTATTTTAAAATAAAAGTCAAAAGAAATCCCTATTTCAATTAAAAAAAAAACAAACTCAAACATGCCCAAGCATCTGATGGAAGGACTAACTAACTGTACACTCTTGGGCACTGAAAAAAGAGCCTTTTCAACTCCCTCAGACTGTGTATCTTTTATTGTGTGAAGATAGATGTCCTGCACTGCACTAAGCCTACTTAATATATTGCTAAAAGTTGTATATAGTACCAGATGTTTCTAAACATTTTAAAATATTTGTAGATATTTTCTTAAATAAAAAAGATTCATAGAAAATCAAAATGGGAGAAACAATCAAACTGAATAAAGGCATTTTTTTTCTCTTTGGAATAAAATAAATGGCATCTATTGACTCATGATATACTGACTGAGACACATGTAAGAAAGTATGTGATTAAATAGCATTCATTTGGTGCATTGTTTATGTATTCAGCTCTGATTATAATGTTCCAAGGACAATCAATCATTGATTTTAATTTACTTTATTATGCTAAAGAAAAGAGTAAATTAAATGTAGAATTTATTTAGCCTTTCTCTTGTATTCTGTAATAATCCAGATGGAGCATATACATTTTCTATTTAATGACACTAGCATGATTAAGCATTAAGACTTACTGAGTAGTGCATTTTTTATGGTTCATTAATAAAAGTTAGAGATAGAAAAGATGTATTGGTCATCAGCTTTGTCTCCTTACTGTGTTTGGAGTAAATTTGTTTATACATAATTGCTTTTGCGAGAGGGATCTTCACCGACTTTAAACCACATGAGATCTTTCTATCCTTAAATGGCTCAAAATCTAAGATGTGTAATTCCTGCAAGACACAGACCTGATCTGGCACAGATAAATGATAAAAGATGACAATCAAGAAGAGCAATGCAGGAATAATTTATGGAAGAAACACGTTTGACAGAAGAAAGAATTATATGTAAAAAAGGCAGAAGATAATGCTGCAACAAGAACTAGGAGATGGATTTTAAAACAAAACAATATACAAGAGAATGCACACAGAGAAGAGTGGGGGGTCTGGGAAAGGACTTGTAGTGATTCAACTGTTTTATTAACTTGTTTCAGTGCAAGAATGATAAATAACACCAAGCTTTGGACTTGAACACCAAGCTTTGGACTTGAACATTTTCTAGCTACAACCAGACAATGGTTACATTACAGTTGTAACACAGGTACAAATATTTTCTGGAAGTGGATTTTGAAATTATAATAGGTGGTTTATGTTTCTTAAAACTACTTCTGAATACAGAAAAGTATCATATGAGAAAGGGGGATATTCCAGAAAACCCCACATACGTAATTTAATTTCAAAGGGCAATACATTAGGTCTACAGCTACTCCATCTGTCTTCTCGCCTTAAGACATAAAAACCATAATCAGATACATCATGTAGAGGCATAATAAAGTAATGCATGGTAACACAAAACAGAAAAGAGCAGTAATGAAGAGCTTTAAATTAAACAAGTTCTGATATTATGCTTCTAGTTTAAATGATTAAATGAATTCACATTATCTTTTTTTTACTAAAAAATAAAGATATTTCTATCTTTAACCCTTAACACTCATACACTCTCAGGCCTTCAAAGTGTCCATCATTTTGGACTATTGTAATTTAGTATAATATTTCTCCTATTTTAATGACAGCCTTCAGTAATGACGAGTAACAATGACAGTAACAGATTTTATAGCTATGAAAATGGAGTCTTGAAATTAGAAAAGAAATTCTTACATCCCATTTAGCTTTGGATTTAACTGTGAGTATTCTCTGCTTGACATATTTCAGTGAGCTTCATCCTACTGTCTCCTCCTAAATACAAGTAAGCATATTTAGTTCTATAGCTGCCACTCTTTATAGTGCTTCCCCTGGTGTGGTTACTCATAATAGTTTGTCTCTGGCCACTACACCTGGAAACAAAGCTGCATACAAGCCCAGAGCCAGACAACTGCAACACTCAGGATGTGCATCAGTGACTGCACTATTTTGAAAGGGGTTGCTTCCCAAGTAAATTGTGCACAACATAACTGCAAATGTAAACCTTGCATTAATTTGGTTTTTTTTTTCCTTTTCCTGTTCATGAAGGAGTCAAATAGCTGGTCCACAGCCAGACTCACTCTTCAAATCTCACTCAAGCTATATCTGGAGTTTCATTCTTAATAACAAACCCCCCAGAACTTGTCAGGAGACAGAAATGTAGCCTAAAAATTTCAAGCCTAGAAATGCAAAGCAGGAGCATGGCAAGGAACAGGCTATGGTGTGCTCTACCAATTGTTACACTTTATCTACTGAAATCATTAAACCATTTCAAATATTCTTGAGTTTATTACAGGAGTACCAAGGGGCCCCAATCATGTATGAAAAGTCCATTATGAGAGATGATATACAAACACATTTAATTAAAAGTTGTCAAGACTTGTATTGACAAACAAAGCGGGATTCTTACACTCACAGCTGTTCAAATTTGCCAAGCCACATTCTGACAGAGACTGAGTCAGTGTAAGAGAACAACTGAGAACCAAAAAAATATTTCCTGATTTTAAAATAAATTAAATTGAAAGATTTTCTCAAGATGAAATGGAGGGGGAAAAAAGGAAAAAAGGAAAAGGAACAGGAAAAAAGGAAAAAAGGAAAAGGAAAAGAGGAAAAGGAAAAAAGGGAAAGGGAAAGAGTAAAAGGAAAAAAGGGACAGGAAAAAGGAAAGGGAAAGGAAAAAAGGGAAAGGGAAAGAGGAAAAGGAAAAAAGAGAAAGGAAAAAAGGGAAAGGAAAAAAGGAAAAAAGGAAAAGAGGAAAAAAGGGAAAGGGAAAGGGAAAGGGAAAGGGAAAGGGAAAGGGAAGGGAA
>VWZU01017624.1:478-14342 GCA_013397095.1 Sterrhoptilus dennistouni | reverse complement strand
CTCTCTCTTTGGGACTCCCCTCCAGCCCAGGCTGGTGGCTGAAGGCAAAGCCCTTTTCACCCACGAGCCTTGCAGTAAACCCACGTGTTCTCTCAAGAGTGTCTCAGGTGTGCAGAGTTCCCTCTCCCTGACATCCACAGATGTTCCTGCACAGTGGACCTTGTCCCTTGTGCTGGGGCAGAGCCAGAGCAGGGTGGTGGAGGTGGGGAGCAGTTCCTGGGGCACCTGCAGGTCCAGGGCTCCCTCAGCAGAGAGAGGGTCTGACTGACCTCAGAGTGTGCAGGAGTGAATTCTGAGCTCAGCCCGCTGCTCACAGAAAGTGTCTTAGCCCTCTCTGTCGTAGCCCTGGCCCTTTCTAGGAAGACTGAGGGTTGGGACTCCCTGTGCAGACTCTGAAAGAGCATCTAAAAATAAATCCTGATGGAAGCTAACTGGGAGGGACAGATACCATGTCAGTTCCATGCATTGAGGCAGACTTACAGGAAAGTAGCATTTTGTTCCCTTCACAAAACTGTTCCTGTTACCACAAGCCCATCCTCAGCCTCTGGTTTGTTTATTTTCCTGCTGGAGTTGCAGTGGCCTTCAGAAATCTTGAAGCCATTAATGTGTAAATTAAAACTGGTAGGAAATCAGATGAGGGCCTTTGGTGCTGATCCGAGATGTCTGAAGTGGTCGAGAAAGGTGGCAAATCAGACAGGGCATTTCCTGAGCAGTGGAGCTGCTTTTCCCTTTCCCCCCTGCACAGCAGAGTGCAAGATCCCTCAGTCCTGCGTGAATCCATCTGCCTAAAGAGAGGGAGAGAGAACTGTGGAAGGTAGAGACTGGCAGACTGCAAAACTGAAATTGAAGTTGCTGTGTCAGGGAAGGAGAAAAGAGTAAGTTGGTGTGATTTGTCAAGATCAGAGTATCTCGAGACTTTCTGAACTCCAAAGACTTCGACATGCCAGTGGAAATTACTTCAACCCCTGTAAGCTTTTCCGAATGCTGATTATGCAACAGTATTCAGAAATGAGAACAATAGGTCATTTCTTACTGTTTTTATAGTGATAATATCCTTCCTTTTTTTCTTTTTAACCCTGGAATTCACTGCTGGACTGAGCACAATGCAATTTTTTTGTTGAGGAGCAGAAGGGACTAGGGAGCTTCTTGTTAATGGCAATTGATTTTTTTTTTCTTTTTTAATGCCTCCAAGAAGTTACAGTTGTGAGAAGGAGCCCCACTCTGCATTAGTTTGTCCCTGCTGTATCAGCCTGTCCCTCCTGCTGTTGGAATGGATCAGCTCACTGAGTGATACTGCTGGATGCAATATCTCTATGGAAATGCATTTTAAATATTCAGCAAAGACATAAATTATTTATTAAACACTCTGAGTACTTTACCCCTTGTGCCTCACATGTATAGATAGATAGATATATTATCTACGTACAGAAAGAGATAAAGGGTGCTCTCTCTTGCTTTCAGCTTGTTGAGATTATCACGTTTTACTTGATTACATTTAATTTTTACATCCTCTATCAACTCTGCAGAACGTTTGGTCTCCCCTAAGGCACGTGTCCCTAAAACAAGAACTGCAGAAGGACAGCATCAGGGGCAGGAACCAGCCCTCACCCTTGTGCAGATTACCCTGTTGCTCTTTGACACTGGATAGGTTTTCTCTTATAATTGGTTTTTTTTCCTTTCTTGCCCAGGCTTGCCTGTCTCTTGCAGGTGGACACCACAGCTGCCCCAGCTGGTTTGGGTTTTTGTGTCTGCAGGGCAGATTTCAGGTGTTCATTTGGGTTTTTGTGTCTGCAGGGCAGATTGCAGGTGTTCATTTGGGTTTTTGTGTCTGCAGGGCAGATTTCAGGTGTTCATTTGGGGTTTTGTGTCTGCAGGGCAGATTTCAGGTGTTCATTTGGGGTTTTGTGTCTGCAGGGCAGATTTCAGGTGTTCATTTGGGGTTTTGTGTCTGCAGGGCAGATTTCAGGTGTTCATTTGGGGTTTTGTGTCTGCAGGGCAGATTTCAGGTGTTCATTTGGGGTTTTGTGTCTGCAGGGCAGATTTCAGGTGTTCATTTGGGGTTTTGTGTCTGCAGGGCAGATTTCAGGTGTTCATTTGGGGTTTTGTGTCTGCAGGGCAGATTTCAGGTGTTCATTTGGGGTTTTGTGTCTGCAGGGCAGATTTCAGGTGTTCATTTGGGGTTTTGTGTCTGCAGGGCAGATTTCAGGTGTTCATTTGGGGTTTTGTGTCTGCAGGGCAGATTTCAGGTGTTCATTTGGGGTTTTGTGTCTGCAGGGCAGATTTCAGGTGTTCATTTGGGGTTTTGTGTCTGCAGGGCAGATTTCAGGTGTTCATTTGGGGTTTTGTGTCTGCAGGGCAGATTTCAGGTGTTCATTTGGGGTTTTGTGTCTGCAGGGCAGATTTCAGGTGTTCATTTGGGGTTTTGTGTCTGCAGGGCAGATTTCAGGTGTTCATTTGGGTTTTTATGTCTGCAGGGCAGATTTCAGGTGTTCATTGTCGGGGTGCCTGGAGGAGGTGGTGAGCTCTCTAGCCATGCTCTCATGCTGCAGCCAGGCCATTGCAAAGTCTGCTCTAACTGTTGCTGGCATCCTCATCTGCTCAGAGTCCTCTGTGATGTGTGATTCCTGCTCCCTGACGGGGATTCGAATTGCAGTTAATTGGCTGCAGGACATTGTATTCTGCTGGAAGCCCCTGCTGTGCCCAGGCAGCATTTTAAGCTTGCTGTATGCTTAGGAAACTGTGAGGACAATCTCACTGGTTTAGTGCTGGCAATTAATTAAATTGTTAATTGATACTGTGTAATGTTTCAGATGGGCCAGAGTTTGTTCTTCCATCACAGAGCAGGTGATGCACGAGGACAAGATCCCTGATTTTGGTGATGCCTGTTCTGCCGTGTGGAGTGCCATCAGAGTGTCCTTGTCTTCACTGGAAATGCATGACCTGTAATGTTATCTGTGTGTTTGCTTTCTGTGGCTTGCAGAAAATTCCTGACTCTGAATAATTGGTGACACGTCCTGTATTTTAGTTGGTGATTTTGGTTGTGGCAGCTGCTCTTCTTGTGGAGGAGTTTGTGACTGTATCCTGCACGGTGGATTCCATTACCCCTTTTCCTGTGACTCTGTTTCTCAGGATTGTTAGTTGGGTTGTCACAGAATCCCCGAGGTTGGAAAAGCCCTCCCAGACCACGGAGTCCAAGCTGTCACCTGATCCCCACCTTGTCACCAGCCCAGAGCACTCAGTGCCAGTCTTGTCCTTCCTTGGATACCTCCCTGGGCAGCCCCTTCCAGTTCCTTTCCATCCTTTCCATGGGCAAATCCCTTCTCTAGTCCAAAAACTCCTCCTGCACTGTCAGTGCCTCCCAAATCTTTGGCTTCAGCAGGTATCTTCAGGATTTATACATGCACATTTTTGTGTGTGTGTACATGCCTGGAAATGGCGATGGGCATGTACATGGAAACACCTGATTAATGTTAAAGAAACGTTCACTGGTGGCAGGTTAATAATCCCAGAGGAATTTTACCAGTGTCTCATCTTTTATACAGGTGGTCATGTTTTGCTCACAGTTTCGTCTGTGTTCATTCACAGCTTTTTCAGAATTAGTTTCATGCACGGCTTCCAGAGTACTTTTAGAAACTGTGATAAATATATCTTTGTGTAAAGAGACAATTTTCTTAGCAAATTGGAACATGACCTCACTGACTTGTGGGAAATACCCTAAAGTACATTTCCCATTCAGAATGAAAAATGAACAGAAGAAAACGAAAAGTCAAAGCTATTTGGACAAAGTAAAACAATTCTCTTTTGGGACAAGAGAATGTAAAGCAAGGATTGTATGAGCTTGAAGCTGTAAAAGCAGGTGCTCCCTTCCACTGCCCTTTCTCACCACGCTGCTTTTGACACATTTAATTTATTTTAACACGTTTTAGGTTTAGGCTTAACCAGCTGGGTTATGGAATACTCAGTGCCCCCGTGCCTTCCCGGGGAAACCAGGATAAACAGGATGTGGGGAGGGAACGGTGATTGTCTCGTTGCTAAGAAATGCAGTGCTTGAAAGGCTGCTATCAGTTTCTGATCAGTCAGGGAGAAAGACCCGAGCAGGCAGGAAACTGACAGAAAAAACTGTGCACACACCCCCGGCCCTGAAGTCCCCCTGCAGTTCTGTGTCCTGCCCAGCTGGTTTGGGCAGGAGGGATTACTGGATGGAGTTTGCTTGGCCACGCACCTGCAGGTTTTATCAGCTTCCCTGGGATCTGTGTGCTTTCCAGAGAAATTACATCTGGGGACACGGGGCTCTTTAATCTGTAACCAGCTGGCAAAGGAGGTGGGAGGGGATCAAACCTCAGTTACCTGAGATCAGGTGTTCTGCTCAGGACCTGGGGTGGAGGGAGGGAGGAAGGAAGGGCTCTGCCTTGGGTTTTTCACTGTGGGATTAATGCCCTGAGAGGAGAATAGGAGCAGGCACATCTGCTCAGCTGGAAAAACAGCAGTTTAAGGAGATGCCCCCAGGGCGTTCAGGGATGCCATTTCAATCATCGTGCTGGTGATTTGCAGCGTGCAGCTCTGCTGTAACCGTGGAAAATGCACCCGGGAGAGGCTGGGCTGCTTCCTTGGCAGTGAGTGGAGGCTCTCTGCTCCTCCTGCTGCTGCCTTTTCCCCTTTCCTGCAGGGCAGTGCTCTCAGCTGCACCCGCATCATTATCAAACCAGCAAACTGTGGGCTGGCTGAGTGTGGGTGATCGTCCAGAGGGGTTCACATCTGGTTCCACCCTTGCAGAGGGGGTCCAGGGGTTGGTGTCACCTTTTCCTGCAGAAGGATGGAGGTGTTCAAAGGGCTGGAGATGTGATGGAGATCCAGTTTTTGTCACAGTGCATTGCCAGGCTGTATCAGCCACACCCGCCAGGGTACAGACTGTGCTGCTCCTGGGAGAATAAAGGTGGAGAAATGAGTTTAAAAATTAAGGAGGAAAGAAGTCAGGAGAGATTTTCGTCTTCTGACCTTGTTCTCATAAACTTTTAATCTCCGGTAGAGATAGCAAAGACACCTTTGATTCTTATGAATGAGCTTTATTAATCTGCAGCGGGGGCATCTTGTGCAATAGTGAACTTTGTGTTTAGCCCAAGGGAGCAAAGTCAAGAGAAGCAGCCCACAATCCAACATAAAGTCTACTTTATTTTCAAGATGTTTGTGATGCTGCTTCAAAGGCTGTGCTACACTGCTGCATCTGTTCTAACAATCATTGGGAGTCACAAGGAAACTATTTTTTAAATCTTTTGCGAAGTAGAGTAACTAATTTTCCCGGCAGCAACATGTTCAGATATAAACTGTAGATACATATTTGTCAGGAGCCCTGGATGGGATTTTTGCTGTATATTGGAGCATTTATGGAACATTTATGTATATTGGAGCATTTATGGCTGGTTAAAAGTACACTCTCTTTTATATATATGGCTGCAAGACTGCGGGTGGGGAAGACTTATCACCACCGCCACTTCTCTGCTCGGAAACCTCTCAGAATCCCTTTCTCAGTGGTGCTATAAAAATCCTGCCTGCAGCATCCAGGCTGCTCCATACAAAGCACGCAGCTAGAATTGGTATTTATAGCAGCATTGGCTTTGTCTGATGGAGCCCAGTCGCTGCGAGGTCCCAGAGCCCGAGTTTGAGGATTACAGTTGGTGGTGGTTCAGTGTGAGCTTGAAATGGCTGTCAGCATTTCACTCCAGCAGCGTTTTTCATTCCCCCCCTCCCAGCAGAGCGTTGGTTTTGTTGCAGTGGATTTGTCCGTGGAGTTTTAATTAATTAATCAATCTGTGGGCTTTGAGGGGTCCTCCTGGATGTGCTCCCTGCTCTGTCCTGTTTGTTCTGAGCTGTGAGAAGGATCAAGGAGAATAATGGAGTGAAAGTCAGCCCGTGGGGAAAGGACACCTGGCCTGCAGAAAGGGATCCCTGCTGCTTAAGCCAGGGCTGCAGGAGTATTAAAGCACTTAATCCCAGGGAAAACCAGAGGGAGGTTGGCCCTTAAGTGCTGGCTCTGAGGACACCAGGCTGCGTGGGCTGAGTGCCTCCTGCTGTCCTGGGGCTGGCTCCATCCTGCCCAGCCCTGCTGGGGCACAGGAGGGCTGGGAGGGTGCTGAGTGTGTGATACTGCAGCTCCCAGCTCCATCCTGCATGGGCAATCCCAAATCCAGATCTAAATCCGAATCCAAAACAAGCTCATGGTCGTGGACAAAGATACAGTAAGTGTTAGAAGGACTCAAGGGTTTTTATCTCAGGGCTCTGGACCAAACTTGTCCTGTTCCAGTTGGAGCAAGGGCTGAGTTTCTGTGTGCAGAAATTCTGATGTCATTCTGATTCCTGATTTAGGCCTAGGCAGGAATTAAAGCGCCTTTGAATGCGGGCGAGGTGTAATTGTCATGTAAATCAACAGCTGAAAGTACTTAGTGTCACTTAAAAATTCACCCTGTTTGATGTTACTGTAACCCCAGAGACACTGAGCACCCGGGTTTCCTACAGACAGGAAAGAAAATGAACTCTTTTGTCCTTCTTCTTCTTCCTCTTCTAAACACTGCAAATATTTTGGCATCGTTTTTGGTTTTGTGGTGTCTAAAGTAACAGTCAACACACTGCAGTTGTTTACCAGCTGTGCTCGGCCTTGGGGCCTAAAAATCACTGCAAGCACAGTTGGTGTTGGTGAAGGGCAGTTTTTTAAAAGGTATTTAAGTGTATTTAAAAATTTAAAACGTATTTAACTGTATTTAAAAGTCATTAAACTGCTGATGCCAGCAGGCTGGGGGGTTGTTGAGGAAAAGGGAAGATAGCTGAGAGATTTTTGTGTGGAGCATGCATTTCTGCTCAAAAAGCATATATATTTCTTGTGAGGTATTGCAGAAGTGGAACCAGTCCTTTGCAACCTTACAAAAACCCTCTGTGGCACCCAGAGCATGTTTCCCTGGGTTTTTCTCTAGTGTCAGTGCTGTTTACATGGTTATGTGGAAATGTTGGATTATTCAGATCAGTTTCTTGGAAAAAATACCACTTAAGTGGCTAAAGTGACTGCTACACCCCAACAAAAAAAATTAAATATATATATAATCAACCCCCCAAAAACCAGTGGCAAGGTTAAAAACTTGAAGAATGAGCTGTCATCTGAAATTTATTTGTATTTAGTACTGGAAGAATACTGGAGGATAACAATTAGATTGGGAAAGAAAACAGTGGTTTGCAAATGACTCCTGAGTACTTGTAGAAAACCTCTACTGTCCTAATAGTAAAAGGTCAAATTGAAATCAGTGTTTAGTGTCAAATATATTACATGAAAGGTTGGGTTGGCAGACATGAAAATGAAAACAGAAAAACAAATTTATTTTAGGGCTAAATACTTGGAGTTTTCCTGCAAAGAGGCAAAACACTGAAGTTTTTTGGGGTTGTGTTTTTTTTTTTTTTTTGCTTTCTAACTTTCAAGTATTTATTTTATTACCATAGAGCACAGTGCAGAATCAGTACAGGAAAGCAGGTGGATTCAATGTAGTAGCTTCAGTCAATGTAGTGAAAACTACTGATGTGGGATCTAATTCCCAAATAACAGGATGGGACTGCCCAGAGACGTTCCTGGAGCTTTATTGCAGCATCAGCCCCAGGACAGGCTGAGACAGAGGGATGGCAACAGCTCAGCCCTGCCAACAGCAGCCAGAATTCTCTCTGTTACACGGCCTTTGGAAAGTTTTCTAACCGATAGTAAATTGTTAAGAGCTCACAGGCATCTGCGTAAGCCAATTATTAAAACTAGACTTGTACCTCATATCTAACAATAGGTGCTTGTCTCATGTTTCTTGTTACTCAGGGATTTTTTATATTCTTCTGTAAATACAGGGCCTCATTATTAAAGTTTTCTATTGTCTTGCTTAACATATTTTTCTACTTGCCAAGGCCTAACTCTGCACAGCAGAGAAGCACAGTCTTATTGTTCCATGTCCTCACTCTTGTATCTTTTTAACTCTAGGCCTCCATCCACACTGCTGTGAGAGTTTTCTGCTTTTTCTATTTCCCACAATTGCCCCACAAAGAAACCCTCCTGAGAGCTTTGTCAATTCTTAACCATCCTGCATTGCAGAGCTCTTATACAGTGCGTCCTTTTTTAATGTATTTCTTTCTGCTTACCTAAGGGACCTCTTCTGATTGCTTTAAGTGCTTTAACTTTGGACCACAGCAATTCCAATGCTGCAAAAGATCTGGTCTATTCCAAGGACACAAGTAGCAATCTAATCTGGTAGTAATTGCTATTTCTTGTTTTGATAAGTCCCCTCTGCTCCAAGGTCTCAGTTCAAAGCCTTTATCTGTGTCTATGTTTGTGTGCACTGCTTTGGGGTCAGCAGGCATCTGCACAAGACTCCGTGATCTCTCTGTGAGATTTTGAGAATTCCCTGTAACTTCATTTCCCACATCTCTCTCTCAGACAATAAAGGCTTCTCTGATGGTTCTGTCCATCATCCACACCAAAGTGTACAAGGTACTACTACTAATACCACCACTAAAATAACCAACACATATAAACCTATTGTACAAAGTTCCCAAAGCTCCATCCTTGGAACAAATCATCTCCCCATGACCCGCTGTCTCCTTTGATTTGAGCTGTTCAGTCTTTCAGCTTTTGTGTATGGATTTGGTATGGTCAGAGGTTCATACAGCACAAACCTTCAAATTCCTCACACCCATGTCCATGTGCCAGTAAAATAAAATTTATTGCTGCTCTGTTTTGAAGGGTGGCATGTGTAACACTGCTGACACCTGTCAGCACATCGCTGATTGCAGTGGGTGTGGCATTGGTTTGTTTACTCAGCCAACGCCCTACCTGATCTAACAATTTCAATGCCAGAGCTGAAGCACGTTGGGCTGGAAACAAACCTACTGAGACTCTTCTTGCAGCTTTCCAGGGAGTAAAATCACTCTTACAGTTTTCTTCATATCAACAGGCAAATCTTTTTCCTGTTTGTTTTTTTCATAGTGACTGCTTTAGCCCCAGGTGCTGTCGCTGAGCTCTCCAGTGCTGCATGGAACATCTTCCAGGTGCGATGGAATGCCCTGCCAAACCCTGTCCTCACAAATGAACCAGTGTCCCTTTGGTAATTGTTATGGATATTGGACAACCCTGGAAAGCCCACCCCAACAGTCTGAGTAACTGCACCAAAAATTTGAGTTTCTACGTGGAGAGTAATGGGGAGTAACACTGTACTTTGAGGAGCTGCTTTCTTGCCAGTCACTAGCTGAAAACTCAAGGCAGAAATCCATTGTTAGAGAACCAAGAACTTCCAGTTCTTAGGGTTGGGATGTTGCTTTGGGAAGTTCTTTGGTCCAAATGTCCCAGTCACTCACGGGATTGCTCCCATTGGCAACCTCACCTGGTTTACTGTTAAATTGCTTTTTGGTGGAGGGATCATCATGTATAGGTATTGGCCAATCTTTTGCTGGCACAATGACTAGACATTGGGTGAAAAAGGCTTTTCTGGGTTTGAGTTGGACAGGGAAATGGTGTCTGAGCCTGCAGCCTTGGCTAAGGCAGCCCAGACATTTGGTTTTGGTTGGTCCACAGGCAAATCTGCTCTGCATGAGACAGGCAAGACTAGCAAGCACCACCAGCCCAGCACTTGATTCAGCTCCATACCTTTTCTGAGCTGTTTTTTGGCAAGAAGGCTTTTCCACGCATCTCAATTCCCAAATTCTGCTTTTGTACTTTCCCAAATTTGTTTGGGGACTAGCCAGCTGTAGCAAGGAGGGGTGATTTCACCTTTGCAAATTCAACAAGGGGATACACCTTTTCTGACTCTATAATGTAACACAAGGAATACCAACCGTTCTTTTGCCAAAAGAGCTCTGGGGAACCAACAACTCACAGGCTTTTCACAGTGGCATAAAAATGAAGGTTTGCAGGTTCCAGAGGTGGACAGGGGAGGTCAGGTGTGACCCGTGGTCTCTCTGTTCTGCTCCTGTCTGCCTGCTTGTTTCTCTGCTCTTGGAATTGTCACTGCCTTCTTGTGTGTGTCGTGGTTTGATGTTCTTCACTGGAACCCACTTAGCACCTGTGGGGATACCAGCACACCCTTTCCCCCAAGTTATTAGGCGAAAAGGACCTTCAATTTGTCTTGTCTCAGGGTTTCTAATTAAACCAGTGGGATTTTCTTTGCGTTTTCCCTGTGTGCTATTTGAAAAATGCCTGAAAATCGGTGGGTCAGGTTCTGAGAAAGAGCTGTTTGAAAAATTAAAAACATACAAAGCTTTGCTCAACCTCATCTAAGATATGGCCTCTGCTCCCCTTCTGTTGGTCTAGAATGCATTTTAGGGTGTGATGTGTCCTTTCAATAATTGCTTGACTTGTGGGGGAGTAGGGAATACCAAAAGTGTGGTGTTTGAACACCCCAGTCCATCAAAAACTTGGCAAATTTTTGGGTTGTATATTCAGGGCCGCTGTCTATTTTTACTTCTTGGGGCACACGTGGTGGAGCAAATGCTTGTAAAAAATTCTGACAGGCATGATTGGTTTCCTCTGTGTGGACAGAGGCAGAGACTGCACCTGAGAACTGTCCACTGACACGTAACTATTTTTAAATTTCCCAAAGGAGGGGTACTTAGTTTGCCATAACTGTAAGCTTTGCAAACCCCGTGGGTTTCACAGCTCCTGTAGGGACAGGAGGTTGCACCAGCTGACAATCAGGGCAAGTATTGATGGCAGCTTTAGCCTGACTTTTGGAAACGTGAAACAGTCACACAAGTGCTTGTGTGTTTTGGTGAAAAAAAGCTTGTTCAAAATTGTTTGAAACAACCATTGTCAGTTTGTCTGCTCTTGCATTTCTTTCTTACACGAATCCTGGAAGTGAGGAATGAGCCCTGATGTGAGAGACAAAATATGGGTTAGTTCTGAATTACAAAATTGTATAAAGACAAGAAAGCCAATGATATGGGGTATCATTGACAACATCTTTTAAATCTGATCTCTCTATTCTTTTAACTACATTAGGAACATAAGCAGAGTCTGTAATTAAATTAAAAAGCTCTGGAAAAAGCTAAAAGGCCCTTACTACAGTGGCTAGGTCAGTAATTTGAGGGGATCTGATACTGTTTGAGTATCTGATTGCCAAGTTTTATTTGTTTGATTTAAACATACTGTTACTGATTTGTTGTGTTTTCCCCGATCCGTCAGTGAAGAGAGTTGTAGCACTCAAAGGCTCTTCACTGGGCATGGGTTTTTCTCTAAAACTTAATTTTGCTTGCAGCAATTTGTGGCCTGGATAATGAACAGAATAAACACCAGGAAAATTTATCAATGCGTTTTGTAAATCATCTGAATTTTGCAATGCCCAATCAAGGTAATCTTTTTTCAAGGGTAAATAGATAATTGCAAAACCTTGACGTATTAAGGTTAATAATCTTGTTCTTGCTCTGATTACAGTCTGTGCTATCATTTCCATAGTTGTAAAAATCGTCTTTAGGGATCTACAAGGAAGAAAAACCCACTCCATTATTAACAAAGGATCTCTTCCAGAAGAATCCCATTGTAAGATGAGGCCACAGAGTTGGATTTTTTCTCCTGAAACTGCAAGAAAGAAGGGCTTTTCCAGAGCACAGCTCTGTGCTTGTCTCTTTTGGAAAGCTGACGTGACTTTTCCGAGGGCTGTCTGTACTTCAAGTGTTAAAATTGTAGGAGATTTGATGTCACAGTCTTCTCTCAATAAGTCAGAGTGGGGCAAGTTCAACATTGGTAATTCCCAAGACAGGCCTGACCTAATTAATTCCTCCCAAAAGCTCTGGTAAATCTTGCAAGGCGTTGACACTGGTCTGGAGTTGTATTTTCTGTGCCTTAATTGTTTGTTCAGTCATCCTCCATCCCAGGTATTTCCAGAGTGGGATTTCTTGTGTTTTCAATGTAGAGATTTCCAGTCCAGCATTTTGGACTTCGGCAGTGACACTGTCACGAGTTTGTTCCATCTCTGTCTGTCTGTGTAGTGTAGAATTGTGGATTGTGGGTGCTTGTGGAACAAAATATTGCCAAATTATGTGGGCGAGTTCTCCATCCCTGGAGGCAGAGATTTCCAGTGATATCTTTGCAATGTTTCTCCTCTATTGATAGTTGGAACCAAAACTTAACAAGATGCTGTGGAGAGTTAAGTTTGCAGCAAGCTGAAAGCATTTGTGTCACCCTGATCTTTTTCAACTTTCCGCTGTTTGCATTTTTGTAGTGGAGTTTCTCCACTACAGATTTTCATGTGAACAAAGTGATGTTTTCATTCCTCTCTTGAGGAAAGACAATTGATGAACTTCTAGTTTGACCAGTGTGGTAGGAGAAGCGTCAACCTCATCCTCCAATCCGTGGTCATTGTCCAAAATCTACATAAATCAAAGCAGAAAAATAAACTTCCCTCTTTTTGCCCTGAGGACTTGACTGTGTACATGTCATTCCTCTCGTGTCCTGACACATTTGAGGAACTGTCGTGGCTGGTTAGGCAAAGCTGAGACAACTCATTTGCACTCCTCGTTTGCATTAGAAAAAGCCAGGCTTTTAATAAGGGATGAGGTTGTTTATCTGAGCACTGCCTTTCAATATCTCTGTGATGGTGGAGTAGGAATTTCCCTGGATCCTTGCTGGTTGCACCCTCCACAAGGCTTTTCTCGCTGCNACACCCTAGGCAATATAGCCACCTGATCTTGTGCCTTGTCATTTGGGGCATCCCCCACTAGTTGAGAAATACTAAACTGAGCATAGGGACTACTGACATAATTTATTTATGTCAGTATATAATTTATTATCTATTTACCTGCTCAGAAGCTTCTTCCACTCCAGGTCCTGTAAGGTGTATTGTGAATTGGTTAAAATCATGGAAGCCACGTTGCGCGAGTAAGATCATAAGAATTAAAAATGCTTTTCACCACATTATTAAAATAGGGAGAGGTCAGCCCTGCTGTCTATTGTTGCTTACCCGAGTTCTTTGATTTCGTAATGTGATAGAGATTCACACTGAGGGTTGAGATAATTTCCACAGTGTCCCACAGATGCTGGTAGGAGTTGTCCATTTAATGAATCAAAATCCCTGTCCTGCCTGAGATTTCAGCTGATCTCAGACCAATTAGGTAAACATAGTGAATTACTTCATGGAATCATTGCTGGAGGGTCCCCAGTTTTCGCAAAAAACGAGGGATCCTTTGGGTTAGACAGAAATAAATCGGGGCCTCGTTTTGTATTTATGGGGCCATATTTAGTCAAGGCAAAATCATCATCTGAGCTAGATTTAATATCTGATATTTGTGTAGTGAATGCAGGCTGTTTCCTAGCTTCATTTGAGCTGGAAGCACTTTCTGTGGTTTGGGTTGTGGATGCAGCTGCTCCTTTTCCTGCCCTTCCCTGTAAACTGCCCCATTACCTGGTAAGGCTGGTGTTATAAACGCAACGGCAGAGATCGGATTAATAAAGAAACAGTTTATTAATAAAACAATCCCAATCACCGATAAAGAGAGAAACCACAAATAGGATTTGCAGCACAGCGCCGGGTGGATGAGGGGACCGCACTCTAAGGCACAGTTTTCCCAAATCCACACGGAGCAGGTCACAGCTCGGGGTTTTATAGGGGTTTTCGTGTCCCGAGGCAAAACAGGTGCCCAGGATAGTCCAAATAGTCCAAATAATTTTTGCATGGGCTTCCTGGATTTGTCTAACTTTTCAGATCGTATTCTGGGAAGGTCCTTTCACATGCGGACGGAGCTCCCCGGCCCATGTTTATTTCAATGTGTATTCCTCGGCGGAGAATTCTCTTTTCGTTTGGAGAGGAATTTCTCTGTCTGGGTGCGATGCCGATTCTTATCTGGGTTGGCTAGTGTCTTTGTT
>VWZU01017564.1:8447-32080 GCA_013397095.1 Sterrhoptilus dennistouni | reverse complement strand
ATTATAAGAAATGTTCTGGGTTTGGTTGTAACCACTGCTATCCAAATGAGATGAAAGGAGAGAAATGTAGTTTTGATTAAATTAGCTAACAACATCTCATAAATATGTTTAGTTTGACAGAAATTCTTCCTCAGCCTTTGGAAAAATTTAGAATGGACCTCTGAGCTTCATATTGGGAAAAAAAGTTCTCACTTTCAGTTGAAGTAGTAAGATCTCCTCTGCAACAGGTGTATACTTTGTTGATGTGCTGGGTTTGGCTGGGGGTAAATTTTCTTCACGGTAATCAATGTGGGGCTCTGTTTTGGATTTGCACTGAACACAGGATCGATCATATAGAGATGTTTTTGTTGTTGCTGAGCACAGCTTACGCAAAGCCAAAGACATTTCTGCTTTTCACATGGCCACTGGGGCAACAAGGGTGAGGTAATTGGGAGGAGACACAGCTGTAACAGCTGACTCCAATTCCAGACCATATGGCATCATGCACAGTATATAAAGTTGGGGGAAGAAGGAGGAAATTTTGAAATGATGGCATTTGTCTTCCTGAGTCACTGTTAACTGTGGTGAGGCCCTGCTCTCCTGGAGATGGCTGAACACCTGCCTGCCCACGAGAAACACTGAATGAATTTCTTGTTTTGCTTTTTTGTGTGCACTGCTTTTGATGTCCCTATTAAACTGTCTTTATCTCAACCCATGAATTCTCTGTTTTTTACCCTTCTTATTCTGTCCCCAGTCTTGTTGGAGGAGGACTGTGCAAGTGGCTTGCCTGCTAGCTGGAGTGAAATCACAACAGCTGCAAGACTGGGAAGAAAGAGGGAAGAAGACTCAACTGACTGCTATGTATTTTGAAGACCCCAAGAAAATCAATACCTTCAACATGAAGCAGTTTAGTTGATGTTGTTACAATTGAGGATTTTCCACAGGTGAACTTAAAAAATGTAGTCATTGTGGGCCACTCTAATTCTAATTACCAAGCTTTTTGTTCTTAAATTACAATATGAACATACCAACAGATTCCTGTCTCTGGGTAGGAAAGGTGAGAGTCTTCTAAGTAAGCTTTTAAGTATGTGTATTTTTCCTGTACCTAAAAACTTTCTAAGTAATCTCTCCCGTGTCTCATAGCTCCCCATTTCCTATATTATAGAGATTAAAATGACAAGAGGCAAAGAGGCATGACCTATTCCACTAGTTTTGAGGAAAAGTATTCTTCTACATGTTTGTTTGTGCATTTTATATGGGTTTTTTTTTTCATGCCTTTAATAAATATAAGTAAATCTGAGTTGGTTAGTGGCAGTAAACTAATGCATCTGCCTATCCAACAAAGTGCACACAAATCTTCCACATTTGAAGACAACTTGGAAATGATTTCTTGAAGATCTTTTATAGTGGTTCTCAAACTTTCTCTGCTTTCTTCTGCAATGATTGACTTCAAGCATACTAAGGTCCATGCAATTGACTTCTCACAATTTGAACTGGGCTGTTGAGTGAAAATAGCTTTATTTTGCAAGAGGGAGTATGATTATTTTGAGAAACTTCACACTGAGTAATACTGGATAGTATTGCATTTTGTCTAAAGGATGGGCTTGCTTCACATTTCCCTTACTTATTGCAGCTACAGTTAAAATGATTCTGACATACATTTTTTCATTCTGTTTTCAAGAGAGAAAATAGAAGTTAAAACTAGAAATTGCAATCTCACTTTATTCTAATATTCTCATTCTAATGCCATACCAGGCCTTATTAACAGTCCCCCTTACAACTAGTAAAAAGGGGAAGGATTTTATTTATCAATCTTATGTAATGCACAATCCCAAGGAGGTGCTGATTTTATGATGTATTAGATCATGCATCATCAGAGCCAGCTATCACTCCAATGATCTATTGATTTAATAAATCATAATAGGACAAAGTGATAAAGTATTACTCAAATAAAAGTGATGTGCATGTGGAAAGTGGGACTGCAAAAATTCAGACCAAAAAAGAAAAAAAATAAAGCAACAAAAAACTGTGGCCTGGACCTGGATTATGTACCACCAGAAAAAAATGAGCAAAGAATCTGCAATCAACTATTGGAATCAAGGTGCTAAATAGAATAAATAAAAATTTACCTCCAAAGAAGATAAGGCTTTGAATGTCCTGTGAGCTACAATTTCTGATATCAAAAGAACGACTTATGGAATCCTACTTCATACACCTCAAAAGTGAAATGCCAAGTCACCAGTTCAAACTCTGTAAGAGGGACTTAGCTGAAATTATTTTCACTTGGGTTATACTCATCAGTCAGAAATAAATACATAAAAGGGAACAGAAGAAAAAGTTCTGACAAGCTGAAGCATTTTGGTTTGACGCTTTTAGGCAAAGTAGTTTGATATTTTGTTCTGAAATGCTTTGAGTTATATATTGAATGTCGGAACACAAAATGAGACCTTCAACCTTCATAAGGATTTTTGTGTGTGTATGAAACTAAATTATTTTTTTGTTTGTTTTTTAAAAAAAGACTTTTTCAGTCAGTGTTTTTCATTATCACTTTTGCTTGAACTTCTCTGTAAACTTAGGAAGTGAAGTGGAAATTTTACCATACAAGTCTAATCTCATATGATCGAAGATCATTTTCTCTGGTCAGTATTGAACAGAGCAAACCTTTATACACAAGCAGAGGGATGGATGGGTGGATGGGTGGATATCTATCACAAATACAGCTGTCAGAGAATTTTCCATAAAATTAGTCTATTTTCTTTGCAAGTACTGCAGCTCACAGAGCAAATGAGGTGTCTGTTCTGCTTTCGGCAAAATAGCCCAACACTCCTGTAGTGGTGTGGAATTGAGTTTTTTAATTTCTGTATAATTTTTGTTATTAAGGTTTTGTAAAGTTTCATTCCTAACCCCCACATCCTCACTTCCCTAGATGGCCCAGGCCCAGACTATTTTATGTGATCAATAGGCCCGGGCCAGCCCATTGTATGTCTNCAGGTAACATCCCACTCCCTTCAAACCCTAAATGGTAATGTCACATCCCCTCCTTTGGGTCACTCCCCTTAATTTGTATTCAGTAACACCCCTCTTCATAAGAACAAGAGAGACCAAAAATTGCTCTCTCTGGTCCCTCACTTTCGGACACACACTCAAGCCTCGACCACCTGGGCTTCTGCACTGAATAAACACCTTTTTACCACCAATTGTAAGTTGCTCCTTCTCTGAAATAAGCATGATTCTGCCCGGGTCTGGACCTGCCTAAAAGTTCACGATATCACGATGAGCCCAGAGCAAGCTGGAGGGCGAACTGGGAACGGTGATACGCTCCCAACAGATCAAATGAGCTGCTCAGTTGCTGAGAACTACTGGTTGCAGTTCACATCAGTTGCAGAATCTGGGCCTCATTGTGCCAACAGTTTCCTCATAATACCTTGCAAAGTTCTATGACCTTGAAAATTTACAATTAACAACTTTGTTGATGACATGTACAAAACCAGCTAATGTTACTAACACAAATGGTAGACTGTGGTAATTTTTTCTGAATTTCTGTTAAAATATAAAACTTTATACAAATGCTAATTACATCTAAATAGTACGAAACATTTCCACTTTCAGAGGTCTCATTTTTAAGATCCAATTATAAAGAAATGTTCAATTGATTCTATTCTTTACCAGAGTGCAGCTAATTCAATTATTTATAATTATCTAAGTGAATTATTTATAATTATCTGAGTGATATGACCAAGCTAGTTTCCAAAGACCATTCCACAAAGACAAGCTTCTGTGGACAGACATGTTTCTCCTTCTGCTATGAATGACAGGCAGGTAGAGGGTTATTATGAAATTAGGATGAAACAATCGTGATGCGATGTTCACCTGCAATCTGATAACAGATTTAAATCAGCACCTGGCAGGAAAATTGGAAGTCAAAATTGTCAAGAAAAAGCCCCAAGATTAGGTCTTCAACATCTCAAATATGTGAATGACTTGCTGGATCACCAAACCTGAAAGCTGCAACATTTGTTACAGCTGTTTGGTAAAAATCTTTTTTACCAAATTACCCACAAAATAATACACTAGGAATTCAAATGAAGAGCATCTCTTTGTATTAAGAAGACTTCACTTAAGAGATAGATGTGACATTTCCATCCATTATTGCACATTTTCCCCAGGTCACCTAGATTTCCATTTAAAGCCTGCAAACCTATGCTTCCAGATTGTTCAGAAAGGTAACAGCTTTCCTCCCTCCATCAGTATTACACTCTTCAGAAATTATTTCAGCCCATTGGGTGTGAGTTACCAAATATAATGACATAGCAAGAAACTATCATGATCGGGACAATAGTTTACCCTAAGTTTGTATTTTCTGCATTTTTTGTATCTCTATTTGAACAGCTTACATATGCATGAGAATCTCCTACAGACATTTAGCACCATGGCATAAAGAAAAGTCTGCCTGCTTTTGCCATGCTGAGGATATGAGAACAATGAAAATGGTGTTTAGTAAACTTTTGATGAAAGGAGTTTATTTCAGTTTCATATGCATGGGGAAGTTACAAACAAGAGTCATGGCTGTAACTGTGTTTTACACTTAAGTTGATGTTAACTCAGTTTCCAAAGGAAAGAAGTGAACTCACAGAGATGTGAGGTATGAGAAACCATTTGCATACTCCAAAATAATAAAATTTACTGAGCAGGCTCTCAGACTGATAGAACTTGGCTGGAGTCTCATGACTTTAGTTTCTTATTCCCGTTGTGAAAAATGAGGTTCACTTTCTCGGTAAATTTTAACAGATGGATTTAATAAAAAACTAAGACAATTAGGAGATAAAAAAGGAAAATACGGCTGGCTGGGTGATTTAGCATTCAGCCAAGTCCACACCCTGCTATATCAGAGACATTCGTTAAATACCCTTTCTATTGCATCAGTTTGTTGAATATTCATATTTTTACGTAAACTAGTTTCCTTATTCCAGGAACTGTTTTGCATGGTCCCTCCTTGGGTCTGCCTTTTTAGAGCATGAGTGTTTCTTGGCTGTGTCCTCATTATCACCTCCCGCTCAGGCCTTGGTCCATGCTTTCTTTAGATGGGAGATGCTGATAGTTGGTATATCAATGGCAGAGTCTTCTTTACATGTTCACTGGATGTTACCCTGACCAAACAGACAGTTTAAGCATACCACATCAACTACTAACACTATGCCTAATTTTCTTTACTAAAAGCAGAAATAAAAATCTTATATCCTATATCCTTACCACAAAGTTATTAATCATATAGCACACATCTTGCGAAAAGCCAACTTTATAATATACATTTATAACACTGTAAACTTTCAAATATCCAGGTTTACATTAGAAATAATGAGAACAACTTTTCTGATGAAGTTTGGTATATCTATTTCCTGGTGGGATGGAAGTATAAAGAAGACCAAAAATAAAACACAATTTGAAAAAAAAAACAAAAAAACCCCCAAAAAAACCCAACAAACAAACAAAAATCATTACAGCAAACTATTTTATATCCTGGAAACTATTGGACTCCAATCGCAAAAGCATTGTAAACTAGTAAAATGATTGATTTTCCAAAGAAGCTAAAAGACTTATCAGTGAGGATGGCAGTGAGGGTGAAAGGCATTTAGACAGTGTGGAAGGTCACACTCTGATTTTTTCATTGACTTTTTCCACCTCAATAAATATAGTCTGACAAATGCTTATGCAGCACTTAGGATCTCAGTTTGAAACAAAAGCGAATTTCAAATAGAATGTGGGTGTCGTCAAGCCCTAAGCACAACAGAAAACGTTAGCATTTGAACAGCAGTTAAACATAATGCATTCGCACTACACATGATTACACAACAAACCAGAGCCATTATTATGCTTATTATTTGTCTTCCTGGAAGATTTTTGAGTACTACAATCACTCTGGGTTTTTTTAAAGCAAGATCTTTCATAACCTGAGACATAATTCTTCCTCCTCAAAATAAATAACTTTTGTTTCAACACTTCTCTGTCTCATCTCCAACTTCAAATACATTTCCTTGATCTCTCTTATGTCTGCTATCAATGTCTTTAATGTCCACGGATGGGACTTCTTAAAACCTTTTTGTTTTCCTCGTGTTCAGCATCTCACAAAATCAGCCCATGATATGGACACTGCACATATAGTCCTCTCTTCACCTTTGCAGAGATACATGCACACACCTAGTACATGTTTTTGGATTGGAACATAAACCACTTTTATTTTTATTCTAATGCTTGCTCTACATATATCATGAAGTTTCTTGATTAGTCCCTCAATTGACAATATGATACCTTCTTTAAGAAACTCTTGCCATTAATTAAAAAATGAAAACAACTGAAAGTTATATACTCTAAATATTTTGGAAGTGTTCCAATAATTATTAATACTGAATTGGAATATGCCTGAAGCACTTAAAATACATTACCTTTATATTCACTGCCTATTTTTACACAGGATGAGAAAAATTCTGAGTAACAGCATGTTTATGGACAATGAGTCACTCCAGCACATGTCTAGGGTGAATGAAAATGACCTTTCACAAAAATTATATCAAACAAAACACTCATTTAAAGAGAAATAAAGAACATCTAGCAGAGTTCTTTCTGAAACTGGCAATTAGAAGACTTTCTGTTGAGCATCACAGAAAGTGATCAAATCACTATTGTTTTTTTTCCCCAACTGCTTTAGTTTAAAGCATAACTTCAGGCAAAGCTAAGCTATCAGGTTTCAGCATGTGGGGGGGACACCTTTACAGAAGGCAAGCTCAGACTGACAACCCTGAGTGTTGTGTTTGAGGAAAGTCATCAGAGTCTACTATTTCCATCTTGAAAGATACACTCTGGTGTTTGATGCCTTACTAAAACCAGGATAACCATTTGGGTTTTTTTAAAAGACATTCTGAAGAAGGCAGAGCTGTTTAAGTCACATATGAACATCAAAGTATACCTTCAGCCTTCCTCAACAGTCCCTATTGCCTGGATTTAATTATGTAAAGTTTAGTATATTTATACACTAATACTTTTGTTTCATGAGAGGACTGTTCACTTGAGATGTCAATCTTAACTTGAACAGCCATTAGGTACTTTTGCAGCCCAAAACTTCAGATATTGTAAGTGTAATGAGAATGATTTTGTTTCTCTCGTGATACAATGAAGTTGTTATAAACACCTAATAGACAACAAAAAAAGCCTAAATTTTTAAAATGGTGGTAAATATATTTTACTAGCCCAGTCAAGGCCACCCTCATCAAATCGCTCCTTTCACTGGGTTTGTTTCATGTGAAGAGTATTCCCTGAAACCTACAAATTACTTTCCTTATTAAGAGTACATTAAAAATAGTTTATTCTGGTCTGCAGGGCTACCGCTGATGATTACACCAGGCTCCTGGCATAATTTTTAGATGAAACAGATATAATTGTAAAACAAACCACAATTTTCTCCATGTGAGCTCCTAGGCCATCTTTTCCCTACAAACATAAGGCCTCTTGGTAACTCTGATAAGCTTCTGAAGCTTAAAAAAAAAGTCCCTTCCAGATTTTCTCTGCATCTTCCAGAAGACTTTGGTATTTTTCAGTAGATTTCGATTTCCAACCCCTCAAAACTAGCTAGGATGTAAAACGCTGTGCTAGGAAAAAAACAGAAGACTTTTTAAAAACAAACAAAAATAAAACACAACTCAGTTAAAAGACAGTCTTTGCATTTCTCAGGAGCTAATTTAAAGAAGATGCATGATAGCTGATAGATCCTACAGTCAAGAGTATTTTTCCAGCTTTCTAACAATAACATATTTGAATTTCATGGGAACAGAGATATATTAGATAAAACTCCACCTATTATGCAATAAAATACAAAGCAGAGCAACATTCTTTTCCAGACAGCTTTGTGGGTGTTCGGGGCTGCCGAGATTCAAGCCCCATGTCGGGTGCCAGCTATGCAGGTGTTCGGGGCTGCTTACCGGCTAGCTCGCTCACCAAGTCTGCATTCAGGGACACAGCTTTGTACATTTTAGGTTTGGTGGGTCTGAACCTCAGGCAGAAGTGTGGCAAATGGGTAGCAACCAGCTTTAATTTCAGTTGCAGGGGCCACGTGAAAGTGAGTCCTGGCCCTCGGGTTTTGACTTAAGTACAGTGTGGCAGTGCATGATGCATTTGGATAATAAGTTCCATTTGCGTGGCTTGTTTTCTGTACGTTTTACTGTTAAATGGTTTGTTCTTTCTACCCCCCTCCTACTGTTCCCTGCTTGGTTTCTCGCTGCATCTGTTATCTGCCAATTGGTCCTGCCAGTCACTCCAAGGCCTCTCCTCACGTCTGGAAAGTTCCAGGGGAGGCATCGGGTGATTGGGCAGTATCCAGGAATCCCCCTCCCAGTTCGATATGATTTGTTGTTATGTATGTCTGTTATACCCTGAGCCACTCCCTACTTGCTCCCTATTGGTCCCATGTTCTTCCCTGCCCTGAGCTACGCCCAAGTTTATAAGCTGTTGCACCCAGGTGCTCGGGGTCTCTCCTGAGGCACGGCCCTGGGGTGAGGATCGCTCAATAAACCCAGTTGCTTCAACCTCGGAAGAGTCCCATTTCTGATTCACTCACGCCGTAGCTGCAACTCTGCTCCTGCCCAGCCAAGAGCCCCCGTGTTGCCGTGGTGCCAGGGCTGGCGGAGGACAGTACAGGGGGTGGGGAAAAGGCAGGGGACGATCTAGAAGCAATCTAAGAACGGGGGGAGTGACCCAGAACAGAGGGGCAATTAACAATACAATTCTATACATAAAAGAAGGAGGGGAACTGAGAACTTGAGAAATCACTTCACAGCCCCACTAGAATTTTCCAAGTTTTTGGGCTGGGTTGCAGGGTGATTGACAGGACTCACAACCAGGGAAAAACCAAAAAATGGGGTTTGATCATGGGATACAGAGACAAACCATTACAAAACTAGTAACATAAGCATGCAGGACTTGGGTAAATCTCAAATGCCCCGCAACACAACTTCATACATACATAGAGGAGTTTCACTCCATATTTTCTGTGTATGTTTATGTGAAGGAAGTAAAAATAGGTTGTTAAAACAAAGCCAGATTTTGATTTAAACAGTAATTGCAAGATTTACATAGAGCATAAGAGAACTATGCCTTTAGGTCTATGTCATAGAGCTCTGCTGTAAACTGTCAGTTCCTGGGAAATCTTGTAAAGCAAAAAAAATCAAACCTTTTTGATTTAACTCAGGGTAATATTTTTAAAGAAAAATAAATTAAGTAATTCTTATGAGGGGGTATCTCTCTCACATTTCTGAAATATCAAAATGTTTTGTTTCTGTTTCAAAAATACAATATTAAATGCATAACACACCCTGAAATGAAACATTGTCCCTTACTCTCCCACCAATCTAACATGTCTTTGTAATTTTGAAGTAACTGTATTTATTCTGAGCAAAAGAATCTGAGTAATCAGGTAAAACATGTCTTCTTTGGAGTACATAGAGGCTGTGGTAGAAGCTCATAAATCCACCCTTAATCAGTAAATGCAAATTTGCTCCTTTGCTTTACCTCATGCAGGAGATACACCTAAGATATTAAAGCAGTTATACTTTTATTTGATTAAGAAGGCCAGTAGCTGGAATATCAGGTTTTGGGGGAAGGAAATAATCTCACAGCTGAGTTCTGAAGTCAAGAAAAGATTCCTTTAATTGTACATTTAGTGTAAAGATTTGTAAGAGAGGGGCATTTTTCATAATTAGTTAAATTGAGTTACTGAATTGGGCTTCAGGTACACCTCTAAATCATGAAAATACATGGGAAGGGGAAAAAAAAAAGCTTTTTAGTCTTTTTCCTGAGCACAAATTAAAAAAAAAAAAAAAGAAAAAAAGAGGTAATTTTTGGCTGCAAGCGGTAGAACTGGGAGTGCTATTGCATTGTTTAAAGTTGAACTAATGGCTCACAGAAGTGTCTAGTAAATATTTTCAGGCTGAATCTTCTAGTTATTACTCATGCAATTAGAACTTCAGGAAAAGATCTCTAACATTAGCTGTCACAAAAGATTCTTTCCCCCTTTTTGCCTTCTTAATCACTCAGATGTAGTAGATGTTTATAGTTTAAATTAAGTAGATGATTTATTCTTAATGTTTGCTCTACAGTCAAATTTATACATAGACACATATATATACATGCACACACATTCATATCCTTAAATACATAGATACATATGTATACATATATTTAGGCAGATTACTCTAGTAGTGAATATATATGACTATATAACTTTAGAGTTGTATATTTTCACCCAATTGATTGGACTATAATCAACAGTTCTACCTGAATCTACCTCTGATCTGCTGGGCTTGGATATATTCCCAATGACATTTTTCTTTGTCAGCTGTGCCTGGTTAAAAGGTTTCTGTCCCTTTACCTGTCCCTGATCTATTCTTCTGACCTCACTACTGCAGCTCACTTCCAGAGAACATTTCTGAAAGTCTGCTTTTGAAAGCTGGATGACTGACTTTGCCCTAGATTAAAAAATAAAGAATAGCTTGTCTCAAAGTGAGTAAAATCATAAAAAATACAGGCAGATATAGGCACACACTCAAAAAAGTGTTCTTTCCCACAATGACTTTGTAGGAACCTAGCTAGAAACAATTTCCGCATGCCACTCCACAATTACTACCAATTTCTCTTTATTCTATGAACAAGGAAAAGAAAAAAGTAAAAAACTTTCTTCAGTTATTAATCCAGTTTCTTTGATTTACCTTTGAAATTTTGGGACTCTTCAAGTACTTTTTCAAAGTAATGAGTTAGCAAAAGTATATGCTGAATTGTGGAAGATAAACAGTGTGATGGTACTCATAAGATTTCCTGTGAAACAGCTCTGCAATCTACTTCACCTCAACATCAATGAAGATGGTGATTTTCCATCACTACAAGCATCTTATTTTAATTGATCTGTGCTGTTCATTTAAAAATCCCAGCTGAATCATGTCAGTGCTTTTCACACCTGAAGGGAAAAAATACAGGAATGCTCATTGTTTAATACAAAAGTAATAATAATTGCCACCTTTATGTATCAAAATAACCTCCTTTAAAAATGTTGCATCATATATGTTCTCAAAAGCTTTCCTTTCATCTTAAAAAAAAGCAGAACAAATTCAGATACTGAGACACCCCTATCAGGTCTTCAGTAGAATATTCATTCCCATGCAACTTTACCTGTGATGGTCTGAAGCTCATAAGCCCATATAAATTTATAAAAAATTAAATTTATTAACATGCATCAGAATTTATTAGTCTACATTTCCCAAATACTAACCTACTGACAGAATTACATTCCCACACAAACCAAGCCAGTGAACAGATGTCCACGGCAGCCTGGCTGATATCAGGGTGGCAAAGCAGAGAGAAGTGTCTTTGCAGATTGCTTGACATTTAACAGACTCGCTTTGTGCACAGAGAACCAATGATAACTCATCCTGCCCACGTACGTGAGGAAATGCCATGGAAATACCCAGCATATCAGACGTGGCTCACAGATGGACCTGCTCCAAGAACACCCTTCATTGCAAAATTCCCCACCATTTGCAATTTCTCAGCAAGAATGGACCACTACCCTTATTAGTTGCTAGCACATTCCTGCCATGAACAGTCATGGGAATATCCCCTGCTCAAAAGAAAATGGGCAAACACAGCTGAATGCCCAAAACTGAAGCTCGCCCTTGGCACCTGCCCTACTCCATACCAAATCCTGTTAGATATGTGCACAAAGCACATGACAACATAGCACACTCAGTGCCTATCTCACCCAGAAGCAAAGTGTGCCTCCTATGACACGCAGCCTGGTCCTGCTGTGATCCTGCAGAAGGTAAGGTCTGAGATCAGCAAAGGGAATGTGAATGCTGTGGCACAGCCACCCTCAGCCTGTTGAAGCAAGTAAATAGTCACTTGTACATTTTATTAAGAGCAGTTTTCAGTCCTCTTCTTTCACACATGAACCCTTATTCAGGGTTTATAGTGATGAGATTTCTATCCCTGTAAAACATGATTCCATATATAAACAACAGTTCAGTGAATATTCAGTCATTTATTACCACAGCAGTCATTTCACAGTAACTATCTAGATTAGCTACTTTGTCACCAATGACAACTGAATTTCTTGGGAATAATCTTCGGTTCCATAATGATTTGGCTGTTCTGCTCCTGTCACCAGAAGTTTTTCAGATTAATAAATAAGACTGCATTATCCTTACACAATATAGAGCCTCACACCACAATTATCCCTGCTGACTTCCACAGGACTGATCTTGGTATGTTTTTTATTAAGGTTATCAACCTACATATTTAGATTTGAGCACAGTTGTCTCCAGTTCAAATCACTAAGAGCTCTTTTAGCAGCCTTGCAGAAACAGTAAAATGGTAATGTCACACAGTCTCAATCAAATGGGTCATTTTACACATGTTGGTACTTTTTCTATATAATGTTACAGCATTTTTATTTACTTAATATGAAAATTATTACTTAATATGAAAAAAAAATTGAAAAAAACCCATATCTTGCAGCTTTCCCCACTAACTTTTTTTTGTCGAGATATTACGTTGCCTCACAATTTTTCACGTTATTAAATTTTACATTTTAATACTGCTCACATTTTTTAAATTTGACTACTCCTTTGTGCTTCTTCTCCCTTTCTCATCTCCTTACCTGAATATCCTCCTTAAGTCCCAGTTTGTAATTTCACTAGTTCCTTTCCAGTTTGCACTATAAATGATTCAACAAGTTATGACTTGTTGACTGTTTTCCTCCGTGTCTTCATTTTTTTCCTGCACTGTTCATTCTTCTATCCCTTCAATGTAACTTTCCCCATACTCTATGATCACCTCAAAACCCTCTGAAACATTGATAGCTAGAAGTTGTTCCAGTATCATGGAAGAACTACCACACTGAATTTGATGAACTCTTCTAATTTTCCCCAAACCCACTGGCTAATAAGCGCTACATAGTGCTAATTCAGATTGACTTTATTGTCATGTTCTTGCAAGGTATTGTTCAGTGAAACAATATAATAAGAAAAACACTATTATTGCTTCTGTTACAGACAGAGCTTTCACTTGTAAGACATACCATGAAAATGTGTTTAATTATAAATCAAATGTAATTTCCATTATCCTAAAATGTAAGCAGCATTTGAATAGTGATTAGGTGTTTTTATTTACTAAACAAAACAAAAATATACATGTACTGTTGAAATGAACAAGTGAGATTTTCAGGCAAACAATTTCCAAATCAGTTAAGACAGAAGCATGAAAAAAAAAAAAAAAAAAAAAAAAAAGCTGTTCCTAATGGAAAAACCACAAAAGACATGGGATTCCTAACTGACAAAATGCAGAACTGTTACCTTGCTTTCTATTTTCTTTACTTGAAAGCTGTACTGATTTTTCACAGAAATACCAACAGAACTTGTCACCAAACTCAGCGTCATGGAATATCTTTTACATTCTTGACTGTTAACATTCTTGACATTAGCATTTTTACTAAATTATGATTCCATAATATGAATTATGAGTACCCTTCTCGTCTTAACCAGTAATGCCAGGCACTATTTTGTCCAACATATTTATAAAGAATCCCTACACTAGTAGGGTAGATTTATTATTTTGCTGAAGGCAAAGACAGAGACTGTGAGAAAGCAGAACGACCTGCTCTAGGAGAGAGGAGCAGGTTCAAATCCATCTGAGGAACCTTAAGGTTCACAAGTCCTTGGAACTGGATGAGATACATCACTCAGCAAGCAGAAAAACAACAGTTTAATGTTAAAGATGTGCAGGTTTCAGTTTCCAGGGTAAGACAGGACTAGCACAGCTGTGAAAGGAATACTGTGTTTCTGTGATGGCAAAAAATCTTCACATAGAGAATATTTAAGGACTGTTTTTCACTAATTAATGAAATCAGCAACAGAATGAGGAACATTTATCTGGTTTGGATTGGCAGCCACGTACATCAATTTTTGTAGCTGAATACAGATTAAAAGCATAGGAAAATTAAATATATCAATCTGTAAAATTTGTAAATATTTTCCATATTTTGTTTAATACTTTTTAAAGTTTAATTGAAACTTGAAACCTAGCACAAAAATAGATTAAAGGCAACCTGTTATCTGGATACCATGATCTCCACTTTTCTGCTGTAACACAGAAAGACTTACCCAGACATTAAGAAATCGCATTCTTTATAGTTCCCAGCTTTATGACGCACTTAAGGCAAGTGTAGCTCATGCAGCTTTGTCACCTTAAATCCACAGATTTAGATCAAGTAGAATTCATTTTAATGATTATTCTTTTGCAACACAAACACAAAATGTCAGCATGATACCATCTTTTCAGAAGGGTCACATTTTGTTGGCTTTCATCACACCAGTACTTATGCTGGCTTCCAAAAGACTATTGTATGAATAAATAATTTTTTCTCTGTCTCCCAAAACATTAGCAGTATCTAAAAGAATCAATAGTCAGCAACAGGTGCATAGCAAGAAGGAAAAAGATGAGAACAAAAGCAAAAAAATTCCAACATGGAGTAGAGTATAACTACAGACATAAAGCCTTAAACACAATTTAATCCCTAGAAAATTAATCAAATCACACTGAAATGAGAATGCGCCATCTCCAGCATACTTTGGGGCAAAGGAAATAAGAATTCAGTGACTCTACAGGTGGGATGCATAGAGTAAAGAGATACTCATCTGTGAAATCTTTTGTCTGGACCCCACCATTGTCTCTGGATGCCTTTGAATCTTTGCTTCAAGTACTGGGGATAACCAGTAGGGATGAGAGGAAGGACAGGCTCACAAAACCAATTTTTTCACCATAACCTTCATAAAAATCTGAACACAACTAAGCATGTGCTCCTGCTCCTGGTTTCTGAAAGCTGTAGCATACTGAAATACATGTGGAATCAGAGAGCCTAGAGGGCAGATGCGGAAAGAGAATATTTTGATCCTGTATCTTGGTGTGTATTTGGCATGTATTCAGAAAAATTACCGTATAAAAAACTCTGTAATGATTAGATTCTGTATGTTTATGCATTCACATACACACATGCATGTACTCTAACCATCATTGCAAAGATATGAAACTATGAAGCCCTTACCCATCCTCTAATACCCTTCACTATTCTTCCTCAGATTATTTATATGTAATAATACTAATATATACTAATATGTACACCCACTCAGTTATGTGATAAAAGCCTCCAAGTTATGAACTTGCAGGTGAAAAGCTGTCTCTTCCAAATCTGCAGTGGCACATAGCTCCACTACATGGTATTTAACCTTTTCTTCAAACTAGGAAGGATTATTCAGAGACAAAGAATGAGGCAGGTAAGGAGAAATGCCCATTGCTCTGCTACATCTTAATAAAGTGTGTTTAACTGATGTACTGAACCTACCTCACTCTTGCTTTCAATTGTCATGACTCAGATCAACTCAATCAATGATGTTACACTGAACCACATTATTTCATTGTCTTCCATATTGGTATAAGGTATACAGTTTTTTAAAAAATTCAGTTATACAAATAACTTTCTGTAATACTTTCTATATTCCAGGAAGTCTGTGAGCCATTTCAATCAAAGAGCACTGTATAACCTACTTAACATTCCACATAAGATTATTATAAATGCATGTCTGACAAATTTTCTAGTGAGCCACCATCACAGAAGTTTGCAGTTGTCATAATTTTGCAACCATACAACCCTCACAGATTCAGTTAAATGAGATTCCTAATAAGCTGCATCATGACCTGAATTTCTTAAGAAATTTCTTAGTTGGACAGCTGCTGTCTAAATTATTAAAATTTCTGCTTTGAAAAGAAATGTATTAGTGAAAAAAGTATGAGACTACACAAACATACTGAAGAATCATGCCACTGAAAAGACATAAAATAAAAAGGACAGTTAGTTTTCATACCTCTGGCTAAAGGGGAAAAAAAATTAGACAAGTTCATAAAGTAATTGCAGAGATTCGAGATCATGTGTTCATGATCACCCTTGGGATAACATCTCTCCTATCCTAAAAATCACCTTTATTTTTTCAGTATACCCACAGAGTATGTGGAAATCTTTTAAAGTTGATTCCCTGAATCAACTGAACCTATTTGTGTTGTGAACCTGTTTTCTTAGAAGTTCTAAAGAGCAAAACAAATTAACAACTCTCTACTGTTAAAAATGATGGATGAAAAATCATATTTTAAAATAGAATTGTTAAAAGGGAATTGATGATAGGAACTATGAAGGGGGGATAAAAAGAAAATATAGAAAGGAATGTATCAATTAACAGGTAGCACCATTGGAAATCGCTGTGCAGTAGTTCTCTGTAGGAAAGTGTAGAGCCCAGCACTCTCATTCCCACTGAAATGAGGCTTCTGTTATACAGTAAGTTAATCACTTAGGCAGATCAGCAAAATGCTTCCTTTCTGTTTTAGAGACATTGCATTTAACTTTTCTGTAGTGTAGAAGATCCCAGTAAAACACAATTCCGCACTGTTAAAGCCAAGCAAGCTCTTAGAAAGTGAGATAATGAGTTGGAATTCTTTATGCTAAGGACCAAAGCCACATCTTGAATAAGCGCTCTAAGCTTTAAGTTGTTGTGTAAGACTCTTCAGCTGTGTTTTCTTAATAAAACAGCAGCTTGCCTATATTTTACGTTGTGTCTGATGCCTGAGAAATGCTTTGTGAATTGGTACTGAACGAGCTGTTCAGAATATCTTAACATGTGGGGAAACATAAAGACTTCCAATCAGATTTGGCAGTAAGCATGGGTTAAAAAAATTATATACTCAGTTTCTCTGAGACTACAGTGCTTCTTTACATACAGAAAGAGAATTTTTTTGGCTCCTGGTAAAATTTAATGTGTAGAGTACAGAAATAAAAATGATGTGATTATAGTTTGAGAGTTGAGTCCATCCACTGGTTCCCTGCATCTGAGAACAGGCATTAATTTAGCTTCAAATGCAGTCCTGAATGCAGCTGAAAATACTTTGTGCCAATCCACTTGAAAATACAGCATTCCAGGGTGCATCAGAATCTGCTCTAGAGATCTGTAATAGAAAAGTCAAGATGGTGCTGTGTGGTGGAGGGGATAGGGTTCTGTGTGGGGGAACAAATAAAAGTAAAAAATTGCAGAAGAGCAGTAAGAATGGTACCTATGCTACTGGGTCATAGACCCCAACATAGACGTGTATGCACTTTCTCAGGATGCTTAGGCCAGGAGACAAAGCCTTCATAATTTACTGGGGTGGAATGGAAACACTGCTTACAGCTAGCTCATAAAAGGCGCAAAAGACCTATATAAAAAGTTAGCAAATGCTAACCAAACTAAAACCACTGGAGAAGTACACATTTAAGATGATATTTTCTGCCCTATGTCTCATGCAAGGATTCATGTAAGGACTGAGTGGCAACAAAAAAAAGCATATTTTTGGGGGCTAGGCTGCCAGATGCATGTATCTCAGTCCTTCTGAGTTTTTCCTTAGGAAAGGAAGAGCTTGCATGCAACTTTGATGCAACACTGCAACAGTTTTTCCTCTACCATTATAGTGGAGTCCAGGATTTTTCTTTACACAGAAATCTTCTGTGCAACAAGGGCTTTTTGCCCATATGGTCAGCAATGCTCCCATCTGTTCTATAAACAGATATATTCAGTCTTTTTCTAGCCATTCTTACAGTCTCCTAAGTGGCCAGAGAGATCTTGCAAGATTCTTCATTTTGCCCTGAGCAGCAGCTACTGAGGAGACAGACAAACATCTATTGAGGGCACAAAAGCTTCTTCGGCTAAAAGCTGAAATAACTCTGTCAGGCAGAATACAAACAAAAGCTTCTCTGGTACCAAGACAAGGCTAGCAACAACAAGGCTAGCAACAAGGACTGACACCTGACACCTCCTTCTTAGTCCCCCATCTGTATGTCCTCCAAGCCAAAGATTATTAAAATCTAGCCAAGCACACCCATGCATATCCAGGAGATAAGCAGCTTTTCATGCACACTCCTCCAATAGCTAGTGCCCTTTTCACTCTGGAATACAAGACTCAGGGTCATAGTATCAAATGTGACTTTTAGACTAGTTTTGCAGCTCTTTCTTTCACAATAATCAGAGACTTAAAAAGTAGAGGCAAAATCTTTCTCTGACAAGAAGAGAGCCTTCTGGGTTCTGCTTGAGATAATAAAAATCTTATATTTAAATTCCCGAGCATCAGTAGTTTTTAGTGCCTTTAGATTTTATGTGCCTGAGCCCTACAGTAGATCCAGTCACTCATTTTTATCGTGCAGAGTAATACAATATTAGACTCTTGCTGATAGTTCTTACATCACTAAAAAAATTAAACCCAAAGAAAACCAAAATCTTCCATAAGATTTCCTTGAAAACTTCTGCTTTTTTGCATCTTACAGACTTTCAAAGTCTTTGGGAAAACATTTCAAGTACACTGCTCTGATTTTAAATTATATTACAGCATCCACGCTGAAACATTTCTTCCTCACAAGTCCAGTGCAGCAAAACTCCTTCAAAGTGTGTAAGATTTTTGATAATTAAAAAAATATAAATCTATCAATTCTGAAGGAAAAGTGGTAATAAAATTCAAAATTATAGGTCATACAAGCCTCAGCTGGGATTGAGGCTTTCTATAGCTAAGCAGAATGGCTTGACTATCTTCAACAAGAAGAAACAATGAATGCCAGCAGAGACATGATTCTGACCACAGCACAGGAAAACTATTGCAAACTTAGTAAGGAAGAAAAAGCCAGACACAGCTAAGTATTTACAATTCATGAACGAACAAAGTTATTTCAGTAGCCCATATAATTTCAGTAGGCAGTTGTCACTCTGCAAACACCTCACCTCTGGGTATGCCCCAAGCACTTACACACTAATCAGGATTAGGATGGATTAGGCACTTAGCATTGAGTTTGTCAAAGCACATCACCTGGATGCTGCTGACTGATTGCATCTCATTCCTCTATTATGAACCAATGCTGCACAGGGTGGTTAAAGATTTGTACTAATCTAGGTGATAAATTGCAAACAATTAAGGAACCACCTTAGGTCAGTGAAAATTCTGCAGCACTTATACAATGGAGATGGGCAGGCTTCTGGCCCTCACCAATTTCCACATGAAATAAATTAACCTTAATGAGCACCACTGCTAATAATCTCAGCAGGGACTAAAAATTGTTTGTAGAGCAACTACAAACTACAAACTCCAAAGCTTGCCCTCACTTCAAAAGCATGCCAGTGCATGACACAGAATTTTTCCTTAGTGCAAATTTTTTACTTTATCCAGATTTACAGTCAATATCTTTATTCATTGAATACATATGAATATATATTAATATAATTCCATTAGCTGTTGTTTGATGGTCACATCTTTCCACAGTAATTCTCTCTCTGAAAATGTTCTCTTTCTCTGGATTATCCAACCAAATTGCCATTTTCCCAGATTTATAACAGAGTCCCTCTCCTACATAGCTATATCTAAATCAGCCTCTTTATGTCCTCTAAATGTAATGTCTTTTATCTTCTTTTCTCCTACAACTACATTCTGACTGCAGAAAGGCTCTTGGCAGCACAAAAAGGAAACAACTGGCCTTGAGAGTCATGAACTAATAGTGGTTGCAAGCTTTTGTAAAAAGAACTTTTTAATTAGATGCCGCTATTATTCTCTGAATGATACAGGGTTTTATTTTGGAAGCGATGTGGCAGTAAATGCAATTTGGGTATTTTCAGAACAATGCTTCAAGGGCAGCTATACCTAAACTCTCCACTATTACAATGCAGATACTGGCTATCACTTAAAAATATACAGGAAAGATCTTACGGATTTGTGAACACTAAAAAATACAGCTTTAAACTACTACTTCAAATCACTTGCAGCTTTGGAACAGAGGCTTTCTACACATCATGCAAATATCTTTACTGAACTAAACAAACACAAAAGGGGATACTGAACACATTGAAATAGATGGAAAGGGAAGAGTAACAGATGACTGCCTTGGTAGGAAAGTAGCCAAATTAAACTATTCTGAATGGTGCTAGTTTATCATACAAAGGCCTTTAATTTATTTCATTATTCTCTGTAGGCAGCTACAGCAGTGTGAGACCCTAGCACATTCAAGGAGATGAGCACAGTGGACAAAGGACTCCTTCGGAGTGCAATATTTAATGAAACTTAAATTAGGTCTCAAAAGCAATAGAATGTATATAAAAATATAGCACTGACAGTGAGACATTCCATTTACACATACGTTTTAAAGCAACTGTCATCAAATTCACACATGGCCCCAGAAAATTTAAATGCACTTTTAATATAGCTTCCATACATATAACTGGTTTTTAAAATTCAAATTTCATTATAATTTCTTAACATGATGCACAGAAGGATTTAGGAAGGAAAGAAAAGTTTTCAGCTAAGAGTGAACACTTCCTTAAGGAATAAAAGAAAATACTTTCGTTGTAGCCTTTCACTTCTTTGTCAGCATGCAAGTATACTAGTAGTTATAACTGTATACCAATTGTATGCTAGTAGTTATATAAGTGTGCTAGCTTGTTTATAACTACTTCTGCATAGTATGCAGAAGTTAATTATAAGCAAAACATTTTAAACAGGAAGAATCCACCTGCGTTCATAAATCTGCTGCTGGCAAAATAAAAACAAAGAAGTTTGTTTCCCTTTTTTCAGGTAACTTTGATGTCTTAAGTTTTAGCTTTCATGTTTTTCAGATTCTGTACTGCCTAGGGATGTAGTTCTGAGACTCACATTAACTGTTAGTGAGCTCTTTTCACAGAGTAGGTAGACAAAACAAATCCTTTTCCTGCTGAAGACCAAGGACAATGGTTACAAGTTTTCAGGTCCAAAAGCATAAACAACAGTGAACTGAAGAGAAAAAACAAGAAGGAGGAGACTTGATAATCTGAAGCTGTAATTAGACAATTAAACCCCAATATGCAAATGGACCAAAACTCATAAAAGTGTAAGACCTTGTGACCAGTCATCCATTTTGTGACTATTTTAAGTCCACCTTGGGTATAGCCCTGGCCTCCTGTTCTGCCCAAGGTGTAGCCTCAAGGCCTTTCAATAAATATCTACTTTATCTATCTTTAGCTCTGTCCAGTCTCTGTTCCAGGCCAGCCTTCCCAAGGCATCAACTATGCAAAGAGATAAGTACTTAAAACCTAGAATCAAAAACATGAAAAAACCGCATGGTTTTGAAATTCACAGTTTTAAACATGATCAGTATACAACTGAAATTATTTTGAAGCAAAGAACTGAAATTATAAAACAAAAGGACAAGAAGATGGCATGGTTCTGGGTTCTGTTTTCCTGGTACATTCTACCAGTTTTGTTCTGTAATACACTCTTCCAAAACCAGTGAAGCCACATTCACTCAGACCAGAGGAAGAAAGACTCAACACTGCAAGACACTGAAACCTGGAGACACTACCACAACAACTAAACAACAACAACTAAACAACAAGGACAAATACCTATCCTAGTCCACAAGGTAATAAAGGGAATTAAAGACAAAATTTGGGCGTAAGTGAGGTCTGGATCTTCAAGATTTGACTGCTTATTGGACACAAAGCAGAACACCAGAAAATAGAAGAGACCTTAACCAAAAGTAGAGTAAGGTAAAAGCTCTTCAACTGTAGTACCACCTCTCCCACCACTTCAGACATATAGATGCCATCTGTAGTGTGTCAGGCAATTCCAAACTGTGTTTCTTACCAACCCATTAAAGGTTTTGGCTGAACGTGCCTGTTGATATCAAGCTACTAACTGTTAGAACTAGTTGCAGAGACAAATCCAGACAGAATGCTCAAACAGTTATAGCCCAAAGGATGTTTAGTTCTCCTGTAAGTCTCAGTATTTGTAATTTCATGTAGACAAGGATCTCAAGTGTGTCATGAAGGGATGCCTGCAAGCCATAATGTGGAGGGAGACTGCAGTGAAGTATCACTTTTTGATCATCTCTGTAAAGGCCCTTCCTAAATTTGGATTTTGTTTTCAAAACCAAACTCAGAATAACCAGATCAGGCAGCTGCTTAAATAAAATTTTTGCAGCTTGACTGGATCAAGTAATTTATTTGCTGCAGTCCATGTGGAAGTAGCAATTTGAGGCAATACTCTGGCTTTTTATCTTAATTTGAATCTTGCTGAAACACTTTCCTCCCTCTGTAATCTGCAGGTTTGTTGTGTAATTTATCTGTCAATATATGTATAAAAGTAGAGAATCCTTTATATAGGCTTCCAGAGAATTTACTACTCTCGCAAAAAAAGTCCACCTAATGCAAGTGTCACAGAAGTTTAGTTAAAAAGAATTGCATGTCCTATTAGGAAAGTCCAGAATCTGTCCTCTTTTGTCTCTGCCAACACCTGCAACTTTTGAAAAGGATACCTTACATAGTGACACATTTCTAGCATTGTGTCCTAAGAGAGTCCTGTTCTCGTCCTATTTTGACAGATTCTTCTCATCATTTGTGTATTCATACTTTACTGGAAAGTGCTATTAAAGCAAGACAATCCTGATGATACTGTAGATACTGTAGTTCTTGAGCATTTAGCAAATATTTTTGAGAACACTTAAGTTTATAAAACAAACACCTCAACCAGACATCACCACCCACACTTTTTCATTAATGAGATATTGATAGCCCTATGCCAACTTTTTTTTCTATTTTGAGAACCCACTTGAAGCTGCAGATCCACATACTTAACAAGCACTACAGGCATTTATGATTAGTGGGTTATGTTGACACTCTGTGAAGAAATGACTCTTTTCAGTAGTTATATGCTCAAAGCTACTTACAGAAAATGATGGAATTTCACCTTTTCACATTAGTTTCAGCTTGAACTGAAACAGACCTTGGCTTTGAAAGCTTTAAGAAACCAATTCCAAACATGAAGGCATAAGCCAGCCTTTAAACGTCATAAAAAATAAGGAAACATTACAAAACCAACCTCTGCCTCAGTTCTTTAGGATTTCTTTCACACGAAAATTTTTGAATGAAACAAATTTACTAGCAAATTTCTCTAGGTCTGAACAATAATTTTCTTCCAAACAGTTGCTAATTAAGAAGATACAGTAATAAAAAAGCCCAATTCTCTGGGCTTTGAGAAGGTGCAGTGCAATGACCTGAAGAGCACTTCACCAACAATTTCAAAAACAGTGCCTGTTAAAGATTCACACTTTAGACAAACATTCGATGTATCATAAGTTTATTTATTAGCTGCAGTTTTGTGTGAAAATGTGAAATTCAAATCGTGTGAGGGTGAAGGAAGGCCGTCATTAAAAATACAAATAGTGTTCTGCTTAAAGTGTCCAAGGCAATTCATAGTTCAAACGATCACCAACTTCTACTGGAGCCCTGACAAAAGATTTCAAGCTTCCTCTCCACTCCTCTTTCTAACATACACCAACTACTAAGAACTAGCCCGTCTCCATGGCTCCTGAAGCCTACATGACAGTTGCTGCTAACTCAAGAGAAAAAAGGTGATCTACAGCTCCAGAGGAAGCACAGTTCAATGCTGTGGGATGACACGAGACCAAAGAGTTCTGTTCATCGCGGTTCTTTTCTCCACACCAGCCACTTTGAGACATTCCTCTCGTGTTCCAAGCC
>VWZU01017540.1:147277-176755 GCA_013397095.1 Sterrhoptilus dennistouni | reverse complement strand
AGTCCATCCCAGTCTATCCCAGTGCCCTCCAGGTCTATTCCAGTCACTCCCAGTCCATCCCAGTCTATCCCATTACTCTCCCAGTCTATCCCAATACCCTCCCAGCGCCCCTTTTCTTGCTTTTTCCCCCTCCCAGCCCTTTCAAAGCCCACCCAGTCCCTCCTAATTTCCCACAACGAGTGTCTCAACACCCCCCGGGCACATCCAGGTGTTCTCCCACCTCCCTTTCCTTTCTTTCCCCCTTTCCCCCGGCGGATGAAAAGGATGAACGGCGGCGTTGGAGCCGCTCCCGGCAGGAGGAGTTTTCCCGGTGCCCGGAGCGGGATGAGCCGCGGGGTCACAGCCCAGGCAGGGGCGGGGATGGGGGGAAAGGCACAACCCGGCCCCTGGCGCTGCCCCCGGGGCTCCGGCTCCTTTCGATTTCGTTTTTAGCAGAGGATTGAGCCGCGGGGACGGGAGAGGAGCGCTCTGGACACCGGGCGGGGAGGTCCGAGGCACCGGCCATGCAGGTACCAGCCTTGTCCTCCCTCCTCCTCCCTGGGGGTTTCTCCCTCTCGCTCAGGGCTGGGAGTTTATTCCCTGCGGGGGGACCCCCAATCCCACCTCCAAACAGCTTCATGAAACATTCAGGAGCTTCTGTTCCCACCCCCCACCCTCCCCCGGTTGGGTTCTGAGCAAAAAGCTGCTCTCAAACATCTGGACACATCTGGGAACATCTGGACACACCTGGGAACATCTGGGGCTTCTTCTTCCTTTTCACCCCCCTTTTTTTCCTCATGTTCCCACTCAAACGACCCCCCCAAGGACAGCATTTCTTCTTGAAGCAAAAAATCCTCTTGAAAATTTCCTCTTGAAGCCATCTCAGAAAAGTCTGGAAGCAGCTAAGCAGAGATAAAAGCAAGAATGCGAAAAATAGAATAAAATAATAAAAATTCAGAATGTATCTCAAGAATGTATTCTCTCTTGTATCTCAAGATCTTTATCTTTTCCTAAAGAAAGCTTTAGGAGCAAGAAAAAATACCAGATTTGTTCTGGTTTTGCTGTAAATCTCGTTTGGAAGAGAGTCTCGCCAATGGGAAAAAATTAAACTAACTTTTAGACAGTTCTAGACAAAATACACTGCTAATTTCTTTCACTTTTATTTTCCCCCACGGCTTATTACTTAGAGTGAATCCGAAAGGCAGTTTGCATTGCTGCCAAGCCTGCTCAGAGTTTATCCTGGGGTCTCACTGCAGTGTCATGTAGCTCCTGCTTTGCCAAATCCAACCCAGTGACCACCAAACTGTCCTTTTGCTGAAGAACCCCCTTCAGCAGCCTGCTGCCTTTTCTCCTGCTAAAACTCCCAGGAAAGCATTTTTTGTATTGCTCCTGTCTCCTGTTCTCCTGATTTTGGGACCTTCAGCTTTGAATTTAAATGTGTCCAACTCCCATCTCCTCACCCCTCGTTTTCAGAGGGCTCAACTCCTCTGCCCACACACACAGAGTCAAGGGGTGGCTGTTTTAAATTACCTGCAAAAGCCTGAAGTGCTCGGAGTTGGTAACTGCTTCAGAAAATACCATTTGACAGCAAAATTGTTAATTTTCCGGTGAGCGAAGCTGAGAAATTGCTGGGATTCACATTAATAGGTTTTTAAGAGGAAACATTATCTGCTTGGCTGCCAGTAATATTTCAAGATCTAGATGTAGCTGGAAGCAGGATCTGAGCCCCCTCCTGGCTCTGTTGGAGGGAGAAAAAATAATTCTTGAGGGTTCAGAACTCCATGGACAGTGAGCAAGAGGAGTTTGTATCTCCCTAAACCACGGGATGGCCATTTCCACTTGTGCCCAAATGATCCCTGGGGACAGAGTGAGAGATCTCTCCCCATATGGTGTTTTCAAGACAAAAATCAAAGCACTATTGCCAGCTTTATTTTTAGAACTCTAAAGAACTGAAGCGTTCTAAAACCTTGAGCATCCACTGAGGATTCTGCAGGAACAGGGAGCCAGCACAGGAGGCTCTGTCTTAGCTCCATCTTCTACTCCCCTGCAGCCCTGGGGAGTGGGGATGGATAACCCCATCCAGAGCCTGAATGAGGGCAGGTTCCTCTGCTAAAGAGCTGGAAAATGAGAAGGATCTCTGGCTACTTAATGCTGACTTGGGACTCATCCTGGGGCTGGGATGAGGAAAAGTGTAAGGAAGAGCTGCAGAAATCACATCACACCGCTATGAGAAACCAGTTAGGAAATACTGGAGCAGGTGGAGGCATCTCCAAAGATGGGAATGTCCCCTCACTGATGTATCTGGTCTCTTCCCCAGGGCAAAGTGGCCATCAGCTCTTCCAGCCCCGTGGTGGCAGTGCCATTACCACCCTCAGCCCAGGCCAGAGCCTCACCCATCAGCACTGGGGACATCTTCAGGCTTCCAGGGAGGCTGAGTGAGTAGAGGTGGAGCAAATCAATGCAGCTCAAAAAGGAGTTCCCATGGGGTGGGAGAGGGTGGGTACAGCCATGGTGTCCCCACCCAGGGGCCATTCCCTGCTGGCAAAAGGGGGACAAAGCTTTGTCAGGGTTTATTTTCTCTCTTTGTGGTGTTATTGATCCGTGAGTGTTTAATATAAAGGGAGAGTTTGGTGATGGAGGAGAACTCAGCACTCAGCAGTTTTGAGGACAGAGTTGTTGCTGGTGGTTTCAGGAATCCAGCCCTCCCTGTGGAGCAAGGATGATGTGATCCACTGGCTGCACTGGGCTGAGAAGGAATATTCCCTGCGGCCCACGGACAAGAGCAAGTTTGAAATGAACGGCAAAGCCTTGTGCATCCTCACCAAGGATGACTTCAGACACCGAGCTCCCAGCTCAGGTCAGAGCCAGGGGTTTGTGAGCATTATCCCAGCACAGGGGATAATGCTGAGAGGGCTCCATGGGACCAGGGTTTGTGCTGGAGATGGGGACAACTCCTCCTTTCTCTGGTCCATCTGAACTGCAAATGCTTTGGGATGGGGAATAACCTGTTTAGTTCTGAATCTCAGCAACGTTACCTGAGAGGGACCATTATCCAAAGTCGTCTGAGCAGAGTTTCTTTCCTTCCCTGCAGGGGATGTGCTTTATGAAATACTCCAGTTCATTAAGACTCAGAGAAGAGCTCTGGTGTGCAGCCCCTTGCTGAACTCACCCTTCAGGGAAGCCAGAAGCGTGGAGGAAGGTATGATGGCAGAAAAATACCCTGGGAGAAGGGCAGAACCTGCCTGCAGCCCTGGTGGGTTACACACACCTGGGGCTTGGAGCTCAGCCTGCTGAAACCATCCCACAGCACCTGAGAGGCCCAGCAAAGTCCAGCTCGTCTGGGAAGTTTGTAGTGATGCAGCAGGTCAGAACCACCAGGGTTCTGACCTGCAAATTGGCCGGGCTATGACTACCCTAAGAAGTGTGCCTGCAGGTTGAGATTTGGATCAGGGAGGGTCAACAGCCAGGCAGAGGCACAGCCCTGCTGGAGACTAGTCCTGCAGCATAGCTGGGAAAGGGCTGAGGAGCCAGGGCTGAGCTTACACAGAACTTCTGGGTCAGTGGGTGGGGTGGGGAGAGGGCCCAGGTGAGGTTGGTGTGGGCCAGTGAGGCTTCTTTGTGCCCTTGGGGGGCCCAGGTAGGAGGGTGGGGTGGGGTTGGATTGGTGTCAGAGGCTGGATGTGTGTGGAGGAGGATCTGGGAGCACTCTCCTGGGCTCTTCTGCTGGTTCATGTGCTGGGTAATGAACATATTAAATCCCCACAACGATTTACCAGGGGTTGCCTGTGCTCTGGGCCATTTTCCTATTCCAGTTTTTCTTCTCCATCTGACCCTTGCCTTACCTGGCATCCCCTCTAACCTTTCTGGACTTTCTACTGCTCCAGCCTTGGGAAAATCCCAGGCTTTCCTCAGCACCTGATAACCACCTCAGGCTGATAACCACCCTGGGCTGTCCCTCCCCTCCTCTTTCAGGCCTTTGCAAGGTCTGGGACCTGCCCTAAAGAGCCACAGGGTGCTTATTAGGGTTTTTTTGGTTTTTTTGCAGGTGCAGACTGCAGTGCTGATGCTGCCCCAGTTGTTTCCCCGTGGCTGAGCTGTGCAGAGCAGCCCCTGTTCCACAGCCACAGGCAGCCACTGAACCTCTCCCACCACAGCTCGGAGAGTAGCTGCAGGCCAGGTGCCATCTGCTCTTTTCCTGCTGCCCTGCCAGCCCCAGTGGATGGGAAAATTGCAGGTAATTGTGAATTTATAGCCATGCTCCTCGGGGAAACGAGCTGGTGCTTTGTCCTGTCTGCCCATCTGTCTCCTTTTTCCTCATCCCATGCTTTTCCACCTCAGTTTCCCCCACCTGAAAAATCCTAATTGCTCTGAGATCTGGCAGCAGAACTCCCTGGGTTCTTCTCCTATTTATTATCACTGCTCAACGTGCAATCCTGGTGCTGAGCCAGCCTTGCTGGGGCACCCTGGGGGGCTCTGTGACCCCCCCCATTCCCCGTGCTCAGACTGCAGGCTGCTGTGGGAATACGTGTACCAGCTGCTGTCCGACCGCCGCTACGAGCCCTACATCAGGTGGGAGGACAGGGAGGCCAAAGTGTTCCGAGTCGTCAACCCCAACGGGCTCGCCCAGCTCTGGGGAAACCACAAGGTAACTGCAGCTGAGAGTGAGCCTGTCAGCCCTGAGAAGGAATTTCTCATCCCTGAGAAGGGATTTGTCATCCCCGGGTTTCTGCACCTCCCTTTCATCACCTGTTCCCTAGAGGTGATGGCCCAGGGGCTGGGGAGGGGGACACAGGGGGTGCAGGGTGAGTGGGAGATGCAGCCTGGTGGTTAGAGAGGGGTTTTCTCATCCCTTTTAAAGCAAAACGTGAATCCAGTCTGGGTTAGGGACCCACATTACAGACCCACAATGCCCCAAACCACCTCAAATGTCCCATGTGTGGCCCTGCTGCACACAGACCTGTGGAGCTGATATTTTCTGAGCTTCAGAAGAGGGAAGAGCTTCTCTCTTCTCAAGGGAAACTTTTCAACAGTTTTTCTTTTTCCCAAAACAACCACGTGTAAACAATATTCCTTTCCCAAAACAACAGGTGTTGTTTGCTATTTCTGTTACTCGGCCAAAGGGAGAGGTGTCAGCCCTATGGACCAATGATGTGCCTTTTTAGGGCAGCATGTTATAAAAGGGCTGAATGAATTGTAAATAAAACCGTCTTTGATTTCTACTGTCTCCTGACTGGAGTCAAACATCTTTATTTCATGTCCTATCAGAACACAGACCCAAACCAAGTGTTGTTGCTCACTTTTGCTCAACACCCCACAATTCTTTTCCCCTTCCAGAACCGGATGAACATGACCTATGAGAAGATGTCACGAGCGCTCAGACACTACTACAAACTCAACATCATCAAAAAGGAGCCAGGGCAGAAGCTGCTGTTCAGGTGAGGTGAAGCAGAACAGAGAAATGAGCAGCCTGGATGGGGCATGGAAAGGTGATGAGCTCCAGATGTTGGCAGCTGCTTCATCGAGCAACATCCTCCCCTGCACATACCCCAGTGGGTTTGTGCCCAGGCTCTGTCCTGTGCCAGCTGGGACCTCAGTCCTTCCTGGGATCCTCAGCAAAGCCCCAGGATGAAAAATCCCCTCTGAGCTCCAGAGCTCAGCTGATCACAGAATTATGGAAGGATTTGGGTTGGAAGGGACCTTAAAGCTCATCTCATTCCACCCCCTGCCACAAGCAGGGACACCTTCCACTCTCCCAGGCTGCTCCAAGCCCCGTCCAACCTGGCCTTGATGAGGGCAAAGGCTCCAGCATTTACAGCCTGGGTTGGGGCTGGGTTTGTATGTGCCCTTAAAGTCATCACAAAAACGTATTTCAGGTTTTTGAAGACTCCTGGGGAGGTTGTCCATGAGAAATCCAGCAAACTGGAGCAGCTGGAGAATGAGGACCATGAAGATTTGAAGGAAGACCCACTGGAGGTTTCGCCATAGTAAATCTTTGGAGGCTTCACTTCAGTGTATCACAGAGAGACTTGTGCTTTGCTGGGCAGTGCTGGTGACTGCTGCCTCTCCTGGACAGAAGGCCACAGAGCTGGCCTGGATTTCAAACCCTGCTGTGAGCCAAAGCTGGGACATCTCTGGGGCTTCATTAGCAAAACACACCCAGAAGTTGTTCCCCAGCCCCAAAAGTGCAGGGAGACCTGTGGGCTGGTCTTCTGCTGGTCCCTCTCCTGCCCTTCAGGAGGGGATGTGAGATTTTTGCTCTGAAATGTTGATGCTTGTCTTTAAGGTGTAAACTTGAGGGAAAGATCCCTGTGTCCTTGGTGCTGAGCAGAGCAGAGCAGGAGCTCCAGGCTGAGCATCTGCTGCTGTCCCCAGCTGTGAGTGTCCTGCTCTGAACCTGAGCCTTTTCCCCAGCTTGAACATGGACTGGCACTGCAAATACGGTGCATGCTGGAATTTCAGTGTCTCCTGTGAGGTTTTTCCTGGTGTTAAAGTCAGGAATGTGCTGAAATACCTGCCTGGATCAGGCCTGGCTGAAGCTCCATGGTTGCCTGTAGCTGGTATTCACTTTAAGTCCTTTCCCTCCAGGTAATGACTTTTTTTGTAATTAATTTTGTGATTAAATAATGTGAAAAGGAACAAAGCTGGTAACAAATATGGCCCCACCTGTGGTCAGAGATGTGATTATTTGCTTTGAGTTTGAGGCAGGAATACCTGAAGTGAACAGAGTGTCTGTGTGTGTGTGTGTGTGAAAACAGAAAATACCCACTACTCTTTTCACTTTGCTTTCCACAGAGGAAATAAAATGCTGCGACTCTTAAGTTGAAAATGTCACTTCTTGCTGTTTGAAGGTCTGGAACTGGGAAATCCAACGTTTCCTCATTTAAAACCAGCTCCTGTGGGCACCCAGATCTCATCCCCAACATCCTTTGGCAGCTCCTAAGCCAGAGGTCACCAGTCTGAGCTGCTCAGCAGCTGATGGGTGAGCACAGCACAAACACCATGAGGTTTCCACCAAAACTGCTTACTGCCAACCTGAAACTACAGTCCCTTTGGCTGTAACTGCTCTTGGTCCTGCAAAATTATTTCACAGCTGCAGCCTGGAGATGCTGGTGGGCAGCAGCCAGTAAGAGACAGTGGTGGGATGGGTGGTGGCCATCCATGGCAAAGCTTCAGCAGTGCAACATCTCTGGAAAAGTGGCTGAGGAGATTCACTTCCAGAAAAAAAATAAATCACCAGCTCAGTGGCAGAAGAGAAGTGCTTGAAAATTTGAGTGGTGGAGGAGAAGGAAAGGAGGAGTTCTAGTGGGGGAAATGAATGTGAGGTCACAACCTGGGGTAAATCCTGGTGAGGAAGGGAGGCCGCAATCCCTGCTAAGAGAGGGGATAAAGGTTACCCAGCACACACCAGCCTGGGAATGCTCCACAGCAGGAAGGTGCAGTGAATCACCCAAACCTCATCCTTCCATTCACAAAGGATGCTTTTTGTCCCAGGAAAGAGTCAAACCAAATCTTTCTCAGGGTGAAATCCTTCAGCTGTGGTGGGACAGCAGATCTCCTTCCTTGGGAACTGTAACATCCTGTTCCACTCCTGGGAAATGCACCCATGGCTGTGTTTTCCTGATCTCTTTCCACTCCACTTTCTTGCAACAGAAACAGCCCTGATGGCTCCCAAGGATCCCACTGCTTCTTCCACCTGTGTGTTTGTTTGGTTGGAGCAGGTGACAGTTGGTGGCCTTGGTTCTTGTGCTGTGCTTGCAGGGAGTGTGTGAACTGACCTTTCTTCACCTTTTTTACTGTGATGACTAAAGATCACTCTGGGCTTGGCTGGGGCTTTCCTTTCTTGGCTGGGAAACTGCCAAAATCCCTCAACCCCCCCTTATCCCTCCCTGAGCAGCTCCAGGGAGGGTGAGCTGGGGGGTGACAATCCAAGGCCACCTCTGCAAGGATGGGTTGGAATGATGAGCTTTGTCCCAGGAAGCTTTTTTCTCACCTCCTGGAGAAATACCTGTCTTTCCCTGTGACAGGAGCAGGAGAGCTGTAAACCTGCAGCTTTCCTGGAACAGGAACCCATCCCTGTCAGTAAACAATGGAATAACCATGGCTTGTGCCAGGGAGTTTGGTGTGGGGAGGGACAGAACACAGCTGCCTGTGACCTTTGGCATGGCTGGAGTTCAGGGGCTGTGAAACATGGACAGGTCCCTCCTGTGGGCTTCCCCAGAGGTTTCCAGGTGCTTCATTCCCTGGAGAACATCAGCCACCCTCCAGCAGCCCCACATCTGCTGCTGTTCGGGGCAGGGCATTGCACACACTGCTCATCTGCTGGGGGAAGCAGCTCAAACCACACCCAGGGCTGGAGGAAAAGAGGATTTGCTTTGGGGGCTGGTGCCCACCACCCTCTTGGAGCAGAGGAACTGCAGAACTGGGCTGAGAGGTTTCCACTGAGATCATGTCTTGGCTGGGGCAGGGAGCAGTGGCTGCCTTCAACACCCCAGCCATGCTTCAGGGTCTCCCCTCAACATCCCCACCACGGTTTAGATGTTCCCCTCCACATCCGTGCCATGGTTCAGGGTCTTCCCTCAACATCCCTGCCATGGTTCAGATTCTTCCCTCCCAGCCACCATCATGGATCAGACCTGCAGCTGCTGTGTTTTTGTGCCCAGGTTGCTGGTTGATGGCTCGTGGCTGGTTGATGACTCAAAGGGATCTTTGTGGTCAACACAAAACACAGTGGCCTCCTACACCAGGTCAGACCTCCAAGGTGGGTAATTCCCAACCCCTCTAGACACCCCTTTGAGATTGTCCCAGCTTCCTGCAGAGTTTTCCTGATGCCCAATCTCAGCCTGTGCCTTCCCAAGGAATCCAGGTGCTTTAACTCCTGCCTGTTGTTGCCCTCTGCATCTTGCAGCCCCATGTGGGGAATGCCTCTCTCTTGGTTTTTTTCTGTCTTCTGAGGCAATTTCTGCCACGGAAGTTGGTTATCCCCTGCTGTGTTCCCATGGCTTTAGTTCTGCTTTTCCCCCCAAGAGAAGATGCAAAGCCCAGCACTGGGCACTCCTCCCCCATAACTGCATTTCCTGGCAGCTTCCTCGTTTTCTCCCAGCACTGATAAGAAAAGTGGATGAAAAATTTGGGTCCAGATCTCTTGCCCCCCCACTCTGGTAATGGGATTTTGGTTTATCTCAGTCTCCTGCTTCTTTTTCTTGTGCCTCTCTCCCATTAGGTTTGAACACGTCCCAAATCCCAGGAGGGATCTGAGCTTGGATAAAGGTCTTGGTCCTGAATCACATTTCAGGTGAAGGTTTTTCTTGGAGTTTGGCTCTCCCACCTTCTGGCCACACACCAATGCTGATTCCCAGCTGAACCATGAGCAGGGTTTGGACTCAGCCTTGGGTAATCTCCAGCAGAAAAATCTCCGAACTGGAGATGGCCAACCTGACCCCCATGGCTGGAGTAGTGGATGTGGCTTTTTGTTTTATGGAACAAAATAGATTGTGAAACTCCTCCTCACCCCCTGGAATCAATTTGCTTATGGAAGGATGTGGATAAGAGCTGGAAGCAGCCTGGAAGCTCCTCACCCATTTATTAGTTGATGGGGATGCTGAAAATTTGAGCCAGGTAATTCCTAATCAATACCAGCCTCTGACTCAGCCCTGTGGGCTCAGGAAAAATGGGAGGATGTGGCCTGGATCTCTCTCCCAGTCACAGGAGATTACAGCTGGAGAATTTATAGGAAGAGGAATAAAAAACATGCTCTCACTGCAAGCTGAACTCTGTATCAGGAAAAGAATTTTTTTTTTATCCAGGAGACACTTTGGCTGAGCATCATTCCAGCTGAAAACAGCGCTGCTCCAGTGGAAACCTTCCCGAGGGGTTTTCCAAAAAGGGATTTTCCAAAGTCTGTGTGCCTGCGGCTGCCGCCCGCCCCGGCCCCAGCCCTGCGAGCTGCAGTGCGGAATTTTGCCATCAGATGGCAAAGCAGCGATGGGGAACAGCGGGAAACACCTGCCGGAGGATGCCACAACCACGGGAGGGGACACCGGGGTGGCCCTGGGGCCAAACGGAGCTTTGGGGTCAGATTTGCTCGGCCCTTTGTAGGTGTTGGGTTGGGCAGATCTGCCCGGTGGGAGATTTTCCATCCCTGGGTGAAGAGCCAAGGGAGTGGGAAGGATTTGGGGCAAGAGCTGATTCATGTTTTAGGATGGAAGCACAGCCCGTGTGAAGGACCCTGGGGTGGGTTTCAGGGATGTTTCAGCCCAGAGTCGTGCAAGAACCTGACAGTGCCATGTCCCAGAGTGTCTGTGGTCCCATAGGAGCCACCTGGGAACTCCAGGGATGTGAGAGCAGGGCTCACAGCAGAGCCCCAGGGATTGAATAGGGCTCACAGCAGAGCTCCAGAGATGTTGGTAGGGCTCACAGCAGAGCCCCAGGGATTGAATAGGGCTCACAGCAGAGCTCCAGAGATGTTGGTAGGGCTCACAGCAGAGCCCCTATTCAGGGATGTGAATAGGGCTCACAGCAAAACCCCAGGGATGTAAACAGGGCTCACAGCAGAGCCCCAGGGATGTGAATAGGGCACTCTCTGCTTCCTGCACTGAAACTCCGCTCATCCTTAAAGTTGTGACTTCCCCTCAGAGAAACAACCCAGAGGAGCCAATTTCGGGCATCACACCCAGTAAAAACCAATAAACCAGACCAGACTGAAAGGCAAACAGCTGCCTGAGATAGCTGGTCTCAAAGGGCAGTGCTTACAGCAGGTGACAGGTGATTTTATGTTGTTTTGCTGCTACTTGTCATAAGGAAGTTGTTTTCTCCTCCAGTGAAACTCACGCCCATTGATCTCCCCCACGAGGGCGGTGATAATGGGGATCCCAGGCGGAAGCTTTGGCTGCTCTCCTACCTGAATGGCTGCTAAAAATAGGACTTAACTCAGCCACCAGCTTGGGTATAAAAAGGCACCTCCCAGGAGAGCCTGAGATCCCTCAGTGCCTCTGGCCCAGGAGCTGGTCTTGAGCTATGTCCAAAGGAGCAGAAATCCTGATGGAAAGGTAAAAACCAAACCAGCAAATAACCCAAGCTGTGGTCAATGTATTGGAATCAATCAAAGTAGGATGAGGGTCGTGGCTTTGCCGTGATTAAATTTAGTGGAATTAATTTTGATTGAGTGTTTCAGCTTTGGTGTTGGCTTGGGTGAAGGGAACTTGCCTTTCTGATCCCAAAAGGAGGCTGAGGTGGGGTGGGTGGGTGTGCTGTGTGTTGTGTCTGTTTGGGTCTCAGCAGAGGCTGATTCCCATCTCCAGGGTGCTTTGAACACCCAAGTGTGCCAGATTTCCGTGCCGGTTCCCTGTGTGCTGCTCAGGGCTGGAGAAGGCTGGTTTGGGTCTGGTTCTTTAAAGGGTGAAATTGGTTTTGGAGATAAAACCAGCTCCAGGCACCATCATGGCTCTCTGCTTTTCCAATAGCAGTGTCTTTGGCTGAATTTTGCTTGTAAATGTAGGGAAAAGGGAAAGGCAGGGATTGGTGTCCCGAGCTCCGTGCCCAGCCCTGCGCTGGTGGCAGCTCTCAGAAGGGCTGTGTCATCCCAAGGTGACCAAGGCCATTTGCAAGAGCTCCCATGGCCTCTTCAGGGACTGGAATGATTTTTAGCAGCCAAGACTTTAAGGGGAAATACTCTAAATTCTGGGTTCTGTGGCTCACTGGGTGCTCCCGGGGTGCTGTTGTTCATCCCAGTGCGGGAACACCTTTTCATGGGATAATGGGATGGTGTCTGGGTGATGTCCTTGCTGCATAAAACCCCCTGGGTGACAACCAGGCTCCTCCTCCAGGATATGCCCAGCCCATCTCCCCCTTCTCCACAGTTTCAGTTCCTTTATCAATGAGTCTGTGGTTGTAAAAGCCCGTCTGCATCAGGAGCACCCAGATAATGACCATAAAACCAACTGCTCCTTAACTGGGAGCATAAACAACCCTGGGCACCCACAGCACCCCTGGGGGAGGTTTCCATCCAGCCCAACCCCACTGTGCAGTGGCCTGGGGAAGGCAAAAAACAAGACTGAAAAATGTTGCTTTTCTCCACAGCAATACTCAGGCTCCAGCCGAGGAGATGCCTCGGTGGGATGTGGGGAGGGAGCCACTGGGCAAGATCCTCTCTCTGGACAGGCGAGAGGCCAAGAAAGTGCTGGAGATTTATGTCAAGCGCTCCCTGAGCTGCCATGAAAACTCACTGGTGGCCAAGAAAACCCTTCAGGAGAAGGACAGAGGGCGAGGGAGGAAAACGGACGGGCTGCAACGGTCAGAGAGTGATTTCTCCACCTACTCAGGTGCCAAACACAGCCCTAGGAAGGACCAAGAGGACAGACTCAAAACACCAGACCTGGAGGAGGTTTTGGGTGATGACAACAAAGCTCCCCAGGAGGTGCCTAAAGAGGAGCTGAAGGTCAAGAGGAAAAGCACAAAAAACTCTTCCCGGGGCAAAACGCAACAGTCGGGTTCAAAACCAACGTGGCTGAAAGATTTCTTAAATCTCTTCAAGAAGAGCCCTGAGGACTCAGGGCAAAAAGCAAAGGAGAAAGATGTCAAAGCTCCTCAGGACTCCAAACCAGAAGGAACCAAAAAACACAGAGGAGACTCCAGCACGTCCCCGGCGTTGGGCAGAGCCCTGAAGAAGAAACCCAGCCTGAAGAAGGTTTTCTCGCTGAAGAAGCACGGGGAGGAGGAGCGGGGAGAGGGAGGCTCCGGGGTGAGGAGCAAACGGCCCAGCTGCCTCCCCCTGCGGCACGTCCTGGCCCCGGCACAGACAGGTGGGACCCCACCCCACCCTGACCCTGACCCTGACCCAGCTGGGCTGCTTTGGGGAAAGTCACTGTGCTCAGTGCTGGTTTCTAACCCTCTCCAGGGTTTTCTGTGGGTTTTGGAAGCTCCAATCCCAAGCTGCTGCCGCAGGAAGGGTCACTCTGCCCGTGCTTTGAGCGCAGTGATCACCCAAGCATGAGCTTCCCTCCTCTGACAACCAAGGGTCACGGTGGTTTAATTAAAACCTGCATTTGAGACCTGAGATTACACCCTAAGCCACTCTAGGGCCAACGTTAAGCTGCTTGAGCTTTGCCTGGCGTGGCAGAGCCCGTGGGACACCCGTGCCCAGCCCGGCCCTTCCCGTGCCAAAACTCTGCCAGGGGATTTCTGAGCAGCTCCAGAGGATTCGGGGCAGGAGGCTTTGCTCGGTGTCAAGTCAATGCTGCCAAAACCAATCCTCACTCCTGGCTCTGTGTTTGTGTCCCAGCAGAGGAGGAGCAGCCTGATGGATGTTACACACCAGTGTCCCAGGAGCTCGGGCAGGACAGCGAGAGCCGGGGCAGAGCAGGAGGACGTGGGGAGCCCCCACAGCCCCCCAGCACCGAAGGGGTCGGTGAGTGTTGGCCTTGGAAATAAATGAGACTTGTGTCCCCTGCATGGGATCCAGCCCTGCTCCAGTCCTGAGCCTGGGGCTTTCCTCACCCCCAGAACTGCAGGAAGATTTTGTGGGAGATTTTCAGCGTCAGGGTTTGACTGGGGGAGAGGGAGATTCACAGAATCCCAGAATGGTTTTTTGGGTTGGAAAGGACTTTAAAGAACAGCTCATTCCAGCCCCTCTGCCATGGGCAGAGACTTTCCACTAGACCATACAAAAAACCAAAATTCAGAGGTTAGAGAGTGTTTTTGCTGGCTGAGGGTAACAAAGGTGACAAAGCACTTGGCAATATGCTGAAATGGGTTGTGGAAGGATAGAGGTGGATGAACTCAAGGAATGTTCCCTGGGGACTAAACAGAGCATCCGGATGTGTGAGGCTTGGGGGAAGGGCTGGAGATAACCTGGTGTCTCTCTCTCCAGATGAAGCCATCAGGAGAATCGTTGCCCTGCTCCGGAGTGCAGGAGATGAGCTGGACAGGCAGGTGAGAGCTGTGGACAGCTGGATGGGGCTGAGGGAATCTGGGTCAGGCTCAGATATATAAAATAAACACAGCCACACCATTGATTTCCCCGGGGCAGGAAAAAAATCAAGGAAATGGCAACTTTTAATTCCTAGCCTGGGTGTGACCGTGCCTGGCTGTCTGTGCTCCACCAGCTGCAGTCCTGGTGTGGAGTGAAGGTGTCAGCACCAGGCTGAGCCACTCCCTCACTCACTTGTGGAGCCCCTTGGGACAATCCCCAGGGTCTTCCCCTAGAAAGAAACACCACAGAGTGTCCCTGCCTGGACTGAAAGAAAAGACCTTTCTCTGCACACTGTGGTCTACCCTGATCTCTCCTCTCCCCGTGCTCCTGGTTCTTGTGGTTTCTCCTTTCCCCTATTGTTTCCCTGTTGGTGGTGGCACCCTGGGTGGCCAGTCCCGTTTTCCCTATAGGTCACTGACCTTGTACTGGCCCCATGCCCTCAAACCATTGGCCACTGACCCCATACTCAAGCCAGTCCACAGCACATGGCCAGGTCTTCATTCCTGGTTTCCCTTTGCTGTCTGAATTAAACCTCTCTGGAACTGATTTCATACAAACGCCCTTCTTGCCTCTCTCTGCTGAGCCCAGCCATGGCATGTGTGATGTGTGAGCTTCATCGCTTTGCCTGAATTCCCCCCAAGCAGCTTTTCCACACGAGATGCTTATTGGGACACAGGTAGCAGCTCCACACCTAAAAAGCTCATTGCTACACTCCCTTGTGTCCCACCCAGGTGAGGGAGGACGCCCGGCTGCAGCTGTTCTTCAGGGACATGTCCTACAGCTCCTTCAAGAACCTGGCTGATGCCTATGTTCAAAGGGAGCTGACAGCCAGCAGGCCCAATGTGAACCCCCAGGAGATGCAGTTTGCCTACACAGTCCATCTGACAGCCACTGTGGCAGGGATCTGCAGCCAGGCTGTCAACAGGATCATGGGCTTCGGCAGCCGCTACCTGGACGATTCCCTGGCGCCCTACGGCAAAATTCTCCAGGTGAGGAGGAGGAGGAGGAGCCCGGGGCTGAGCTCCCAGCAGCAAGTCAGGGCATGAAGCTGTGGCTGCCCATGTGGGGAAATGTTCCAGGACAGGTTGGAACAGCCTGTGGTAGTGGAAGGTGTCCCTGCCCATGAAAAGGGAGTGGAAGTGGATGAGCTTTAAAGGTCTCCTCCAGTCTGAAATATTCCATGATGCTAAGAATGTTTCCTTCTGTCTCAGCAGAAGAAAGAAGAGCTCAGGACAGATCACTGTGACAGCCCGGACTGACAGCAGCTGCTGCAATGGGCCTGTGGTGCCTGGGAACCCAAGGATGGACATTTCGTGGTGGGAGGACAATCCCTGGTGGTGACCTGGACGTGGGGTGAACTTCAGAGCTGTGAATTTAAAATCTTTTAAGGAAAACCCCCGTGACAGTGCCAACAGTGTGAAATGCTTGAACCCCCACCTGGCTGGGGGTGAAGAGTCTGCAAATCAAACAGAGCCCAAATTTCACCATGTATTTGTATTTTAGCTCCTGCCAAGTGCTTGTGTTGAACCTCAGGGGTTGTTGCTGTTTGTGCACATGTATTTATTTATCTGCTTTTCTAAATATATTTGTGAATGTACAACATAATTTTTGTAGTAATAATAATTTTGTAGTTTGCTACCAGCCAAGAACCCAGTTTGGAAAAAAAAATAATCTAAAACTCAAATAAATTGGTGCCTAAATGCCAGCCAGGCTTGTCTGCTGGGAGTTGTGTTATAGATGGAACAATGTTTGCTTTGTTCCAGCTGCTGTGGGCTGCTCTTTTCCAGCCAAATTCCAAGTGGCACAAAGGACTCTGAGAGCAAACACACAGTGCTGTCCTGCCATTTTTACAATTTGCAGTCCTTCCCTTTCCAGCAGGAGGAGATTTACTACCCAGAGCAGCCTGATCTGACACCAAGAACTGGGTAAAGCTCATTCCCAAGTGGTGCAGGAGCTGTAACATCCTCGAGGACTGAGGGGATTTACAGCTGCCAGGGTCTCACCTATGAGCTCTAAGAAGATGTGAAATGCCAAAGCCATTTAAACCCTAATCACTGGGAATGTTTCCAGCTGATCTGTGCCCAGACCCCTAAGTAGGGCCATGGATTAAGGCAGCTCAAGATGGGGTGGGGTTGCCAGGGTTTGGTGTGGTGGCACCAGCAGGAGCATCTCGTCTGCAAGTTGGGCCTGGCCTGGGGTGAAGGAGATGAAGTTCTGGGGTTTGCATTGTGCAGGAGGGATGTTCTAGAGCACTGAAGGTGATGGTGGTGGCAAACAAACCTGTGGGTCTGTGTCACTGCCATGTTTGGGGTGATGATCCCTCCCATGGGCCACTGGTGACAGCCCAGGTCTGTCCAGCACCTCCTGTCCTAGAGGATCTCACCTTCTTGGTCCTTGTAAAACCCAAAGTAAATGCAAATGGGGAACCAGAATCCTCGCAGGACAGAAGCAGCCCTTCCCCACCCAGGCCCACGTCCCCAAAGCCTTCAGGGCTGTGTTTGACAGAGACAGGATAGAGTTACTGCCTGCTGAGGGTTGGGGGACACCTTGCAGGGCTCCATCTAATTCAGCCTGGGGTAATTAGGAGCGTGGCAAACGTTAAATCCCACTCCTGAGTCCTGCCAACAACAAGTGCAGCATCAGCACCGCGATTCCTTTTGGCTGGGAACCAACCCAGGAGATTTTACTGTGGGGGAGGCTGAAACCACCCTCGTCTGTTTGCAACAGCCCCGACATTCCCGTTCCCTGCCCTGAGCCCTGGGGCTGTGCTGGGCTGGGGGAGCTGCTGGTGGGGATGGGGTGGGGATGTGGTCACAGGATGCCCCCATTTGTTTTGCATCTGAGCTCGTGTGGTGCCAGGGATGGGCTGGGATTTGCATGGAGCAGAAAAGGGCTCTGTCTCCTCACTGACTTCCCAGTGGAAAGTCAAATACACCTTCTGTCCCAGAGGATATCATCTTCCATCAGCACGTGGGATGGACCTGCCAGGTGAAACATCAGAGAGGAAAACTCCCCTTCTCCCGTGCTATTCCCAATACCACAGCTGAACCAAACACTCCTCTGCTCACTGGACCTTTTCTCAACCCCTTTCCCCATTGGAGCAGCTGTGCTGGGGGAGCAAGGAGCCAAACCTGCCCAGCCCCTTGCATGAGAGTCTCCTGCTCCCAAAAAACCCAACCCAGAGTGCAGGGATGCTGGGCATGGTGGGATGAGGTTGGGAGCAGCCACAGTTGCCCCAGTGCAGCACCCCAGGGCTGGTGGCTTTTGGAGCCGAGGTCCTTCCTGTGAGAAATTCCAGCACTTTGGATTAATCTCCTGGTTATAAAATTGGGACCTGACTGCCTGTGGCCACTGAAGATATTAAGAAGGTTTTTAAGAAGTTATTAGTCCAGGGGGTTTGAGCTGTTTCCAGCTCTCGGCATTACCTTCATCCTTCCCTAAACACCCTGTTGTGGCTTCCCACAACAATCGCCTCGCACGAAAATCCCCAGATCATGGACACCAACCATCTGGGCTCTGACCCTGCCTGGGCAAAGCACAGCCCTGCACAGCCCCCAGCCCAGCCAGTGCTCACTCTGAGCTGGGGGCTTTCTCCCCAAACCATCCCAGGCTGCTGCAGGGGGTTCTGTGGCTCCAAAGCTGTCAGTTCCCACTAATCCTGCTTTGGAGTGCTGGGGAGGAGGGCAGGGCGGCTTAGAAAATCAGCCCGGCACTTAATGAGCCAATTAATGCAAAATTTGCTGTCACTAAGAGGATGATGACAAGGTTTCATCTCACGGGAGCATGGGACTGAGCCAGGCAGGATGATGCCTCCTGGATGCTGTCCCGGGCCATGGTATTGGCAGCTGGGGAAGGTGCAGGGGAGATTTGGCACCTTGGCCCTCCTGGGGGGGAGAAGCCCCTGTGAGTTGATGCAGGACAGAGCCCTGTGTGGACAGAGGAGTGTGTTCCTACAGCTCCTATGGGATCATTTATACCTCTCCCGAACATTGGCAGTCAGGGCTGGGAGGTGCAAGGGCTGAATGGAGCAGGAGCATCACTACACCTCTTTATACAGAGCCTGTTGGAGTCCCTGGGGGCCTGAGGCAAACAATAGGAACAGTTAATTCACAGAGAACATGGAACAGTTAATGCACAGGGAACATGGGAGCGACCCATTCCAGCATAAAAACCCTCTGCACTTCCAGTGGCCTGGCATGTCTGGACCAGTCACAGCAACAGGTAATAGTTTTATCAGTCATGAACTTGCCAGTGCTGGAAGAAAATCCTCTAAATGAAGGGATTTGCTTTCCCAAGGGCTGGAGGAGCCAGTGGCATGAATCACACAGATAAAAGCTCTGATATCTCCAGGAGGCTGGTGGAGAGGCTGGTGTGTGGGAGACTCACCCAGCAAGGGGATAATGAGAAACATCAGATACTGGAAAGACAAGAAATTAGGGGCTCCTGCAAGGCTGTGGATCTAAAACCCCTCATCCAGGCAGTTGTTCACCTCCAGGACAATCCCATTCATTATTAGATATATTTTGGAGCTGACAACCGCCTCCTGTGTGTCCTGACATCCAGAGAACACCAGAGACCAGCCCTGGCCATACTGGGACATTTATCTGGGGGGTTCCAGGCAATGCCCACCTGCTGATGGGCAGCTCCTGGTGACACTTGTGACACAAATTACTCAGAGACATTTTGCTTGTCAACGTGGGGGACTCTGCTTCAATTCCTGTCTCAGGGACACAGTCATGGCTGGAGAAGCAGGGGAAAACGTATGAAAATTTGGGGTGAAACAGCACTGCAAAGGTGGTATCAGGATGGTGGGACCATGCTGTGGTTTCCTGTACTGTCCTGACCAGGCTGGTGCATGGACACAGGAGGGAGAGTCTTGTTCCTTACCCACATGCCCACGTTGTGTTGTATACACAGCCCTAATTCTAACCCACGGAATGTTTCCTCTCAGTGTGCAGCTCCATGGATTTGGACAACAAAAAATGACACAATATTTACCAGTACTTAATAAATACATCTGTTAAAATGGCAATTTTTGTTCTGTATGTTGGCAGCAGCATTGGATCATTAAGGCTGGAAAGACAAGAAATCCACTGCATTTCTCCATGGTTTTATAACTATCATGCCCCAGGCAATGCAGGCAGTCCAAAGGCAGCTTGATTCTGGTTCAATAACCACATGTTTGGGTAATGTGGTGCTGCTGTGAAGGCCTTATTTAGGGAGGAGAGGAAAACAAATCCAGGTTTTTGGATTTTACCCCATGCAAACAATATCCAAGAGTCAGGAAAGGGAAAAACCCCTTCCAACAGGGAGCAAGTGTGAGGAATGTTTCCAAACCTAACCCAACGTAACGCCCTGCATCCACCCCTTGTGTAACACCCTCTGGCTTTAAGTGTCTTATACAAGCCTTTACTCACTCAGCACTGAGCTGTGCCTAAGCTGGGATTGATGGAGAATCCAATTTAGGAAAACACCCTTTGATGAAGAAAGCATGAAGCAAAGAGGAATTTTTGCACAGACGTTTCCAAGTGTGACGGGCACAACAACAGCAGGACCCTCTCTGGGAGAGCTCCTGGGGCACTGCAGACCCTTTGGCATGAGAGGGGAGCCTTGATCCAGTCCTGAGCATCCGAGCTGGCTGTGGTTGAGGATTATAAGAGCTGTTTTGATCAGGGGAGAATTTCTGTTTTTAGCACAGGCAGGCAATTAAAATAGCTCGCGAATCTCAACGCCTCGGGGAGCTGTCATAAAAGGAGGCAGAAAATCCGTCTTCTGGACTCCTCTGCAGCCAGACATGAGCCTGGAGGCAGCAGAAGAGAAGAGAGCCTGAGGTTCACCTGGTGGAGAAGAACAACCTAAGACCTCGAGCCAGATCTTCTGTTTGGGTTCTGAGATGGCTGTGGAGGATCTCCGGGCTTCCAGCACCCCATTCTCGCTCTCCTTCTCGGGCAGTGGCTTCCTGGCCCTGTACCAGGTTGGGGTGGTGCAGTCTCTGCTGGAGTTGGCTCCTGAGCTCCTCAAGTCTGCCTGCAAGGTCTACGGCTCCTCGGCCGGGTCGCTCATCGCCGCCGCCGTCGTCTGTGGTGTTGGCCTCGGTAAGAAACCCCCGAGTCCTCCCAGGAGATCTTTGGTTCCATAAACCCAGGGGTGATGCTCCAGGGTGCTGGAGGGGTGGTGGGGCTGCTGGAACTCTCTGTAAGAAGGCACCACAGAAACACAAGGTGTTGCCAGCCTTGGCAGCCAGCGCGGGGCAGTTTTGGGAGGTGTGAGCTGAAAAAGCCGGTTCTCACAGCCCTGAGCGTTCCCTGCCTCAGCTGGTGGGCAGAAATTACAGGGGGAAATCTGGATGTACCTGTATTCCATTGGCTCCTTTTCCTGCTCCTCCTGTGCTGGAGGAGCACATCTCCTGCTCTGAGGTCTGAGGGGTGCTGAGATGGGGCCCAAAGCCAGGTTGTGTGGCTGCAGGGGTTGGATTTGTCCATGTAAAGCCCACTTTTCCCTATGGATCAGGTTTCTTGGGATGTGTAGCTATGAACGGACATGAGTGGCTGTCACACATGTATCTATAGAGCTGACACCCTTGTTTGCATGTCATTTTGGCTAATCCCACTCAACCTTCTCAGAAAAAGAGGAGATGTTGTGTGATTCCCAGCTCCAGGTGCATCTTTCCCTGTGGCTGAAGCCCAAGGGTTTGTCAGCAGGATATTCCTGGAGGAACAGCAATCTGCTCCAGCTTGGGCTGGGATTTCTCTTCTTGCTGCTAAAGGGGTTTTTCTCTGACCCTCTTTCAACAATGTGGAAACAGGCCCCCCTAGTAACAAGATCCTCCATGTGTAGAATTAATTCAGAGTCGTTAATCCACTTTTAATAATCACATCCTCCCATATTTCCAATTAGTGCCCATGTGTAAACAAGTGTACACAAGACTTAAGGCTCTAAAGCCTGATCCACGTTCTGCTTCAAGCAATGGGGACATTTAGGAGGAGGAGAAGGTTTTAGGGACCAAATAATGATGGAGGAAACTGGGAGGGAACACACGGTTCCTGAAATCTCTAGTGGATGCTGGAACTGTTCTTCTGCAGCTAAAAATAATCCAAAACACTGGCAAATATGTTTAGACAAGGCAGAAAGGAACATTTCTGCCCACATGGGGATGAACTCCTCCATAAATAAGCAAGGGCCCTAAAATTTCTGATTCCTCCTGCTGCTGTAATGGATGGAGCTGGGGCTGTCCAGCAGTAAAAAGAAGAGACACTTTGGATAGTGATGACTCTGGTCAGGTTTCTAACAAGGAAAATGAATGTGGCACCAGCTCTGTCATATTTGTACTGGGGACAATAGGAGCAAAGGGAACGTGAGAGGTGTGTTTGGGTGTGTTTGGTGTCCCACGGGGTGGCTGCAGACAGGTGCCCTGCCCCAGGCTGGGTGAGGAGCTCTGAGCTCCCAGAGCCAGGCTGTCCTCTGTGACCCCACCAGCCACCTCGTGGGGACATGCTTGTCACCAGGCTGGTTCAGGCAGGGACAGTCACATCGCTGCCAGGCTCATCCTTCACTCGCTCCGAGTCAAAGCCTTGTCCAGAGCCAAACCCCCACAAAGCTGAGCTCGGCTCTCACCTCCTATCAGTGTATGGGCAGTTTTTCCATGTTTTCCCCCATTCCCAAGACACAGAGCAGCCAGACAGTGACCCGGGCGTGCCCCATCTCGCTGCAGGTCCGGCTGTCTCAGCGTCCCCTCTGTGCAAACCCGCCCAGTGTTAATCGTTGCCCGGCGTGGCCTCAGCATCGGCTCAAACACTCATAACCCCTCTTAATGCCTGTGCTGCTCCAGGTGCCTTCGGGACACTCCACCTAATCCGTCTGTCCGTCCACACAATCCCAGGAGACGGCACGGAAACCTCTGTCCCTGCAGAGCCTTGGTGCTGAGCCAGGCCCGGGGCCTCTGCTCCTGCAGGGTCCCAGGGAGCCCACCCGGGTGTAAGGACAGCTCTTTGCAGCTTCAGTGCTGGATAAGCTCTCGGCTCTCACCTTTAAACCCCTCAGGTGGGATATTCCCCCAGGTGGGATGTTCCCTCATGTCAGCAAAGGCACCAAATTCTCTCTATGGGATCAGGTTGCCTGCAGAGTTTGCTGCACTCCTCTTCCTCCCCATCACTGTGAAACCTTTAAAACCTGGAGTCTTCTGAGCCCTCAGCCAGGGCTCTGGGGCTCTGCTGCTTTATCCCAGCTCCTGGGATGTGCAGACACGTCACAGCTATTAACACCTCCCCGGAGGTCGCTGGGGGGAGCTCGGGTGAGCCAGGAATCCCAGCAATGTGGAGTCAGGGCTTGCAGGAAAGCCCTGAGCAGAAGAGGTGCCCCCCCATCCTCACCTCCCTGTAAAGCCTGGGGCTGCCCACATGGAAAAGAGGAGGTGGAAGGCAGAAAAGTGCTGTGCAAGTCACAGTGTCATGGATAACTTAGTGTCCCCCTGCCTGGGGATCTCTGGAGCCTTTCCCTAATCCCAGCCAGGAGCATCTTGAGGCCTCATCTCTGGTGCAGGTGGGAATCTCACCAGTGGGGGTGAAATCACACGAAGATATGACATCCTTTGAGAACATTATTGGGGGTCATGGCCCCCTTTCTGCCCTGTCACAGCATCCCCCACTGATGATACAGCAAGATCATCCTGGGCTAACACAGAGGGGCTGCAAGAAGTTTTATTTGTGAGGAGTGTTAAAAATAGGATTTAAAATATAACTATTAGTGCAGCAGCAATACTGACTTTGTCTCCATCTTTCCCATGCCTCTGTTTCAGATGACCTAAAGGAGTTTTTCTTTGCACTGGCAACAGAAGTCAGGAAGACCATCCTGGGCCCCCTCTCTCCCAAGTGCAGCCTGCTGGCCAATCTCAAGGCTGTCCTGCAGAGGATGCTGCCAGAGGATTCCTACCTGCTGGCCTCGGGGAGGCTGCACATCTCCCTGACACGGGTGGTGGACGGCCAGAACGTCATGGCCTCGGAGTTCAGCTCCAAGGAGGAGCTCATCCAGGTAGGGAGACCTTCCTTTGGTGCTGTGGGAAGGTCTCCACTGACTGCCTGGGATGGACATGGGAGCTGGGGTTGTTTAGCCTGGAGAAAAAGGAGACTCAGAGGTGACCTTATCACTCTCTATAACCTCCTGAAAGGTGGCTGTGCTCAGGCGGGGGTTGGTTTCTTTCTTCAAGCAGCAACTGACAGAACGAGAGGACACAGTGCCAAGGGAAATATAGGCTGAATATTAGGAAAAAGTGTTTTATAGAAAGGGTAATAAAGTATTGGAATGGTCTGCCTGGGGACGTGGTGGATTCACCATCACTGGATGTGTTTAAGGAAAGACTGGATGTGGCACTTGGTGTTGTGGTTTAGTTGAGGTTAGGGTTGGACTTGATGATCCTGGAGATCTCTTCCAACTTAATGATTCTCTTATTCTGTGTGACATACCCCAAGTGTTGGTGGCTTTAACTGCACTGGAGGCTCTGCCAGAGCTGTGGTCCCACCACAATGGGCTCCATGAGCTTGGGGGCAGGGAGGAGGGTTTGAGTTCCAGGATCAGATGGAATAAATCATGCTAAAAAAGCAGCAGGTTTGTTTCCAGCCTCATATAACTAATCATAACTTTGCAGAGAGCCCTGTCATTGCTGATGTGACCTCTCAGCTCTCCCCACAGGTCTCTCCTTAGCCATCTGGCTGGCAATGTTTTTCCTTGTTGCCTCAGCACTTTTCTTCTGGACAAAGCTGCTCCTGAACAACAAGCAGCTCATTAACCATTAAATTACCTGCAGGGGGAAAAATCCCAGAGTAAAGTCCTAACAGAGCTGACCGTGAGGTCCTGGGTCCCTTGTCCCAGGGAGAGAGTAAAGGATGGAAACTCCATGGAGACATTGGAGTTCACCCCATGGTGCCTCCTCTAGGTAGCCCAGGAGCCTGTGGTGCTCATTCCCAGCTGATGAGATTGGTGGGAAATGGTTGCAAATGCCCCAGGATGGTTTTACCACAGACAAATCCCAGCAGGGTGAGGATGCCTTGTGAGGGTGTTGTGGTTTTGTCCAAAAACCTGTAAAGATGGAAATTGGCCCCAAAGCTTCAGCTTGCCACCACCAAAGGGCAGTGTTGGACATGGACATGTCGATTTACAGCTATTAATTCTGGCAGCTATAAAATTAAAAAATGCAGTGTTGTGCCCTGCTCCAGAGAAGTGTTTCCACTTCACTGAAATCAGATGTTTTCCCTTTCTTGAAGCTTTTCTTGCCACAGTCCCCAGCAAAGTCCAGGTGGCACCAACAGCCTGGTTCTAGATTTTGTCAAAGCTGAATTTTCAGGCACCAAGTCAACAACTTTTGTCTAGAAGAACTTTGACAGGAACATTGACTTCTGCAATCCCTCTCCTCCCCAGGCTCTCCTCTGCAGCTGCTTTCTTCCAATCTACTGTGGATTCATCCCTCCATCCTACCGAGGAGTGGTGAGTGATGTTCCCACTACAACACACACTCCCAGCAGGATGTTCTTGGGCTTGAACTTTACATTCCTCTGACCAGGGAGGGAAAGGTGCAGCCAGGCTTTTCCTTTAGTTGATAGAGGATGACAAAGCCCTTCAGCTTATTCTTCACCTCATCCTAAAATGACAGCTGGGTGGAATTGCCATCTGGAGAGCCCTCTCCTGCTTTGCCCATGGACAGAGTGTGGATGATCTGGTTGATGTCTGACTGAGATAAGGTGACACCCACAGTGGGGCCTTGAGACACAAGCCAGTTATCCCAGCAGGGCTGGTCTGCAGTGCAGGTTCATCCCTCAGCTCAGGTGCTGACTTGCACTGCTGAGACATCGAGAGCTCGTGGGAGGATCCTCCCCCAGCCCTGAGCATTTCCATGCTCTGCTTGTCTGAGGGAAGGGAAGGAGGAGCTCAGTGTTTTCCAGTGCATCCACACCCAAGGTTGGGGCAGCCATGGCTTTTCTGGGCAACCTGTGCAGGGCCTCACTGCCCTCACAGGGAAGGATTTCTTCCCAATATCCCATCTAACCCTAATGGCAGTGGGAAGCCATTGCCCCTTGTCCTGTCACTCCATCCCTTGTCCAAAGTCCCTCTTCAACTGTCTTGGAGCCCCTTCAGGCAATGGAAGAGTTTCTAAGGTCCCTGGAAATGTTCTAGGCTAGGTTGGACATGGCTTGGAGCAACCTGGGATAGTGGAAGGTGTCCCTGCCTATGGCAGGGGGTGGCACTGGATGAGCTTTAAGGTCCCTTCCCACCCACCCCATCCCCAGGTCTGTGATTGCTCTGTGAGGCTTCTCTGCAATGTTGTTTCATCAACATTCAATTCCATCAGCTGCAACTTCCAATCCCACTGAGGTGGGTGGGAAATCCAAATTCCTTTTGGAATCGAGCAATTTGACATTTTCCTTGCCCAATCCCCCCATGAATCTACAGGCAATTATTAAAGGTGGGGGCCCTACTGCTCGAGCTCAGGACTTGAAAGTTATACAACACTGAGCATTCGGTGATGTCTGAATTGGCTCTTGACTTCCAAAAATGGCTGTATAAAGCTTTGTGAATGAAAAATAATTATATTTCTGTTTTAATAATTGCTGTGGATTACAGCACCTGGTCGAGGAGCTGGCTGTGTGCTGCAGGCAGGGCAGGGGAAGGAGCTGGAAAAAGGGATAAAGAGCACAGGTGGGACAAGACGCTGTTGGAAGTGGGAAGGGAGGACAAGCTGGGACGGGCTCACGACAGGAGTGTCACCAGTGCAGCTGCTGGCTCCCACCTCAGTGACACTGCAGAGATCCCCAAGGATGTCCACTGCAGAGGTCCTCCAACCCTCTCTCTGCTCTCCCCAGCGCTACGTGGACGGAGGTTTCACCGGCCTGCAGCCCGTGTCCAGCCTGGAGGAGCCTGTCATCACAGTGTCCCCGTTCACCGGAGAGCTGGACATCTGCCCCCGCGACTGCCCCGCCATCTTCTTCTGCTTCCAGATCTTCAATGGCAGCATCCAGATCTCCATAGAGAACCTGTGCAGGATCAGCTATGCTCTCTTTCCACCCAGCACCATGGTGAGCCCACCAGGACTTCTCCCAGCTTAGTTTTGGTGAAAAGATTAATGTTGCTCCTGCCTTCTCCAGATCTAAGGTTCAGATCAATCTCCACTGTTAATTAATGGGGTGTCAAAGGGAGGGGGCAGCACACACTGTTTTTGCAGTACATTTTGGGGAAGGGACACTGCTGATGGGTGGCCAGGTTGGGATGAGGTCCACAACCTGCAAAGGACCAGACAAAACCAGGTGATCTCTAAGGTCCCTTCCAACCCAAACCATTCTGTGTTTCTCTGGCTGGTGCTGTGGTGGTTGGGAACCAACCAGTGCTTGCTGCCTTCCCAAATGGGCCATCCCAACCCTCCACAGTCAAACAGCTTTGGATAGATCCCGTAGTACCGGGGTCAGGGCTCTTTAGTGACATCAAGTGTTTCTCCTTGCAGGTCTTGAACGACATTTTCTCCCAGGGCTACCAGGACACTGCCCTTTTCCTGTACAGGAACAGTAAGTGGCACCCCAGGACCTGAGGGGCACCTCGGTGTCACACAGACAAACATCATCCCTGTCTCTCCATGTCCCCCAGATGCCTTTGGCTTTAACTACTTTGATGGCAATTTCCGCTTCGGCAGCACCTGTGGGAAGAACGACTGTGAAAAACCCAATGGGACACACCCCGGCCTGTACAAAAGGGTTCCCCAGTGCTTGAGCCCTTACTTCCTGCCAGGTAGAGGATTTGGGGTGCTCAAGCTTGGGTTTAGGGCTGGTGCAGCCTTCAAGAGCAGCAGTGTTATATTTAGGACATTACTGAGTTATTTATTAAAGTGAATATTTCTGTGGCAGAGATTTTTGTAAGAGTGGCTCCAGCCTGAGCTTCAATACCTACCTGAGCTGGACAAGAGAAGTTATTGCATTTATTTCATTGTCTGTAATTACTGGTCTTTATTTCCTTCTGTGCTGTCATTCCTGGTGCAGGCCTGTGGAAGAAGGAGCAGGTGAATGGACTGCAGGACCCCCTGGCAAAGGTCCTGCTGCAGCCCTACAGGCTCCCAGCCTTATTCAGGAAAGGGTAAGGACTTCCCAACAGAGGCCTTAGGGAATGACACACAAACCAGGGGCTGTGCCTTCAGCAGTGGTGGGGCAGCTGGAGGGACATCTGGAGGGATTTGGATCCAAGGGAGACTGGGTAAGGCCGGTGGGAATGCCACAGGATCTCTTGGTTCTGGAAAAGATCATTACAGTGTGCACTGACCATCAACACCCTCCCCTTTTGCTGCCTTTAGCCATCGTTCAACTCAGCCTGTGTATTTTGCTTTTGCAGGGTGATGAAAGTGTGGGGGCTGCTGGAAGGTGTCAGCTCCCTGGTACAACGACTCCACAAGCTCCTCCAAACCTTGGTGCCTGGTTTGCTTAAGACAGCAGTGGACAGGAGGAGGTGAGGGGCTGGGGGGGGATGCAGACCCTCAGCATAAAGAGAGCAGGGTGCAGAGCAGGGAAACCTTTGGGAACTTCATCCACTGGGTCACTGATGCTGAGTGTGGCTAAAAACTCCAAATCTGGAGCCCACATTAAAAGTAGCTGGGATTTTTTTATCCCTGTGATATTATTTTGATGTCGCAAAGAAGCTACAAACCAGCTTAGTGCCACCTCCCTACTGCAACATATTAGTTTTCTAGATATTTTTCCGCTGGGGTCTGTCCTGGCAGGACACCAGGCACATTCACCAAGATCCTGAGAGATGTTCTGGCACTAAGCTCTCAGAGATTTAAGGCGTATCCCCTCAAAAATCTGCTTGTGAGCTCCCTCCTGTGCAGCTGCCCAAGAAACTTGAAATTATTTCACCCTGAGGCAGCTGCAAACTCTTGGAGTCAAATATTCCTGTGGCTGCTCATCCCTGTCAGTACCTCGACCCTGCTGGAGCTCTCACCTTGTTCCCACAGGTAACAAGGTTTGTCCCAGGGGGGCCCTGGGGGTCTCCAGCGCTGCCTCCGAATGTGGTGGGCAACACCAGCACACACCAGCAGGGCTGCTGGTTCTCAAGGGAATTTTTGGGGAGTATTTTTTTTCCTTCAGAACACGTCTGGTTCTGCCTGCAGTGCTGCCACTGCAGTGCCCCTGCTCAGGCCTCACCTGCTTTCCCACAATGGCTGAGGCAAAGCTCTGGTGCTGTTCCTGGAGCCACCCCAGGCTGCAGGGGCCACGGGGCAGCTTCACCTGCAGATCTCACAACCCAGCCCTTTCCCTGCCCTCTCCATCTCCTCCCCACCAGTAGCATCCCTTCCCTGCTTTAATGCAGATTACAGGGTGGGCAGTTGCCAGGAAATGCCAAGTTTTCAGTGTTTTCCTCCCACTCTAAAACTTCCAGAGAGAATCCTCAGAGAGAGAGAGAGAAGCCTTAGAGAGCATCATACTGGGCACGAACTAATTTTGCTATAGTTCCCTGAAGTTTTTTTAAACAATTATCAATTGTTGAGCTTCACACCTCCCCAGAGCCCTGCTTCTCCTGCCTGTGGAGGTGGGACTGCATTTGGGTCCCCCTGGAACTCGCAGCTGTGAGGAAGGATGGAGAAAACTAAAGATTAACTTCCCCCTAATTCTGAGTCCTGCAGGCTGCATCTCCTGACATTTCACAAATACATGAGATCTTTTTCTGCTATTGTCTGTAACTCATGGCCACACACAGAGCATGGCCCAGCCAAATACACCTGTGTCACTGGTCTGCACACACAATTAATTGGCAGCCCTGTTAATTATCCCAAATCCATGCTGCATATCAGAGGCTGTGGATTGGCTTTGCCCCAACTCTGTCTCCCCTGTTTGTTGGTTCCCTATAGGCAACAAATGGATTCCAACGGCAGCAGCTGTTTATTAGAGTAAATAGACTGGTTCACTGCAAGGAACAGAGGGAATTTCATCCAAAGGCCTGTGAAGAGAAGAGGAATGAATGTGGGGAGAAGCTGAAGGGAGCTTTGATGCAAGCAGACTCAAAGTTAACTAGGAGTGCTGTGTGGAAGAACAATATCCTGCGTTCTGCTGTCTTCAGTCGAAATCAGTGACCTGAGAATAGTTTCTCTGGAATGAATTACCTAAAAGAAACCTGGATGCTTATTTCAAAGAATCATAAAATGGTTTGGGTTAAAAGGCACCTTAAAGATCACCTTGTTCCACCCTTCCCATGAGCAGGGACAGCTTCCACCATCGCAAATTGCTCCAAGCCCAATCCAACCTGGCCTTGGACACTTCCAGGGATCCAGGGCAGCCAAAGCTGCACTGGGCACCCTTTGCCTGGGCCAACCCCCCTCACAGGGAACAATTCCTTCCCAATATCCCACCTAACCCTGCCCTCTGGCACTGGGAAGCCCTTGAGCCTTGTTGTGTCCCTCCCGTTCCTGATGAGAGGTCCCTCCCTGGCTCCCCTGGAGCCCCTTTAGATCCTTGCAGGGGCTGGGAGGTCTCCACACAACCTTCTCTTCTCCTGGCTGAACAGCCCCAACT
>VWZU01017540.1:100301-146388 GCA_013397095.1 Sterrhoptilus dennistouni | reverse complement strand
CAGTTCCACTCCTGCCATGGCAGGAAAACCTTCACCATGCCAGATTGCTCCAAGCCCCATCAAATTTGGCCTTGGACACTTCCAAGGATCCAGGGGCAGCCACAGCTGCACTGGGCACCCTGTGCCTGGGCCAACCCACCCTCAGAGGGAACAATTCCTTCCCAATATCCCACCTAACCCTACCCTCTGGCACTGGGAAGCCCTTGAGCCTTGTTGTGTCCCTCCCGTTCCTGATGAGAGGTCCCTCTCTGGCTTCCCTGGAGCCCCTTTAGATCCTTGCAGGGGCTGGGAGGTCTCCACACAACCTTCTCTTCTCCTGGCTGAACAGCCCCAACTCTCTCAGCCTGTCTCCATAGAGAAGGTGCTCCAGTCCCCTGGTAACTTTCTGGCCCATTTGGAGGACCTTGTTTGTATTGGATCCTGTGTGCTCCTGTCTTCCATCCCTCCGGATGGATTTATGCCTCTCAAGCACTGCAGCCAAAGCCAGGCTGCTCAAAGCCAGCTGTTCCTGCCACAGGGCAAAGTGGAAGGCTGGGAGACACCCAGGCCTCCCCAGGCAGGGACAATCAGCCCAGCATTTGCTTTTGCACCTCTGCTCCTTCCCACTTGTTATGAATGATCAAGAGCCAATCCAAAAAAAAAGAATTTATTTAGCAATTTTCCAAGATCAAATAAAAAGGCCACCAGAAAATGAGACAACATCGATTGAATGCTGGGTGGACAGGGTGACAGCAGCAATAGTGCCATCCAACCTTGCCCACGAATGCTGGATCTCAGCGTGCAGCTTTTATACAGTTTTTCTGTCTGGAGGCTACGTCTATTGAAAGTCCGAATATTCATGTATTTCTTTATTCCCAAGTTAGGTTTGAAAAGATTTCCTATAAGTAAGAAAGAAATCTCAAGAGTCTTCCAGGACTCTTCCTTCTNCATTTGCTTTTGCACCTCTGCTCCCTCCCACTTCTCCAACAGCTCCTTCCCTACACTGCTGCAATCACCATCTCCACCTCCAGGCATGATATGACCATTTCAGTCAGCCTGAGGCAGGTTCCCTACTGAAATGGGCATTAAAATCCCCCAAGGAAAATTCTCATCAAGGAATTGGACTTCCAAATCCACTAAATGCATCTGCAAACCTCAGCCACAAACAGGAGCACAGTTTGAACTGCCCAGCGTATCCCACCTACTCCATGTGGTGCTTGATCATAAACAATGAGTGAAACTTTGAGAACTTTAATGAAAACCAATCTGCAAGGAACCCCCAAGCTAAAACAGTCTCAGCAGAGCACCCTCCTGCTCCAAACCTGCAGGAATGAGCAAGAAATAAGTATTTAAGAATTCAGGATTCAAATCAGCAGGGTTTTGCTTTATTAATCCCTCATCTTTTCAAGCAAGCAAAGCTGGTACTGTCTCCTCTTGGAAACGTGAGCTTGGAGCCAATGGCAAGGGAGGCTTTGGCAGAGGCAGTGGATAGTGGCAAAGTTTGGCATTGATTGGAATCATCTTGTGCAGGAGCTTGTTTCAGCCCAAGGAAGCAAAGCGGGAAGGCCAGCTGCACCCAGGTGGGATAGAACCAGCCTGGAATGCCTCCTCTAGGGGCAGTTCTTGGGAATCATCTGAGGGCTGTGGCCCTGCCTGTGCTGGGGCATTGCTGGCACAGTCCATGTGCTCCTCAGGGCAGGTCAGGCTCAGCCTTCAGACTGGGTTCCAAGTTCTTCATCGCCTCTTTCAAGCATCAACTGGGGCCAAAGGCAGCAGCGGGCTCAGAAATGCTCTTCTGTGGCCAAGCTGGCTCTAAAGGGAATAAAACCACTTTGGTCAGTCTGACAGACCCCTCTGGCAGTTCCTGTGGGACAAACTGGATTCAAGTGCCTGCTCAGAGCTGCTTCCCTTCCTCCTGTTGTCTAAAGGGCAGCGGGTTTTCGGATCCTCAAAATATTGCCCTTGTACCCCTGTCCTGTTGCTTGTCTCATTGTGCTTTGAACTCGGCAGAAATGTGAAGCCTGAGGTGGATGGGATGAGAGTGTGGAGAAAAGGCAAGACAGCAGAGCTCCCTCTGCAGCTGGATCCCAGTGCAGGTCTAGAGGGAAGAGTCTGATCCATGGAACTGAGCCCAACAAAGCCAAGCATGTTTCCAGTCTGGCTTCTAAGGAGGGGGCAATTCCTTGTGCAATCGTCCTGCTGGGCACATGGATAAGAGGCCAGTCCTTGTGGATGACCTGCTAATGCAGCCTGAGCCTCATGGGATTGCAGGCTGTAGTCACTTGTCCTCAGGAAATGTGACTTGTTCAAGAAATCAGCTACGAGCTGTTCACAAGTTTCTCCCCCTGCTGCTTTGGCAGCATCAATGATATTCCAGCATTGCACAGACAAACAGGGAAAGAGCCTTTTCCTGGCCTTCATCAGCAGGGCTTCTTCTTCCCAGAATGGAAAATCTGATATGCTTCTGCTCTGGAGATTGAGAACCTGGACTCAGCCCTTGCTTGCTCTCTGGCCTTACAAATGAGGCTTGATTTCTCCCACAGGAGGAATTTTTCACCTGAGGCTGGTCAAAAATGTTGCAGCCCAGCTGCAAAACAGAGGCAGAGATTCCTGAGAGCCCAGAGCTGCCCAACATCCAAAGAAACCTCCTTCCCACATTGTTGCTTCCAAAAGCTCCACCTAGCTCAGCCTGATGGAGCCTTTCAAAAAAGCAACCAGGGGAGCAACTTCTACAGCCTAACCCTGTACTGCATTTCTTAGTGGGTCTAGAGTTGGTGTGTTTTCCAAGGAAGCATCTTTCTTGCTTCCATTTGATGTTCTCCAAGGTTTTCTTTTCACATCTGGAATGATAATGGTCCTATTCTTTCTCCTCCATACTCCTCAGTTGTTTTGGTCCTCTTAGATATAGCAGAATTGGCATTTTTCACTTTTTAATTTAATTTATGTGGCTACATTTTATAGAATCATCATGTTGAAAAAGCTATGTAATTTTTCTTAAGCTCATAAATTCTGAAATGTTGAAAGACTCAGAAGGATAGAGAAAATAAAGAGTAAAATTGAAAGAAGGATGGCATTTCATCAGATGCTTCTTTGTATTTTATACTAACAACAAACTGCAAACTGAAACGCTGAAATCCTTGCACTAAGTATTTCTGTGTCTGCAGCCAGAGCTCCTAAGGAGAAGTTTGGATTTGCCTGGCACAGCAAAGGCAGCTTGAACCATTGAGACACCCCTCATGAAGGGATGTGTGGGTAGAACCTCTTATTACCTCACAGGGCAAGTGAATCCATGGCCTTTTCCATGGAAAGAGCTCCTTCACAGAGCCCTTCAGACCCAGCCACAAATTAAATCCTCAGTGCTCACCCAAGTGGAGGGTGAGGGCTCAGTGTGAGGCCACACTTGTAACCCCTGAGTTCCCTCTCAGGAGGGAACTTTCTCCCATTGCTGATGTTCCCACCTGCCCCAGAGGCTCTCTGGGCACTGACAGCCCTGACAGGGCAAGTGTCACTTGAAAAGGGATGGGGTCAAGGAAGTGCTGCTTCTTTACCTTCCTGGGGGTGGACAAGGTGCTGTGGGGCTGCCTATTCTTCTTCATGCCTGGCTGATCCCTGGATTCTCTTTGCTGTCATCCTCATGATCCGTGGCTCTGGAGTGAAGAACCCTCCGCTGTGGCTTCAGGTGCAGGGTCTCCTCCTCTTCCTGGTTGGATTCACTGGTCAAGGAAAGTGTGAAGCCTTCAAAGTAATTGACCTGGAAATCCCCTGGTGGGAAGAGATTCCAGCTCTCACTGCTTGTTGCTCAAGTGCCAGGTCTGCAGCAGTGTGAGGCATGACCTGGGCTGACTGGAAATCAGGGATACTGATGAGCCCAGGGCTCAGGGATCAGCACCAGACATTGCTGCTCTGTGCATCAGGGCCTTAGCAAACCCCACCCAGGGCACCTGAGCCTGTGCTTGTGTCTAGAGCTCCTGGGACCTGTGTTCCTTGGGAAAAAGCTCTGTCATGCCCAGTGTGGCAGAGAAAAGGGGAGTGTGGCTCCAGAGGGAGCTTCAGGAGAGGCCAGGACTCAAGTGATCTTGGCAGTGGCAGGAATAGAGACATTTCTCTGCCCCAGTCACTCTGGGGCAGCATCTCTTACCTTGTGTCAGCAAAGCAATGACGATAGAAGGGAAACCCCCAGGAGCTACGTGTGCCCAGTCCCAGTGACTTACTCAGTCTTTTTAGGAAGGAGACCGTGTCCTGGTAGCCCTGGGTATAAAAGCGTTCCATGACCTGCGGGGAGAGGTGGCAGTGAGGGCAGGTGGGCTGCTGCGGGGGGCTCATGGCTCTGGCTGCCTGGAGGAGCAGCTCACCTGCCGTGGGGGAGGCTGAAAAATGTAGACTAAGCGGCAGATGTTCATTTTTGAGATGTGTAAGATACAGTCCGAGAGCTGGAAGGTGAGGAAGGCAGCGGGGCCATCCTTGGGGCAGATGTCGTATTCGCCGGCGAAGGCCGAGATGGTGATGGTGCTGCGGGACACGAAGTCGGCTCTCCACATGGCCAGCTCCCCGTCCATGTAGCGCTGGCAGACACAACAGGCAGCCCTGAGACTTCCCCTCGAGGGCCAGAGAGAGCAGTGCTGCTCACACTGTGGGCAACTGTGGGCCTTGTTCCCCAGCTTGGCCCACCCCAGGCTGAGGTTCTGGGCCTCCAGAGTTGCCCTTGCAGGGAACAGCCCCAGCCGCTGCTGCCCTGCTCCACGTCCACACCCGGCCTCCTCCCTTCCAGCCAAAACACTGCCATGAAACTGGGAGCAAAGGGCAGCACAAGGGAGCTGAGGCAAGCCCAGGGACAGGGCAAGATGGACAGTTCTGGGAGAAGCTCAGTCCTGTCTGCAGCAGGGTCACATCTTGGGGCCCTCTTCTTCCCTCTGCAGACACGGCAGGAACCCAGCTTCAAGCTGTGTTTGTGGCAAACACAGGGAAAAACATCCTTAATGCCACCACTGGAGACAGGACAGAGGCTGGAGGGGCCCTGGGCCTGAGCTGGGACAGGCTCTCCAGACCACAAAGCTACTCACCACCCCACGGAACGTTGGAGGGGAAAACCCAAAACACACTGGGATGAAGCAGCTGCACAGCACAGCCTGTGGGGGAGATGGGAAGGACAGAGGTGAGCAAAGAGCCATGGAAAGCGTTACCTTTGGGAGTGGTGGCTCATCTGTGAATGCCAAAACAGGGCCTCCCCGCTGGGTTATTGGACTCCACTGAAAAATGGGCACCCAACCACATCTGATCCCCACAGCCAGGGCAGAGAAGTAGGAAGAGAACCTGTGGAACACCTCAGTTTGCTCCCTGCATGTTCAGGATAACTCAGACAGCAATCAAAAGGGTTGATTTTCAAAAATTATTTCACCGTGTGTGACTTAAGAGGGTGGCAAGAATAGGAACCATGGCATGAATTAGAATGAACCAGGGCTTGTTAGGATAAGACAAGGGGTGATGGTTTCTAACTACAAGGAGGGAGATTTAAATATTGGAAAGATATTTTTTTCTATGAGGATGTTGAGGCCCTGCACAGGTTTCCCAGAGAAGATGTGGCTCCCTCTGGACAACTGGAAACACCCAAGGCCAGGTTGGAGGGGGCTTGGAGCAGCCTGGGACAGTGGAAGTTGTCCCTGCCCATGACAGGGCTGGAACTGGATGAGCTTTCAAGTCCCATCCAACCCAAACCATTCTGTGATTTTGTGCTGGGGGACAAGGCCAGGCAGCAAATGTCACCAAGCCCCTCCCTCACGGGGTTGCTGTGGCTGCTCCCACCTGAATCAGCTCCTCTTTGGAGGCAAACTCAGACACTGTCACATTTCTCCAGTCATGCAGGCGGGTGAGGACAATGTGCAGCTTTCCAGACACCAGCTCGTGGGCATTCGGAGGCAGGAATTTTTCTAAAGTGTTCCTTAAGAATCTAAGTATCCCACCTCCAAGGACCAGCCCGCAGAGAGAGGTTTTCACATGACTGAGGCTATACTCCATTATCTCTTCTGAAGAAAAACAAAGCAAAACCATCATTCTCCATCCCTTATATTGTTATTTATGTGTTTTCTGAGCTACAGTTCCTCCTGGGAAAGGGATATTTTATCCTGATGCTAAATGCTTCTTTAGAGCCATTGATTTCATTAGAGCTGCAACATGTGGACTCAGCTTTTCCAAGGACTTTCAATATTGCAGGACACAGAAGTATTTTGTTGTCTTTCCCCATTGCTCCCCATTTTCTCCACAAGGCATCTTAAACATTTTTGGACATATGGGAGAAAATTGACAAGAAGCCTTTTTATAACATTTCCTCCTGTTAGCTCTGCATCTATGCCCTGCTAATGTGATTTCATTCCCCTGATTGTTTTGGGAATCTACCAACAATCCCACATGTCTTATCAGAGAGAGCACCTCTGTTTCGCTTCCTAGACATGGCTTGCCATTAATTCCAGTTACGAAGATGCAATGACTATATCTAATCTGTTTTCTCTGTCCTGCATAATTTACCCATGTTTTCCATTCCTCCAAAAGCCAAGAAAATAAAAATCGGAGGAATTAATCACTGATAATGAATCACAAATATTAGCAACTCCAAGACTCCCAGACATTCTATTTCTTAGACACAAACAGAAATCTGTAGCCCTTACCCACATCACATCCACACAATCCAACTGTAGCTACAACTGATCCTGAGGATGCTCCATAGATCCTGGATGCAGATTTCATTATGTCAGGAGACAAGTCCCGCAATGCACAAAACACTCCAGCTTCGTATACAGTGAAGAAACTACCACCTCTAAAGAGTATAGTGTAAGGTCTTCCCTCTTTTCCACTTATTTTCAGCATCTCTTCTATCTCCAAGGAGCCCAACAGAAAGAACCCAGCAGCCCAACAGCTTTAATGGGTTTTCCAGAGCCAGCCAACCCTCAGCTGTGGATCTCTTTCCAACCACACGCCCAGTGTCTTATATGCCTCTGTCTGACATAAACCTCTTAGCCAAACGTCTAAAGAAACATCAGCAGTGGCAGAAGTGGATGATGTTATGTCCTAATGCCCATTAAAATAACATTACTGCATTGCAGGATGCCTGAGGTGAGCAGTGGCAGCCCCAGGCAATGGGGACAGCCACATGTCCCACTGATGTCTTGGGGGAGCAGCCCAGGGGTCCTGTGGGCCCCAGGACTGAGTTCTTGGCAGGGAAATCTCCTTCCCAAAGGGGTGAACTGCTGCAGTGATCCCCTGGAGTTCCAGCACAAAATTCCAGCCTCTTGGGCAGAAGGAATCCGCAAATATTCCTTGGTGCACAAGAGTCTTGAGGGTTGCTGCTCAAATCTCTCTTGCCCCATTTGCAGCATGTTGCCAAACCCCATCACAGGGAGTGGAGAAGGTGCTGGATTACTAGTAATGTGACACATTATTGCACTGCTTTCCTAATACAGCTGGATAACTCTGGCACTCCAATCCCAAGGCAAATCCACAGATCACGCCACACAAGCCATGTTTTACTCTTAACTGCACCTCTGTAATACTGAGATAATTTGAAGATCCTTTGTTTTACCTTCTTGCACAATCCTGCAGCACCAAGAAATAAACAGTGTTTATCATGGAAAGGCAGAGGGAAGCCAAGAGTGCACCTGCTTATTCCCTCCTAGCAGGTAGTGCCACTTCTCCCTGGCTTTCAAAGTAGTTCCCTGGTACCTTCCAAAAGGAGCAAGGAGTTATAAAAAATGTAGTTGTGTGCAGTTTGTGTGAGAGTGAGGTACCCTGGGCTCCAAAAAGGTGGGGCTTGGAAAGAAGCAGCCCAGGTGATGTGAGTAGGAGTGACCCAGGTGGCATAAACTGTGATTGGGAAATGCTGTTGTGGAAATGCAAAAGGTGTTTCTTGGCCTCTCTGTACCCTGGCCCAGGCTGAGACACAGGCTGTGTGTGTCCCTCAGTGCTGCCCTGTGTTTTAGGTCTGTTGTTTCACCAGGCCAAACACCCTCATGGCATTTGGCACTGGCACAGACCTCGACCAACAGTGCCGTGGGCAGTGAGGAGCTGGTGCTGTGCGGGCAGGATCACACCTGGGAGCTGTGGATGTGCTGCTGCCCTCACACACCCCCTGCACCAGAAAAATCATCTCCTGCACCCGAGAAAAGCAGGAGAAGCCATGTCCTGGGTGTTTTTACACACAGCCACAGCTCTGGTCCCCTTAGACAGTGTCTGGCTGCTCAAAATGCATCTCCCTGCCTGAGGTGGGTTTAGCTGGCCAGTCTTCAGGGCAAAAGGCAGCAGGCAGGATGGGCTGAGCTCATTCAAGCTGCACACAGAGCCCTCTCCAAAATTTCCTGCTCCAGCCATACCTGTAGCTGTGCCCAACAGCCATCTAAAAGCCCCAGGACTACTGAAACGATCCCTACAGACCAGGAAGAATCTGGAATCCTGACAATGCTGATGCAAAAGGCACTTGGAAAAAAGGCTGCTGACTGCAAGGTGCTGAAGTGGGGAGGGCTTGTGGATGCCAGGAAAGTAAAGCTCCTGGGAGATTCCCAGCAGAGGGGCAGAATATCACTCTCCCAGTCAGCAGGGATTGCCTTAGGCTGTATCCTCTGTATCACAATTCCTGGAACAAAAGGGCAATTTGGCTTCACATTTCTATCAGCAGGACTGAGCCAGCAGCAAAGGATTCACCAGTCCTGCTTCCCCACACAGCAGCCTACCCTCAGTGCCTCCTGCTCCCATGGAAAATTGGAAACAGCCTGAGATGCTGCAGGGTCCAAAATAGGGAATCTGTCCATTCCCTACAGTCTGTGCTGGGAGTTCAATCCAGGGCACTCAAGATATGGTTTAGCTATGTAGAAGTGAGAGGTTTCAAGGGAAAATAAAGGTCTCCTTCATTGCAGAAGGAATTAATAAGCCTGAGTGGATGTGTCCATGTGTCTCAGAGCTCCCCAAAATCTTGGCAATAGTTACAGTCTCATGGAATCCAGCTGCTTGTGATGAGAGGCACCAGCTGCTTCTCTGGGAAGGAATGGAAAGTGATGTCAGCCGAATATTTGAAAATATTCAAAGTATTTTAGCGATAGGAGCTTCAGAAACTTAAATTGTAAAAAATAACAGAATATTTTTTCCTGTTCTGGGAATACAGTTGCATCTGACTCTCATGTCAAGAGGGAACATTGGTTTGAGGACAACTGTGCTGCTCCCGTAGCTGTTGGGTGCTTTCCTCTTCCTGATCAGCTTTAGCACCCAGAGGATTCCAAGCTCACTGAGGCTGGGCAGAAGCAAGACTAAAGCACTTGTTGTAATGGGCAAATCTAAGACCCGATTTCCAGTTTTTATATACACTTTGTCCTTACACACAGCACTGAGCCCTCGGCAAACAGATGGTTTGACCTTCCTCCCGTCTCACTTGTCGGAGCGGGTTGGGCTGCGCGCGGCTGAGTGTTTGTCTGGGAGCAGAGCGGGGTGGCTGTGCCATCTGGCAAGTTGCTCTGGACTCTCTGGATCCAACTGTCAGCTTTGGGAATGGACCTGGCATCGGCACAAGCAGATCCCTGGCAGCACCTGTGGGGTTCAGAGCTCGAGCGCTGAAAAGCGGCTTTGGGAAGGCAAAAAGGCTCAGTGTGGTGGTGTTGTGCTGTTGGATACAATCACAATCCAGGATTAAGGCTGTGTTTTAAGGAGCAGCCCTGCAATGGCTGTGACAAGTGACTGGAGCAGACCAAATGGAGTTTGTTTTCCTGCTGTCCTTGGCGTTTAGGAGCCAGGGGGCTCTGCAGCCGGTGCTTTGTACCACGTCATTCTGCCCGAGTCAAGGAATTGATGGGAACAGTCACAATCTGTGTGAGAGCATCACATGCCTGGGCAAGATGAAAGGGACCCCAGGGAGGCCTTGGCATCTGTCACTGGCACTTTGGAGAAGGAGGAGAGCACAGAATGCTGTGTGGGGTTTGACCTGGGGGGTTTTTGTAGTCACAGCATGTGAGTGAATCTGCTGGTCCCTAACAGGGCTGGGGGGTTTTGAGTCACAGCCCCTGTTGTGCCTCAGTTCTGCTGCTTTAGGGGGGCAGTACTGCAGGTTTTACATCAAGGGAATTGCAGCTATGGATTTATAGAGGGACCTGGCTGGCTGGACTGTGTTTGTCCAAGCTGTCCTGCTTTCCCTGGACAAGGAGATGACTTGTTGATCAGATGGCAGGGTTCAGATGGAGGGGTTGTGCTTGGAGGGCAACATGCACAACAAGGCACAACTTCCCCTTCTGTCCTTGCTCTGTGTCTGCATGAGTCACATCCCGTCTGTCCCTCCGTGGAGCCAAGAGGGGAGATACGGGGTTGAAACAGAAATTTGGGCTGTGCTGGTACAGCCCACACTGGCACCAAATGTGGATTAGAGCCAAAGGTTCCTGCTCCTCCTAGAGAAATAACTGTTGTCTTTGGTGGACAGCAACATTTTCAGCCTCAGGCTGCTTACTGCATCCCTGTCCTTTCCCAGCCTTGTCCCCTGGGACAAACCACCAAGTCGCAGTGTCCCACAGAGGTAATTCTCAAAATAAGGTCAGGAAAAGGGGAGGGAGGGAGGGATGAATCCTGCAATGCACTGGCCTGTGCACCTGAGGAGCTGTTGGTAGGAAGAGCCTGTGGAGATGCTCAGCCTTTTAGAATTCATAGATTGTTGAGCCTTTGTTCCCATGGGATCCTGTGCTGGATGGAGAGAACGAGAGCTTTGTCTCTGCCAAGGCCAGTAGTGTAAGGGGGGATCTGCTCAGGGCTTTGCAAAGTGGTGATTGCAGCTCAGACAGGGTTGAGGCCACTGTGGGTTGTTACAGAAGTGGGAGCAATGCACATCTCTGGGAGAGGTGATGGTCCTTAAAACCCTTGTTCACACTCAGGAAATCCTTAGTGATGTGAGCTGGGGCCAGTCACCATCTCTTCACGTCTCTGCCTGGCAAATGAGGGAATGTGGCTCAGCAGAGTTGTGGATTTCTGCAGAGCTTCACAAGAGGGCAGAAAACAGCTGCAGAAGAGTGAGTGGCTCTGGGAGCCTGACAGTGACTTTCTGATGGAAAATTCTTAGGGAAGCTCGGGTCTGCTTGGAGGCAGGAGCGTACTGCAGATTTGCCAGCAGAGCTGGCATAAACATGGAGCAGAGAGCAAAGCCAAGAGCAGCATCTCTGCCGAGAGCACCCTGTGTGAGCAGCTCTGCATGTTGTATGAGCAGCCACAGCCTTCCCCATCCCTCTGTCTCCTGGGAATGGCAAAGGGGATTTATTCCAGATGCAAATGTGGGGAGAGCAGGAAGAAGATATGAAGCTATGGGATGGTGTTTACTCAGGGTTGTGGGAGGTTTGAGGAGAGGTGGCTGGATGTGGTTATTACCTTGCCCAGCTCAAGTTCAGCCCCTCTTATCCCAAAGACATTTCTCCTGTTTCCCAAACAGGAATTGGGGTTTACCCCTGGAAATTGGTGTGCTGGAGGGAGAAGGGAGCTCTCCCTGGGGCAGATAAACCACTGGCTGTGCACAGTGGTGTCCAGGGAGACCCATCACCCTGAGTGCGCCTTGTTTAGACCCAACCTTGGGAAGACCCTGCCATGGCCACGCCAAAGCAACCAGCCATGGCCCCAGGGAGCTCCGAGTTTGCCAGCTCCAAGGAATTGGTGAGAGGGATTTGTATGTGTGAAATTAAAGTTATCATCCATGTGAACAAACACTTAACCCCCACTTCCCCAGCTCCTGTACCCAGGGGCTTTGGAGAGGTGCCATATGCCTGGCACCACAGGCAGGAGCAGCCAGCAGGCCCAGCTTGTCCTTTTCCACAGCTGAGCCCTGGGCAGCCCTTCTCCCAGCATGGAGAAGTGAAGTGAGTGTCTTTGTATCTCGACAAGGAGAAGGAAGCTGGAAGTGCTGATTTCTCCCTTTTCCTAACAAGCTTTTTGAACCTTGGGCTGTGATTACTCAGTACCAAGTTTCTCCAGGGCTGGAATAGGTGTTGGATGTTGTTTTCCTTTTTCCCTCATTTCTAACAGACAGAGGACAGCCTCGGGCTCTGGATATTTTTTTCTCTCCTCCATTGATTTGTCTGTAGGAGCAGAGCCCAGGAGTCCAGACTTGCATCCTCCCTGCCGCCTGCAACCCCCAGACAACACCCAGCCCCTCGCTGTGGGAGCAGATGGAGAACCACAGAGCAGATGGACACCTGATGGGAACTTATGGTGTAACCCCACAGGACCCCCTGGAATGCTCCAGGTTGCAAACCAGCACAACAGAGAGCAAGGCAAGGACAGATCCAGCACACCAAGAATTAATCTTACACTGCCTAAGTGCTGGGAAGAGCCTGGGGAAACACAGCAGCTGTTTAGACTCAGATTCAGACTAAACATCCTGCAAAGCAAAGTCTTGCCTCTTAGAAACCCTCACCTGTGAGGTGGAATTTTCCTGAGATGTCCTGGCAGCAAGGCTGGCTCCCAGGGAAGTACAGAGCCTGTGGCACCTCGGCCACCAGTCTTCCCCTCATGGGCACTCTGGCCTGGAGGTGGGACTTGCTCCTGCTTGATCTGCTTTAGGAAATCGGTGCCAAAGTCTTTAAAATAATTTACAAACCAGTTTCGCTTTGCATTATTTAAAAGGAACTAAAAATAAATCTTTAGTTGTAAAGCAAAATAAAAACACTGCCATCTCTCATTGCAGTTATTATACAGTAGCTGGCATTCTTTAGACAAAGCTTAAAATAACCATGAACATACCAGTGAAAATAAATGCGTGAGTCATGTTTGTTAACGCGGGGTTAGAAGTATTGCTCTTGGCTCCCCTCCTGTGTGTAACATCGCCTGCTCTTTCAAGCAGATACAAGGTTTTGGCTGGGCTGGTGAAAGGAAATTCGTGATCCATCAATTCTAGGTCATCCTGAGAGGGACCTGTGTAAGGCAGTTTTAAACCAGGGATTATTTTTTGTCAATTTGTCAGTCTCTGGCACTGTGGTGTCGTGAATATTGTGTGCTGTGAACTGGTGATGGGAATTAGATTTATATTTCACTCTTTTGCTGTGTAAGCCTGGCTTTGAGGGGTTAAATGCCAGAATGGTTTGGGTTGGAAAGGACCTTAAGACTCATCCAGGGACACCTTCCATTCTCCCAGGCTGCTCCAAGCCCCATCCAGCCTGGCCTTGGACACTTCCAGGGATAGGGCAGCCACAGCTTCTGTGGCACCCAGTGCCAGTGCCTCACCACCTTCTGAATAAAGAAATTCTTTGTGATATCTAATCTAACCCTGCCCTCTTAGTTTAAAACCGTTGCCCCTTGTTCTGTCACTATCTGCTCATATAAAAATTCTCTCTCTCCTTTTCCTAAGCCCTCAAGGTTCTGGAAGGCTGCAATGAGATATCCCCAAAGCCATCTTTTCTCCATCCTGAACAAAAGATGGGGAAACTCACTCGGATATTCATCTCCAGAGGTGCTGTGTGCTGGGCTGGCTCCTGCATTTCTCTGCTCCCCTTTTATGACTCTCCTCCCTGGGGCTGGAGTGGAGACAGGAGCAGGGTGGTACCAGCACAGCGTTTCCAGAAGTTGCTCATGGGCTTCAGGCTGTGTGTGGTCCATCATCTGCTTTTTGACTACAAAGACCCCAGATTTCCTCTTTGGAAGAAACTGGTGCTGGTGTTTTGCTCTCTGCCTCTTGCCTGCAGCTGGGCACAGAGAGGGGACAGCGAGATTTTATTCAAATCCCATCTCAACCACTTTGGGGCTGCTGCAGAGGGTGGAGCAGCAATGGGAGGGGAGAGCAGTGGCCCTGGTGATGTGCTGGTGGGCATGGCCAGGCAGCTGGATCTCTGTCAAAGTGCACTCACTCCCTGTGGCCAAAGCAGAGGGAGTTTGGGACAGCAGGACAGGACAGATGCTGCAGTTGTCCCTGAGCGTTGCACTCACGGAGGTTTTGGGGTGCTTTGAGGAGACATCAGTGACCCTGTGTGGAGCAGCTGAATCTCCAGGGCTTAACACCTTTGACAGCCCAGCTCTGCTGAGTGTTGCTCCGGCAGGAGTTACCTTTCTGCCTGCCTGGAGATGACTGTCCCAGCAGGAGGGACAGCTCAGTGCTCACACGTGTCGGGGCTCACAGCTCACAGCACGAGCTGGGGTGACAGTGATGGGAGCCAAGTGGTGACATGCAGCATCCAGGAGGCAAGAGACAGCAGTGACAGCTGGCCTTTTGTGACAAGACAGGTCCAGACAGTCAGAAAGAATTTGGGAGAGACAGGAGAGCTCATGTGGAAGATGCAGAGCAAGGATTCAACTGGTCAAAGACTTTTCTGAAGGACCTGTAGTGAGATGTGGAGCCTCAGATCAGAGATAGAACCATGGAATCCTGTAATCCAGAATGGTTTGGGTTGGAAAGAACCTTAAAGATCATCCAGTTCCAGTCCCTGTAGTCCTGGTTTGTGCCTGGGATGTTTTTGTTTTCTGAAATTCCTTTCTCAGGGGATTTTCTGTAAACAAGAGACATGATTTTGTAACTGTAACTTTGTTTACATTCCTCTTCCTAGGAGGGACTTCTTCTTAATGTCCCTCTCGTCTAACCAATGTGATTGAAGAGGCTTGTCTTCTTGTCACCAATCAAATTTGTCTGTATAAAATAGTATATAAGGGAGACACATCCCAAAAATAAAGGAGTCATTTTCAGCCTTCTGAAGTCAAAATCTTGTGTCGTTGTGGTGTACAACAGTGTCAAGCCCCTAACTGGGCAGGGACACCTTCCACTAGACCAGGTTGCTCCAACCTGGCCTTGGACACTTCCAGGGATGGGACAACCACAGCTTCTCTGGAAGGCCTGTGCCAGGGCCTCACCACCCTTACAGGGAAGAATTTCTTTCCAACATCTAATCTAGATCTATTTTCTTTGAGGTTGAAACCTTTCCCTCTTGGTCTGTCATTATATGTCCTTGTAAAATGTTTCTCTCTGTCTTTCTTGAAGACTTCCTACAAGAAAACAGCTTTTTAATGCACATAATCCATCTGCATTCAGGTCTGGTACCCCGTGTCCCTCTCTGGGAAGGTCTCAAGTGGTGCAAGATGGATCTTAGCTCTGCCTTGGGGTGATTTGCACCTGGACTTCAGCATCTTCCTCCTCTAATCATCCACCCCATGGCTGGCAAAATGGGAAATATGAATCACATTACCCCCCCCATAATCTTTGTATTTCCTGGTGTCAACCTCCTTCTGCAGGGGATTTCTGTGTCTTCCTCTTTTCATAAGAGGAATTCTTTAAATATCCCTGTCCAATTCTACGCCAGCAAGAGGGATTGCTTATATTTCTAATTAAGGAAAAACCCCAACCCACCAGGGCTGGATTGCACTGCCTGGTACAGCACAATTGTATCTCTACTGTGATTCTCTTTCTTACTTATTCTGTCTCTAGATCCTTGGCTCATGCTTTTCAGGGAAGACACAAGCTGGGAACTCCCACCTTGGGAGGAAAATCAGGGAAAAAAAGACTGAAAAATAATCTGTGAGTGCTGGAGCATGTAACTGACAGAAAGCATTAGTGTTGAGTTCCTCAGACAGAACTTGGCTTCATTAGACAAGTTAGTAGTGATGCATATTAATTGAGGAGAAACACATTTTTGTTATTTATGAGGGAGAAAAATGCATTTTCCTATGAATATTTAATGAAGCATCCCCTTCCCCCCTGTTCAAATTTTCCTGCTTGTTTCAGCCAAGTTCAAATGGGCTTCTGGGCAGAAGGAGCCAAACTCACTGCTGTGCCATCTGAAAAAACAGCCCTGATTTGTGACCTCCCCTGTCTCAGGGGCTTCACACTTCCCTCAGTGGCTCTTAATTCTTTGATTTTTATTACTGCCAATGTGCAAAGTGTCAGAGCTCCCAGTCTGGTGTGAGAATTCCCTCATCCTGTTCCTGATGCTGCCTCCACATGGTGCTCAGGCACTGTGAGACTGTCCAAAAATCTCTTTATTCCTGCAGAGACTGAAAATCGCGGTTTGAAATCCCATCCCCAGCCTTAGTTTCTGTAGCAGTTGGAGCAGGATTGTGGCATTAAGGCCAACTAAAAAGTGGGTTGAAATGCCTTCTATAAGAAGAGGTTCAGCTGGCCCTGGGTGAACCCCAGATCTGCTGCTCTTTTCAGTGCCAGGAGAGATTGGAAACCAGCACTCCCTGAACAATTTTTAGTAGAAATGCCTTGAGAAACGATTCTCCTCTTCCTTCCTCCAGACGTTGATTTTTATCCCTTTCGATTTCTGGTGGTGGGTGGAGGAAGCCACGAGAAATGTCAGGGCAACCCCGCTTGGCTGGAGGCACATCTGGACATTTTGGGATGACAGTGGCCTTTTCTAAAATCCCCTGGCAAAGCAGAGGCAGAGGAGAGCTCCTCGCTTTCCTTCAGCCCTTGGCAGCCTGGCCTCTGCCACCTGACATCCTCAGCAGCCTGGCACTCGGGGGGCATTGGGTGCTGGGTGCTGATCCAAGTGGAATCAGAGCCTCGGCCAAAGGGATGGCAGCTCCTTCCTCTGTTTTCCTTTGGCTCCCAAACACAAGAGAGGAAGCCAGAGGCTGCTGGTGGTCCCAGCCATCAGGGCTGTTCTCCTGCTTCAGTGACAATGTGTTAATTGCCTTCCTGGCCAGTGGCTCTGCTGGCTGGCTGCTGCTGGGGCTCTTTTGTTCTTCTTCCTCTTGGAAATAAAAAATAAATATCTGCAAAGAACCCTGTGCTTTGCCCCATCCCTCCCAGTGAGAAATGCAGTGTGTCAGATTTGTGCCCAGAGACCAGGAGAACGACTCAGCCCCCTGCACTCCTTCTCTGTGCAACCTGGGGGAGCAGGGGACACAAATTCCCTTTTGGCCAGCACTGAGTATGGATGCTGCTTCCTCCCATAGGATCCCCATCTGCCCTTGCTTAACCCCACAGAACAAACAGGGGCTGGCACCTCTTAGGGAGCAGAGTCTTGCAGAAGAGGAATTTGGGCTCTGCTGGGCATCTCTTGCTGCACTGAGCAGCACTGAGGAACACTGAGCAGCACTGAGCAGCAATGAGGAGCACTGAGGAACACTGAGCAGTGCTGAGCAGCACTGGGCAGCACTGGGCAGCACTGAGGAGCCCTGGGGAGCACTGGGCAGCACTGGGGAGCACTGGGGAGCACTGGGCAGCACTGGGGAGCACTGGGGAGCACGTGGGAGCACTGGGCAGCACTGGGCAGCACTGGGGAGCACTGAGCAGGACTGAGGAACACTGGGCAGCACTGAGCAGCAATGAGGAACACCGAGCAGCAATGAGGGGCACTGAGAAGCACTGAAGAACACTGAGCAGTAATGAGCACCCCTGAGCAGCAATGAGCAGCCCTGAGCAGCAATGAGCAGCAATGAGAAGCGTGGAGGAGCACTGGGAAGCACTGAGCAGCAATGAGCAGCAGTGAGGAGCACTGAGCAGTGCTGAGCAGTGCTGAGCAGTGCTGAGCAGCACTGAGCAGGACTGAGCAGCAATGAGGAGCAATGAGGAGCACTGAGGAACACTGAGGAACATTGAGCGCAGTGAGAAGCACTGAGGAACAGAGCAGCACTGAGCAGCAGTGAGGAGCATTGAGAAGCACTGAGGAACAGAGCAGCAATGAGCTGCGTGATTGCATCCCCCGTGCTGATGCAATGGCCCAGAGGTGGAGCTGTCTTGCCAGCCCTGCCGAGCAGAGCCAGCCCTGTGCTCCTGCCTTGGGTGACTGTCACACACAGCGGGCAAGGTTATTACGGGTGACAGCCTTGTCACTGCTTTGAGAAATCACACACCAGCACAGTATCGGTTGCACTTAAATTCACTGAAGACAATAAATGACCCATCTCTCTATTTAGGCTGGGGTGTTTCAATACAGAAGATGGTGCTGCTGTTTAAAACCCTGCCTTGGGAGAGCCTCCTGGCTCCCACAGCCAGCAGTGTCTGGCAGTTTCTCCTCACCTCGGCTGGCAGCATATTTTCCTGCTGCCCTGGAGCCACGGTGGGGCTGGTGGGTGGCTGTGCTCAGCGCTGTGCGGAGGTGGCAGAGCCCTGCTCTGCCCGCAGGCAGCTCTGATGAGGTTTGGCAGCCCAGAAGAGCAGCCTCGACTCCTTGCCAAACATTTATCTTTTCTGCTTCACGTGGTTTGGCTGGATTGTAACCCCAGAGGTGGGGGCAGACTGAGAACACTTTCAGAGGCGGGAGCATGTGGGGACAGTCTGGGTGTCTCTTCACTCCCATTTCTCATTTGTGGCCGCACAAAGGTTTAATTTGGCCCTCCAGAGAGGAATTTCCTTCCCCTGTCCCCCTTCCCAAGAGGTGCAAATAATTGTTATGTACTCCTTACATAGTGTTTGGGGTCAGATTCCCATAAAGTGTGGCAGTTCCTGAAATCTGGAGGGAATAATGATGCTCCTTTGGCTGGTCTGAACTCAGAGCTTCTCTGTCGCAATGATTTCTTCCAGGTTTGCAAACCCAGACGCCGTCTGAGGCACAGGAGGACTGTGAGGTGGAAGGCTGAGATCACACCCAAAGCCCACAGAAACCATCAGTTCTTTTCCTGCAGTCTCTGAGCAGGCAATACCTTTTTGACTCATTTATAGCCGAGTCTAACAGTGAAAACCACCCACCAGGAAGTGGAGGTTGGACCCCAGCCCAAGGGTGTTGAAATTCATCTCTATTAAGGATGGAGAAACTTGCTGAGAGAACCTCACTTATAACAGCACCCACCCCAAGCAGATAAGGTGTTTTTTTAGGTAGTTTTTACCTGCAGGGACCCAATCGGCTCCCACAGAGAACATTTGTGTAGCTGTTACTAAAAGGTTGACAAATGTGAGTATATAACAGGATGGAAGCCCTCAGCTCCTAGACTTGGATGGGTCTGGATGCTGGACCATGAATTTGAGGATAAATCCTATATGTTCATCCTTGAGAAGAAAAGGCTTCGGGGTGACCTAATGGTGGCCTTTCAGTACCTGAAGGGAGCCTACAAGACACATGGTGAGAGACTATTTACAGGTGCCTGGAGTGATGGGACAAGGGGGAATAGCTTCAAACTAACAGTGAGTAGGGTCAGATTGGATATTAGGAAAAATTCTTCCTTGTGAGGGTGATGAGGCCCTGGCACAGGTTGCCCAGAGAAGCTGTGGCTGCCCCATCCTTGGAAATGCTCAAGATCAGGTTGGATGGGGCTTGGAGCAACCTGGAGTAGTAGAGGGTGCTCATGTCAGAGGGTGAGACTGGAAGATCTATAAGTCCTTTCCAACTCAAACCATTCCATGACTCTATGACAATTGTTGCACCAGGGCTTCCACCAGCCTTCCTGGAACTGCCCATAAATCATGAGAGTGACTGTGCAGGACATGGATCCATTCCACACCCCACTGGAGTGACCTTCTCCTGTGCCTCTTGATGTGTGACAACGAAGTCCCCAGCAGGAGGAGATTCATTATGGTGTGAAAGCTTAAATGCCAACCTGCTTGGTGCTCCTGGACTTGTCATTACTGCCCACAGGACACGGGGAGCCCCCTCCTCTCTCCACGCCCTGTGAGCGTGCACAGGGAAGGGTTTCACGTGGCAAATAGAGCAGAAGGAATTGAGCAGAGCATGTGCTCCTTCTAAAGATAGCACACTGGGGTTTGCATCAAGGATCCTGCCACGCTTGGATCCACAGCAGCTCCCTCTCTCCCTCCCTTGGTGACAGGTCCCCCAGCGCGCTGGAAGGACGCCAGCCCCGGAGTTCCTGGGACTTCCCTGCCCTGCTGCAGTGGACTAGAAAACGTACACACACACACACAGAGCGTGAAAAGGAGGGGTGGCTCAGGTGCTGCTGGTGCTGCAGGTGTGGTTTGGGGTGTGTGTGATGCTGCTTGAGGTGGGGTAAGGCTGTACAGCTGTACCTGAGCCCAGCTGTGCCCCCCGTGTGTGTGACACGGCGCCTCTGCCAGCGGGGAGCAGCAGCCCAGCCCTGTTCTATGGCCTTGACCTTGGCTGGTGGTTCCACATGTCACTTACATCACCTCCAAGGCTACCAGAGTGACGCTGTTTTACACCACAACGACACAGGCTCTGAGCTTCAGAAGGCTGAAATGACTCCTCTATTTTTGGGATGTGTCTCCCCTATAAACCATTTCACACAGGCCAACTCAATTGGTGACACAAAGGCAAAACCTCTTCAACCACATTGGTCAAACCAGAAGGACATCAAGAAGAAGTCCCTCCTAGGAAAAGGAATTAATAACATAGGTACAGCTTACAAAAACATCTCTTGTTCACAGAAAATTCCTTGGGAAAAGAATTCCAGAAAACCAAAACACCTCAGACACGAAACCAGGGCTACACCAGAGTGTGTCCCCAAGGTGCACCCACAGGAACTGTGTGATTTCCTGTTTTCTGTCTCCACCCTGGATATCAGTGTCAGGCTGGGATTCCCCACACTCAGGGAACCCTGTGGAGGCCCCAGCTCCAGGCACTGTTGGGCTACTGGAGCAGATGTAGGATCTGGGCCCGGGATTTCTACGGGATTGTTCAGCACATTAAATCCAACCGTGCCTGCTCGCCTGAAGGTTCTCCATCTGGCACACTCAGCCTGAGCTCACCAGGCTGTTACTGCTCAGAAGGGACATGGAGAAAGGGGATGGGAGCTGGGAGAGCTGTTTCTACTCAAAGTAAATCTCAGGCTGTGCAGGCCTTGTGTTGCTGTGTGTAACCCTGCACCTCTGCAGTGACAACAGTGAGTGTCACAGGGTCCCCTGCAGACACCCAGCACCCTGGCTTGCATTAAAATCTGGAGGGTCTGGGTTTTTGGTGGGTGTAATTGTGATTCATGGTGTCCTTATGCAAGGATCTGCAGAAATACATGGTCCTCGTAAAGAACTGGCCCTATGGGAAAGGTGGGAGCCAGGGCCTGATCCCCCTTTTGCAATTAAAAGAAATATATCAGCATCTCATATGTAATTCCTGCCCCCCCCAGTTCCTGGCATTGCAGGGCATCCCTTCCAAACATCAGCCCCTGCTGTGAAACGAGATGAGGCTGACAGCATCACAGCCATCAAAAACCAGGAAGAGAGCAGAAAAGACCCAAGTGTACCTGGGGAAAAAAAATAATAACCCTGTCAAGTCCCATTAAAGCAAGAGAATCAGCTGCTGCAGGGCTGAGAGGAAAGCACTGTCTGGTGAGGTCCCGTGGGGTTTGACACATGTCCAGCCGTGCCTGCAGAAGGGATTTGTGTTCTCCATGTGGCTGTGGCAGTGCTGGATGGTGTCACTTTGAGAGCTGCAGTGTTCTGATGGGAAGGAACGTCCCTGGCTGTGGGTTTCCCTATGGGGGAAGCGCAGGTTGGGATATGGCAGAAAGCAGGAGGTGATGGAGGGGGACTGGAGACATCCCTGGGGTATCTGGTGCATTGGACAAGTTCCTGAATTCCTTCTGACCAGCACTGCTGGGTGTCCCCATCCAAGTTTTCCATGTAGGGGTGGGGAAACCCCTCTCTATATGCCACAGCCTCATCTGAACACATTTCTGGTAGGATTTGGGGTCAGCCCAAGCTAAAACAAAGCCCTCAGACCGTTTTCTTGTTCCCTAGGAGGGTGTCAGGGAGCTGAGCATTAAATCACAGCCAATATAAAAGCAGGAACCCTGGAATTTTCCCTCAACTGCCCCCATTTACAATGAATTCTCCCCTGGGTTGTTTTGTGTTTCCATCAATTGCTGGATTTTAGTGTTTACCATTCCCAGCCCTCCCTGTTGGGATCCAAGTATCCTCAACTCTGCTTTTTGTCCAGGTTTTTATGCTTGGTTGTTTTCTCAATCCAAACATGGTGCAACAAAACTGCATTTATCAGGGATTAGCTGATCTAATCCCATAAATGTGGTTTTACCTGGCTGTCAGGGGCAGGTCAGTGTGCAGGGCTTTCTCCACTGCTGTACTGGGCCAAAGCACTTGTAGATCCCTCCCTGCCAGGAAAACAAGCTTTTCCTTGTTTTTAGGATTATTTTGATGAGAGTTAGGAAAACAGTGGAGATGGCTGCCTGGCCTTGCAGGTTCAATATCCCCTTTTTCACTTTCCTCTCTCTGGAACCTCAAAAATCACTGCAGATTTAATGGAGGAATTATTATTAAAAATAAACACAAGCCAGCTTAACAGCCTGGCAGCAGCCACCACTGGGCTCAAGTCCCTGTGGATGGGATTTTGAAGTTTTCTGAAGTTGCACTGAAGGTTTATTGTCTGCTTGGCTTTCACCCTGTACCAATAACCCTCCCAAATGCCAGAGACAGATCTCTGCCAGCCAGGAGGAGCTGGGCACAATGTGTCTGTTCATGGCAGACTGGAGGGGGCATTTGGTTCCCTTCCATGTATCCAGCTGCACCTCTGGGTGTGGAATTGGGAAAGGTGGGCAGGAAAACTGGAATGGGGGTGGGAGCTGTCACCTCTGAGCTTGGCACTGGGATCAGCTCTGGCCTGGCATGTGGGAGTGCTGGAAGTCGCTGTCACCAGGCGCTGGTGACACAGAGAAGGGACAGAAGTTGGGTCCCTAGTGGGCACTGAAATGTCTCAGCCCTGGAACATCAGCAGCTCCCCCATCCCAACCTCTCCTCCTCATCTTGGCCACAATGGAATGGAGGGGGATAGATGGGGTGGAAGGGATGGGATGGGGTAGGATGGGATAGGTGGGAAGAGAAGAGATGGGAAGGATGGGTGGATGGATGGATGGATGGATGGATGGATGGATGGATGGATGATGGATGGATGGATGGAAGTGATGGGATAGAACAGGATGAAATGAGATGTTGTTATAGGACACGAAATGAAGGACATGCACGCAGTTAGTCATCAGGGCAAAAAGAGGGAAGTTTATTTTCTTACTTCGATTTATATAGATTTTGGAAAATGGCCACAGATTGGACAATAAGGTTGACACCTCTCCAACCACACTGTTCAAACTAGAAGTCCATCAATTGACCCTTCTCCAGAGAGGAATGTAAACATCACTTTGTTTTCATGAAAATCTGTGAGAAACTCCACTACAAAAAATGCAAACATCAGAAGGCTGAAAAAAAATCAGAATGAAAATGGGAGGGGGGTGGGATGGAAGAGATGGGAAGGAAGGAGACAAAATGGGATGGGATGGGATAAGAGGGATGGGGTGGATGGGAAGGAATCGCTGCTTTCTCCCCGTGTTGGTGGTGACTCAGCTGGAAGATGTGAGCACTGCTCCTACTGCACAGCCCAGGTGTGGCCAGGGGAACCATCCCCACCTTCTCCCTGACACTCTGTTCACACCACTGAGCTTCTGGAGAAACAGAGAAACAACAGTCTCACAGCAGCACCTCAAAATAGAGATCACACATCCCTCGTCACCTCTCACCTGGTGAGAGGGTGTTGGCGTGGTGCTGGGAATTGAGAATAGATCCTGCTGCAGGATGAGCAATGCAAACAGGGAGAATTCTGCTATTCTTGTGCCAAGGAAACCAAAATGAGCTGTGGGGCTGGGAGGGGCTGTGGTTTAGTGGTCACTGTGGGACACTGAGGTCAGATGTGGGAGATCTGGTTGTAGTTCCTGAGCTGGGAGGAAACCCTGTGCCTCCATTTCCCATCTCTGCAGCAAGGTTAGCACTTCCAACTGGAGCTTTTTTGGAACAAAAGTGGTCTTTCAGTAGGTGTGCAGGCACGACCTGACACAGGGGGTGGCAGAGCCAGGTGGGGCTTTTGGGTGTTGAGTAGGAGCCACTCTCCTGGTGGGGGTCACCAGCATCACCCCACAGCGTTTCCCCATTGTACACAGGACTGATAAAAAGCCCCACAGGTGTCTCCTCAGAGACACATGTTGGATGCTGGAGGTGCTCCAGTGCATTCCAGGCTCTCCAGGAAAGCTGCCAGCAGTTCTGAGCACCTCTTGTGCTCAGCAGGACCCATGGCAAGGAGGGACAGCCTCTGGTTGGTGTGGGCTCCATTGCCTGGGATATCTGCTGGAGTCAGTTTGCATCCTCCAGTGCCAGACTCTGCTGAGGGCTCCAGGGTGGGTTGGTTTGTTTGTTTGCTGCCCTTCCGTTTCCAGCACTTTCTGGAGAGTTCACAGGATGTTCTGTGAGTCTGGGAAGGGGTGATCGGGTTTGGGTGGAGGCTCTGCCACAGCCAGAGCCTGATGCTGCTGCCTGAGTGTCGCTTCCCACGTCGCAGCTGTGGGGACCAGATCTGAGGTCTGACCCTGGGTTTCTGTGTCAGGGCTCTTCAGCTGCATTGCTGAACTTTGCAGAAAGGGGTTTTTCCAAAAAAAAAAAAAAACCAACAAAAAAAACACAGGGAAATGTGTCTATGCTTGCATGCAAAATAGAGCTATTNAAAACCCCCCCCAAAAAACAAAAACAACACCAAAAAAACCACAAAAAAACCAACCAACCAACCAAAAAAAACAACAAAAACAAAAAAATAAACAAACAAACAAAAAAACCCACCAAAACCAAAAAACCCAACACACCAAAAAAAAGGAGCCTAGATCTGTCAGGCTTTTGGGAATGTCAGTTTGAGGCAAGCGGGGCTGGTAATCAACGGTGCCAGATTCAGTTCATTCGACTTGCTTAATGGAATTTCTAATCAATTTTCTTAACAGCCCCGAGTCTGAATGGCCTCCTAAGGACTTAAATTCTGGAAGTGCCAATTCTCCAAGCACCCTAGGAAGAACAAAGGCTTGTCATTCTCCTAGCAGCTTCCTTTGCAAAGCAAAAAACAAACCTCCTTCTCCCAGCTGTGACTATAAAACGAACAACAACAAAAAAAACAAACCAAGGTGCAAAACATTTTGTCCTAAATCTTGTTGTTAATGATGTTGGTGGAAATGACAGGCTTTGAATAGATAGAAAAGTGGGTTGTTAGGGCTTGGGAGGATGCAGCTGGTGCTTGTACAATGGCAAATGAGGCGGCTGGCAGCGGGCTGGCCGTGGGGTTACCGAGGAGAAATGAAAGATGCTATCAGCTTCCTTCAGTGTTTCCCTATCAGCTGCTGCAGATGGACATGTGGAGTTTAACCAGCTCTAGATAGCACGGAGGTTAAATAGACATTTCTCTTAATGATGAGCATTCCTCAAATTGCAATTACGCCTGGGAAAGAACAAAGGCTCGTATCTGTCAAATATTCCTGCAGTGGAGAGAGATTTGCATCTGATTTTAATACACACACAGCTCTGTGAGAGTCTGGCTGGCAGCTCTGTGAGGTGTCTGGGGGAAGACTTGGTGAAACCCGGGGGATTTTCTGCCCTATGGAAAACACCTCCATGCTTGGCTGTAATTTATTTTCCCCAACACTTGTCACCCCCTTCCAGCACATGAACAGGAGCCGAGTGGTGCTGGGGGCTCTGGATGTGGCACAGGAGGAGGAGAGGAGGGGTTGTGTGTGGGTGTCTGAAGTGCAGGTGAAGGGAGGAGGTTGGGTGGCTGTGCCTTCTCAGCCCCCCCAGGGACAGAATTCCCGTTCACTGAGGCAGAGAGCTGGATCCTGCAGCATCTGTGTGACAGCAGAGCCAATAACTGAGGGCAGCAGGTTTTCTGGCTGAGCTTCTGAGGCTTGGCTGAGCTCCAGGGACCTGCAAAGATTGCTCTGCAATCCTCAGATGTGAACCTTCCCACCGCCCCCCCCCCAGCAATGGTTAAAACCACACTTTTTTTTCTTATTATTTTATCCTCATATATTTATGGTTGGGTCAGGCTGAGATGAGGAGCAAAATGATCACCCAGGGGATCTTCAGCTCTTCATCCCTGGCATCACTCCTGGGTGTCCACCCCTGCCCAGGGGACCTCAAACCTCACAGCTCACACAACTGTCAGCAGTCTCCCAAAACAGGAATAAAAGAAAGAAACAGATGAGATTGTGAATGTGAATATGTGAATCCAGGTTTTTTTAACACCTCACTTGCACAACTGAAAAATTCACAAGCCTAATCCCTGCTTTCCTAGACAGGGAGAACAGGAGATTCTTCTAGCTGGAGGTCAGCAGAGCAGTTTAAATAGGGAAACACAGAGATTATTAGGTAAAATTGAGAGATTGGGGGATTAATGCAAGAACCAGAAAGGATTTGGTCACTGCTGAGCTTGCTCTGCTTGGATAATGCACAGAAGCTCTTCCCAAGAAGAGCAGCAGCAGCTTCATGGGATGTATCCAAAGTAATAGGCTCAGCATCCAGCAAAACTGAAGGAGACAAATAGAAATTAAATCAACGGCTTTGTTCTGTCTTTCTGCCACTGGGGCCCAGCTGGTGTTAAAATAGGATAAGAGACAAACTCCCTGTCCTCAGGTGGCTGAGATGAATGGCTGTGTCTGCTCCAGGACAAGCCAATGGCTCTGCTACAGCCTCTCTCTTGCTGGCTCATGGAGATAAAGTTTTCTTCTTAAGGTAAAATTGCATTTTTCAGTCGAACTCTGCATCTCAAAAAGAATTAATACAAAGCTGGGCTAAGCTGTGTGTCTGTATCCGGGAGGTTCAAGTGCTAAAATACTTGGCAGGGAGATCCTCCACCTCTTCTCTCCTTTAAATTGTGGCTCTGTTTCCATCATGTTTTGAGCTGAGGCCCTAAAATTTGCAGTTCAAAGACTGTCTCTCTATGGGAGTATTTGTAACTTGTAGGGAAATAAACTCAGCCATGGAATAAAGAGAGAATGGAAAAAGTAATGGAAATTTTGCACTGAGATGAGGTGTAACATTGAAGGGCTCCTCCAGCTCTGCTGCAAGCCAGGCTTGATGTGGGAATTACAGGGCAAGAATTTTTTATGTTAAACACAAAGGGAAACATTCCTGGTAACTCTGTGTTGTACCAACACCCAACCAGACCATGGGGAAGCCCAGAACACTTCCCTAAACTCCTTGTCAAATGAGAATGGATTTAATCAGTGCTTAGGGGTCACAGTTTGGGGGACATTCCCCAAAAAATGGCTAAGCCAAGGCTCTTGGTGTTTTGGAGCACTTTTACTAGAGGCAGGAATTTTTTTTCAACACAAAGCTCTTTTTATTTCATTTTATTATTATTATTATTGTTGTTTTAATAGCAAGTCAGATTTTTAGAGCAGCTCATTGCAGAACACAGTGCCAAAAATGTCACCACTCCCAGTTTAGAGCATCTTTCCAGGGGGCTCTAACAATGCCCAAGGCACTGCCCTGTGCCCCAGCTGGATCTCCAAACTGTGTCACCTCCTACAATGCCCAAGGCACTGCCCTGTGCCCCAGCTGGATCTCCAAACTGTGTCACCTCCTCTCCTTCTCTGCAGGAGGGAGAACTGGAAATAAGGTCAGTTCCTTTCCCCAGCAAGGGAGAGGACATGGATTGGTGCAGATGGTGGGGGGATGGAAGGGGAGGGTCTCCTTGAAACAGTTGGACTCAATGATCTTGGGTCGTTTCCAACCCTGATGATTCTCTGATTCCTTAGAAAAGGGTTTTTTAATCACTTGCACTTCATTTGCACTGAACACGTGCAGCTGGGACGTGGCTTGGGGAGGATTCATGGAAAATGCTCAGTACCACAAGCAGCAGCTGAAATCTGCCTTGAACAGTCCATCTTTAACTTAAAAACCCCAAATCCACACACTGGGGAGCTGCTGAACCCCATCCTTTTCCTTGTGCCTTTCCCAGTGCTGGGGTGGCCACACTGTGACAACAGTGTTCTGGCTGCACCCCCCATGTCCCACTGTCCCCACATCCTCTGTGTGTGCTGGGACAGTGTTGGGAAAGATGGGACAGGAATAACTTATGGATATGATTGCCTGGTAAGAAATGCTGCAGATGTAAAACCTGTGAGTGAAATAGAAATGAAGGGCAGCTTTGAGATGTGATCATGGCAGGCAGGAAGACAGGGATGAGCTGGAGATGGGTTGAAGGACAGAAAACAAAAGGACCCAAGGGTGCAGCCCCTCTCCACCCTGCCAAGGCATCAAGGAAAAAATAGATCAGAAAAGTAGTCTTTAGAGTTTAGAATATAAAATGATATGGTAATATTGTAGTCCTCAGGCCGCATGCAAAGTTTGTAGGTTTTGTATCTCGTGCTGGTTGGTCACTGTAAATTAGAATATTGAACACAAAGGGAGATATAATGGATTGTAATAAGGTCCTCTCTCTCTTGCTCTTACCTCTCTCTTACCCTGCTTAGCTTTTTACCTCCCTCACCTCACACCCTCTCTCTCCCTTTCTCTTTTGGGGCTTCCCTCCAGCCCAGGCTGGTGGCTGAAGGCAAAGCCCTTTTTACCCACGACCCTTGCAATAAAGCCACGTATTTCTAGAATATCTCAGCTCTGCAGAGTCCCTTGTCCCTGCCATCCACAGGTGCTACTACAGGACAGTTTGTCACAGACACCTGGGACACACAGGAGCCCATTCCAGGCTCTGTGGTCACGCTGCTTGCCTGGCTCAGCAAAATCAGGAAGGCTCAGTGAAGTTGTTAGAGGTGTGCTGGGTATCCCCAAGCTCAGGATTTGGCCCAGATTATCCATCTGCCAAAAGGAACACGTTAGAGCACAGCCCTCAGTAAATCAGGAACGCTTTATCAGCACCGGAGCCTCCCTGGGGGCTGTGTGTCCTACATAACCACAGAATGGCAGGAGGAGGTTACGTGACAACCCATAAACCTGCTCTCCTTCTGGGTGATTCAGGGCTGCAGCCACAGAGGCAGCAAACTCTCACTGCCTGGCCTTGGCCTTTAACTGGTGTGAAAAACAAGGTTCATTTTCTATGTAAATTTTAAGAAATAGGAGATAGAAAAAAAGCAAAGTACAGGACTCAGCCAAATCCATCCCCTGCTATATCAGAGACATCCTTTAAATACCCTTTCTATTGTACCAATCTGTTGAATATTCATATTTTTCCATAAACTAGTTTCTGTATTCCAGGAACTCTTTTGCATGGTCCCTCCTTGGGTTTGCCTTTTTAAAGCATTTGTGTTTCTTGGCTGTGTCTTCATTATCACCTCCAGCTCGGGCCTTGGTCCAGACTTCCTTCAGATGGGAGATGCTGATAGTTGGTGTATCAATAGCAGAGTCTTCTTTCCATGTTCGCTGCATGTTATTTTGCCTAAATAGACATTTAAGCATATTATATCAATAATATCAATAGCAGGGTCTTCTTTACATGTTCACTGGATGTTATCCCAACCAAACAGACAGTTTAAGCAGACTTATATCAACTACTACCACTGTGCTTAATTTTCTTTACTAATAGCAGAAATAAAAAAACTTATATCCTTACCACCAAGTTATTAATCATATAGCACACATCTTATGAAAAGCCAACTTTATAGTATACATTTATAACAGGCTCCGTGGCCCTGGAACTCTCTGTGTCCGTGGAGGACCCACCTCCTGGGGTTGGGGACAGCAGTGTCCCCTGGATGCAGCTTCCAGAAAAGTCACAACATCCCCATGGAACACTCCAGGCCAGGGACAGAGTGACTGGACAGCTGGAAAAGGACCTGCGGGTGCTGGTGACAGCAGCTGAACACGAGCCCAGGTGTGCCCAGAGGGGCAACAAGGCCAAAGGCAGCTGGCTTGGATCAGGAACAGGGTGTCCAGCAGGCCCAGGGCAGGGATTGTCCCTCTGCTCTTGGCACTGCTGAGGCCACACCTCCAACCCTGGGGTCAGTTTGGGGTTCATCATGACAAGAAGGACATTGAGGGGCTGGAGCGTGTCCAGGGNCTGAGGGAGCTGGGAAAGGAGCTCAGCCTGGAGAAAAGGAGGCTCAGGGGGGACCTTGTGGCTCTGCACAAGTCCCTGCCAGGAGGGGACAGCCAGGGGTGGGTTGGGCTCTGCTCCCAGGGAACAGGGACAGGAGGAGAGGGAACGGCCTCAGGCTGGGCCAGGGGAGGCTCAGGGTGGACAGCAGCAGGAATTTCCCCATGGAAAGGGAGCTCGGGCCTTGTCAGGGGCTGCCTGGGGAGGTTTGGAGTGCCCATCCCTGGAGGTGTCCAAGGAACTCCTGGACGTGGCACTCAGTGCTCTGGGCTGGGGACAAGGTGGGGATCAGGCACAGGTTGGACTTGATGATCCCAAAGGTCTTTTCCAAGCTAAATCATCCTGGGATTCTGTGATATTAATGAAGAACACCACCAGGGCACATTAATTTCTGATGAAACACAGTCCACACTTTGCCACGTCCCAGTTTTCCCAGGGTGCACACACACATTCCCTTGCTGGCCCAGGTGACCAAATTCCCAGTTTTCTATCCCAACTCTCCAATCTCACCAGAGATGCTCTAAGTCCAGGCTTTTAGACAGATTCCATATTTGCAATAGCTCCCTTGGAGCAGAACATGAGCCAAGTTTGTCATTTCCCATGATTACCCTCTTTGATTTTTTTTTTCTTCCCCAGCTTTCTGGCAGTTTCCTGGGAATTGCCACTTTCTAAATAAATCTATAAGAATTGGCAAACTTGGATAAAATTGGAACACTTCATTCCAGTTTCGAGTCCTAGGAAGTGTTTTGAGTAGAAGAATTGTGAACACAATTTGGGGAATGAATTTCTCTCATCTTCTGTTGAGTTGTAGCAGATTTCAGAAGAAGCAGAAAAAGCCTGCCTTGAGCACAGACATGTAGCAAAGTGTTTTCAGAAAAAAAAAATAATCATTTGGGGAAAATGTGAAGACAGGAAAGAGTTGATTGCACATTTGATGTATAGAACCTTATGGATCCAGCTGGGAGATGTAAGCAGGAGCTGGGCAGGAGAAGCTTTAATTTTGCCACAATTTTGGGAGGTTGCTGTGACTTCAGGGATTGCCCATCCCACCAAAATTTATATTGTCCAAAACAAGACCTGTACAGGCCATGGCACTGTTGGTATAATACTGAGTGGGGACTATTTAGGTGTTTATGTTGGAAAATAAAGATTTGTAAAGGATCTTGTACCTTCACCCCTGCGCTTTGCAGAATAAATCCTGAACCTCTAAGAACTTCAGCATTAATTTAAAAAAATAACTATGTCTAATGAAACGTAATGCAATAAGTATTGATTTATCATGCAACATGCAAATCTCCATTAATATTTGTGTTTGATTCTTGCCTGTTTTAACTGTTCCTGTGCACAACATCCACACAGAAATGCCTTTCAGCCAAAATTATTCCACAATGACACTGGATGTGATACTGTTTTTTTCAACCTCTTACACTGAATGTTCTGGACACACAAAGCTCTATTTTTTTTTTCCCTGAGATCTTAAAAAAAGAATGATGGAAGCTGCTGCTGCAGATCCCTAATACCTGCACTGGGCAGCAGCTTCAGCAGCAGTGGGAATATCAGAGGATCCCAAGTATTTTTCATAGTCTGATTTACATGATAATACAGATTAAGGATTGTGCTTCCCTCTCAAGAGCTTAGCAACATCCTTTTGTCACCCTGTAAGAGCAGCTCTAAATCCTCTAACCAGGAATTACTGCCGGGAGCATCACTTGGGTGTAAATTTGCTGGGATGAGCTTTTTCCTTTCCCTGGAGTAACTCAAGTGTCTCAGCCAGGCTGGAGTTCCCAGTTCTCCCAGCACCCACTTGGCTCTGGTGTGTATTTCCAGTTTTGATGGAGCTTGGAGTAACCTGGGAGAGTGGGAGGTGTCCCTGCCTGTGGCAGGGGGTGGGATGGAATGAACTTCAAGGAATCATTCTTGAGTGCAGTGTCCAGTTCTGGCCCCTCAGTTTGGGATGGACATTGAGTGCTGTGTCCAGTTCTGACCCCTCAGTTTGGGAAGGACATTGAGATGCTTGAGCGCATCCAGAGGAGGCAACAAAGCTGATGAAGGGCTTGGAAAACAAGCCATATGAAGAACGACTGAGGGAGCTGGGGTTGTTTAGCCTGGAGAAAAGGAGACTCAGGGGTGACCTTATCACTCTCTATAACTTCCTGAAGGGGGGTTGTGGACAGCTGGGGGTTGGTCTCTTTCTCCAGGCAGCACTGACAGAATGACAGGACACAGCCTCAGGCTGCATCAAGGGAAATACAGGTTGGATATCAGGAAGAAGTTTTTCACTGAATGAATGATTAAATACTGGAATAGTCTCCCTGGGGAGGTGGTGGAGTCACCATCCCTGGATGTGTTTAAGAAGAGACTGGATGTGACACTCGATGCCATGATTTAGTTGAGGTGTTGGGGCTGGGTTGGACTTTATGATCTTGAAGATCTCTTCCAACCTACACATTCTGTGATTCTGTGATCCTGGAATGATTCCATGACTCTGTTTGTCTGGCACCCCTTCAGAGCAGCAAACGGGCAGTGCCAGCCCAGCCCAGCCCCCAGGGCTGGGGGCAGAGCAGCCTGCTTGGCCCCCTCAGAAAACAGAGGTTGTCAACTGGAGCCAGCAGTGGCCCAGAAACCCCAGGTGACCCATCCTGTAGAGGCAGCAGGTTTTATCAGCCAAGGCCTCCATCCTGGCAAGAGTCTCCTCTGTGCTTTCCCACAGGACACTGTATTAGTCATCCCTAATTATTCAGCTCTACTTGAGCAAAGCCTTGTCTCAGTATTTTTTTTTTTTTTTCTTTTAGCCTGAAAACCTATATTTAAATAATAAAGGGTGGGAGGCATTTTTTTAATCCCAGCTGAATAATTCCTAAAATGCACAGAGAGGTAAATCCTGAGCAGAGGGATTCTCTAAGAATTGTGCTGGTTCATTCCTTGCCTGCCTCGGGCACGTAAAGCCAGGCTTGAGCACAGCTTATCCCAGGCTCTGCCCTGCTCCAAGTCTCTTGGATCACTTCCCTGTGGTTCTTCTGAGCTTGTCTTCCCCAGCTAGCTCTACTCTTCAGATACCATATAAATGAGTTATTCCTTTGGGTCCAGATTTCAGACAGAGACGTGACCTTGCTTGGAAGAAGGAGCAGCTCACATTTGGTGGTAATTAGGAAGGTGTTTGTTTATATTGGTGAATATACCAAATATATTGGTATATATATGTTATATATATATATATACACCACGAAGCCCTGGTGTCAGAGAGAGTGTGAGTGGAGTGAGGATTTTGGCTTTTACCTCCCCTTAAGTACACGGGCGTTACTGATGGAAATGAGGAGGAGTGATTTAGGTACAGGGGGCATTGACATGGCCATTTTGGGGCAAAAGGGGTGTGGGGATACCTGAAGTCTTGGCTGAACCATCTGGCTTTGCCAGGGCCATCAAGTACCGGGGTGTGTCCATTGATAAGATACAATGGGAGGTACAATAGACTGGGAGAGGGTATTGAAGGGGTACAATGGGGAGGGAGAGGCCCATTGAGGAGATAACAGCAGGGATTAAGGAAAGGGATGTGGGTAGGGATGAACCATCACAGAAATTCAATGACAAAAATCACACAGAACTTTAAAAAACCCAAAATGCACGTTGCAACACTTCGCTGCCCTTTCTGATGGATTTATGATTTTGGGATGCTTGTGAAGCCTTTGGGCTGGGACACCCAGCAGTGACCACAGACCAGACCTCACCTCCCTCAGCCATGAAAGGGGAGTGAAATACTTCTTGAAATATTGGAACACCACATGTGTAATTGTGGGGTGCAGAACCCCCAGGAGAGGGAAATGCTGGGGCCAAGGCCATGCAGGGGCCCCCTCCAGTCTCCTCCCACCCTCTGCTCATATCCATCCCGCTAATTTCTGCTGAGGAGGCTCAGCCTTGCCTTGTAATCTCGATTCAGAGTTTCATTATGAATTACTCGAGTCTCATGTGCCGTTTTAAATTGATTCGTTACGCCAAGTACTTGCCAAACACCTAATGAGGGTCTAAATCGGTCCGTCTGTAACGAGGCAGCGATTTAATTATTGTGAGCACTCACACTCTGACAAAAACCTCAATTATCGCTGTCACTCGCATTTTGGGACCTCCCCACACACATCCACACCCCAAATCCTTCCCCGCCCCAGATCCATCAGAGGCATTTCATGGTTCTGAGCGCCTGCCCTGTTATTTATTGTTGTTATAAACGCTGCTATTTTCGGCTGCTGGGCTGGGAGTTCGCCCTGCAGGGATTGGTATTAATGAGAATGGGAGCAGCTCGGGGTGGGGGAATCGCTGGTTCCGTCTCCTCCAATCCATTCACAAAGTCTTGTGTGGCAGCTCTTAAAGACCGGCGGCAGAAATGAGAATTAATAAAAAGAAGGGGCTATTAAGCTGCAGCACATCAAAGACAGCCCGAAAAAGTCTTCACATCATCAGTGAAGAAAGCTTTTATCTCTTTCTAACAAATGTTGGAATCCAGACACAGCCCTGATGGGCTCTGAAGATCCATTAGGAGGGTGTGAATAATTATAATTGCCACCCCTAATCATGTCTTTCCTAGATTTCAGGGTACTCCAGGAAGGATTGTCAGCACCTGCAACTCTTTTAACAGATGGGGAGACTGAAGCACCACAGGGCACTTGGTCACAGGGATGGGGAATATGTGGTTTAGTCCCTTTCCCCCAAATTTTCTGCACCACCTTGGGAAATAGTCCCAGTTGTCTGTTGATGGGCTCAGGAATGGTTTCATGGGCTGTGGAATGGATCTGTTTCCTGGGGTAAGGAATGATGGGCTGAGGCAGTCAGTGGGCACTGACTCGGGGAATCATGGAATGGGCTGGAAGAGACCTTAGAGCCCATCTCATCCCACCCCTGCCATGGGCAGGGACACCTTCCACTATCCCAGAGTTCTCCAAGCCCTGTCCAACCTGGCCTGGGACACTTCCAGGCCTGGGGCAGCCACAACTGCTCTGGGCATCCTGGCTTTTCCCTGACCCTGATTTGCAGTCCAAATATCTTTAAATGGTGTAGCAGCCTCCAAAACCCAGGTCCAGGACTTCTCCTGTCCCTGCTCTGTGTTTATCCCTGTCCTTGACTTGGGTGGGTGGAGGAAGCAGTTGCATTATTGCTCACATCAGTTTTGGGCCCTTCCTGCAGACTTTGGGGCTCAACCCATCCTTTTACCTCTTTGTTTTGGACTCAGATGAGCAGAGAGCAGCCTCAGGTCCCAGTTCCTTGTCTCCTCCATGCTGCAGGCTCCAGCAGCCAAAGCTTTTCTGCCGAGCTCCTGATGAAACGTCAGTGTAGGGCTGACACCAGGGCTGGGAGCAACCACGACTCATCCTCATTAAAAAGCATTTCCAGTTCAGCTGCAGAGACACTTCTCACCCTCTCTGCTGCCATGGCAGAGCTATTAAAAGCTGCAGTGGAAGGCAGGCAGCAGGTGATGGGCACGGGCAGGTACAGCTGCAGCCCCGTGCAGGAGGCAGCGGGTGAAAAACACATTCTCTGAGTCATTCCCTGTGCCAGGAGCAGGAGCAGGAGGTGGATCTGAAAGGAGAAAATGAACTCAAAGATCCTGGATTTCTCCACCTGAAAGGAGGTTGTAGCGAGATGGGAGTTGGCTGTTTCTCCCCAGGAATGAGCGACACAGCCTCAAGCTGTGCCAGGGAAGGTTCAGACTGGACATCAGGAGGAATTTCTTCATGGAAAGGGTGTTTGGGCATTGGAAGGGGCTGCCCAGGGATCTGGTGGAGTTCCCATCCCTGGACATGACCAAGAAATGACTGGATGTGGCACTCAGTTCTCTGGGCTGGGTGACAAGGTAGAGACAATGCACAGGTTGGAGTCGTTGACTTTGGAGTTTTTTCCAATCTCAGCGATGCTGGGATTCTGTGATACTAAAGAAGAACATCACTGGAGCACATTAATTTCTAATAAAAATGCAACAAGGCCAAAGGCAGCTGGCTTGGATCAGGAACAGGGTGTCCAGCAGGCCCAGGGCAGGGATTGTCCCTCTGCTCTTGGCACTGCTGAGGCCACACCTCCAACCCTGGGGTCAGTTTGGGGTTCATCATGACAAGAAGGACATTGAGGGGCTGGAGCGTGTCCAGGGAAGGGAACAGAGCTGGGGAAGGGTCTGGAGCCCCAGGAGGGGCTGAGGGAGCTGGGAAAGGGGCTGAGCCTGGAGAAAAGGAGGCTCAGGGGGGACCTTGTGGCTCTGCACAACTCCCTGCCAGGAGGGGACAGCCAGGGGTGGGTCGGGCTCTGCTCCCAGGGAACAGGGACAGGAGGAGAGGGAACGGCCTCAGGCTGGGCCAGGGGAGGCTCAGGGTGGACAGCAGCAGGAATTTCCCCATGGAAAGGGAGCTCGGGCCTTGTCAGGGGCTGCCTGGGGAGGTTTGGAGTGCCCATCCCTGGAGGTGTCCAAGGAACTCCTGGACGTGGCACTCAGTGCTCTGGGCTGGGGACAAGGGCAGGATCAGTGGGATGACAGGGAGGCTCCTTGCTGGGAATAGAGGAACTTTAGCACAGGGGCTCCTGGGGAGGTTTGTCTAGAGGTGGTGGTTGTCTCTTGAAAAGGGGTGAATTGGGAAGAAAGGTGTGTGTAGGGTGTGCGTAGGGTCTCTATGGCCAGCAGAGCTTCCTCACTACCCCCAGCCCTACACTATCCGTGTGCTCTGTGCTCTGGCACTCTTGCATTCCCACAGTGCTGAAGGTGTTGCAGGAGCAGGAGGATTTAGCAGGATTTCCCTGTTGAATTCTGGCTCATGACAACTGTAGAACAAGGAGAGATTTTTGGGTTCATTTTCTCTCTGCCATCCTCGTGCATTTCCCAGCCGTGAGTCACAACTCATCCTCTGCTTCTCCCCCTCCTTGGCATCTCCAGGCACCTCCTGAGGGTTTGGAAGATAATAACAATGATAACATCTTGTGCAGGGTTTTCTCTGGCTCTGTGCTGCGTGAGGGCTGGGAATTCACCCTCTGAGTGAAAGGGAAGGTCTCCCATCCCTGCTGGGTGACAGGAGGTGGGGGCAGCACAGAGGGGACCCAGCACACACTTGGCCACGTCTGGCAACAGCAGCATGACCCTGTGCCTGGGGTACCTGGATGCTCCTCAGGAGGGGCCAAATGGAGGAATCAAATGGAGAAATAAATCCTGGCAATTAAAAAAAAAAAAGCATCTCCCAATTGGTTGTTTATTAGGAAGGGTGTCATAGAGTTTTGCTGGCCAGAGGGAAGCTGCAGAAGGGTGTCCTGGTGGGGACTTCCATGACATCCCCTCTCCCAGCCACTCCTGGTCCTGCTCCCACCTCTGCATCCCCATCCTCTGCCTCCACTCTGCTCCCATCACTCACCAGCCAAAATGACTTTACCAGGAGGAAAAGCTGTGAGAAACAAGGCCAAGTCAAGTGATTTTTCTCTCTCTAGGCTGTTCTGGATCTCGTTTTGTGCTTTCCCAGGAGAAGAAGGGGAACAAAGCAGCAGAGAAATCACCAGATTTACACTCAAAAGGAAAGCAAGCAGCAGACAGAAATAGGGTCAAAGGGAAGAGGACACTTGGTCATTTTGGGGAGAGTTCCTGTTTTAAGAAGGCCCCTCAAGTTTCCTCCCCTCCTTTGCTGTCTCCAGGCTGTTAATCATTGAATGATTTATATTTGCAGCAAACCCCTCCATCTCAGAGCCATTTCTGTGTGCAACAACTCCAGTGAATTAACAGTGGGCACTGCCTTTGGAACCCACATTCATTTCACAGTGGAATAAAACTTCTCTCTAATGGTAGCTGCTCCTTTTCCCCCCCCCACCCCCCCCTCATGTGTCCATTTATAATTAAGGTTTCATAATTCCTTTGTTAAGGGCAGGGGTTAAAGGAGAGGGAGAGCAAGACTTCAGCAATGCTGTCTGTGAAGGGTGAGTGAGCTGCACAAGTGAAGCAGGCAGTGAGTCAGCATCCTCTCCTGCCTCTGCTGGCAGCAGAGCTGTTGCTGGGGTGACTGTCACAGGTGACAGAGTGGATCAGCCTTTCTTGTGTCCCCAAGCCCAGCCAGGACATGTTTTTTTTTCCCGAATATATCAAAGCAAAAGGCAGGCTGCAAAAATCCTCCATTCTGCCCCCCAAAAAACCCCCCAGATTGGTTATATTGTCATTTGGGGCTTAGAGAAAAGGAAAAAAAAGGAACACGGTGGGTTTGGAGGTTGTGTAAGAAAAGGAATTTGAGAGAATCTTGTGATAATTGTTTCAGAATTAATTTGTTATTGCTGGCTCTTGTTGGGTCAGCAAAGAGAAGCTGACCTGTGGCACCCATGGGTCACCTCCTGCCTGGACTGTCACCCAGCACACCCCTGGTCCCGACAGGATGATTAGGAAGGCAAAAAAAATGACTCATCTTCTCTCCCTCCCTCCATTTTCAGCCTTGCAAACAGGGGATTTCTGAATGGGGCTTCAGGGGTTTTCCCCAGAAATGCTGCAGCTGACAAGCAGGAAATCTGATTAAAAATAAATCACAGGGTTGAGCTGCAGAGCTTCGTGTCTCTGAGCCTTTTGCAGACAAATTCCTTTGCTCCAATATTTTTTTCCTGGTTTGGGTTTTCCAGCTAGAAACGAAACCTCTGCCAATGGCTGGGGAGTGTTTGGGAGCTCCAGCTTTACCTGCAGCCTCTGCAGCTCTCCCAGCATCCAGATTTTACAGCTAAAGCCCCCACCTGTGTTTGCAAAGAAATTGATCTCTCCTGCAGAAAGTGACCCTTCAATTACAGCCTGACAGCTGAGGGAGGGGTTTTATAACAAACCAGTTCCCAGAACTGGTGATCAAGGGTTGAACTGGCCGTGAAGATGGGGAGGACAGACAGAAGGGTCTTGAGGCAGAGGAGAATTTCCTCTGGATTTCCAGCTGGAAAGAGAACGATGACAATATTACACCTGTATTCAGGATGTGGGTTTTTTTCTCTCAAACCACAAACATTAACGGATGAACTGAGGCCAGGAAGGTGGGGCTGCACTAATGTGTTTGGCCTGGTGACCTGTGCAGGTTTTCATTTTCTCTTTAGTCATTTCCTTTGAGGCCGAAAGCCCAAGGACAGAGTTGCTGGGGGGATCCAGCCCTCAGGAGCACCCTGGTCTCTGCTGTGGCTCTGTCACTGCAGCCAGGCAGAGTCACTCTGTTTCTTTCCATGATTTCATCAAACTCTAATGGAAGTCTGATGGCCTCAGGGTAATTCTACCACAGTGACTTTGCTCCCGTGTGTGTTAGAAGGCATAAAAATGTGAACTGCAAAAGAGGATTTTCTCTCCCTTCTCAGCTTCCTCTCCCTGTAGGTTTCCTGCTTTAACCACCAGCAGTTTCACATCAAAACGTGCAAAATGTGGTGTGTGATTTTGGGGAAAGGCAGATGTTCCTCAGTTTGGTTTTTTTGAGTTTCATAGTTGCAGGAGGGCTGGGCGTACCCAGTTGCAGGGTTGGGCTGCCCAACCCTGTTCATCCTTTGAGATCTGGGATGCTCTGGAGAACAAGCCTTGACCTCCAAGGGCTGGTTTGTCCCCAAGCTCAAGGTGTTGGTGCACAGGTTGCCCAGAGGAGCTGTGGCTGCACCATCCAGGACAGGTTAGATGGGGCTTGGAGCAACTTGGGATAGTGGCAGGTGTCCCTGGTGGAATGGGATGGGATTTAAGGTCCCTCCCCACCCAAACCACTCTGGGATTCTATAATTCGATAAATGGTGGCTCTTCTCCATCAAAATGTGGCTGATGGACCAAGTATCCAACTGGACCATGATGGCAATGCCTCATCCCTCACTGTGTGCCCCTGGGCTGTGCCAGCCAAACTCCTGCAGCCTCAGACCCCACCTGTCCTGGTTTGAAAACAAAATGAGTGAGACGCTCCAAGTCAGAAATACAATTTAATAAGAAGAAAGGTAAAAAGGTAAAATAAAATAAATAATAATATAAAAGAGCACTGACAGAGTCAGAACACAACCTGAGCAGGGTGGTGGGAGCAGTCCAGGTGAGGGGCTCTTCCTGAAGCAGTGATCCCACAGAAAGGTCTGGCAGCTCTGCTCCTCTGGGAATCCAGTGGGTCAGGGCTGCTTGTCCTGTCCCAAATCCCAGATTCTCTGCAGGTGGGAATGCTTGGCTCCTCCCCCTGGGCATTGGGAGCATCTCCCAATGGGATGAGGAGTCGTGCAGTGGGTCCTTGATGGCCCATTAAACAGAGAGAGCTCCTGGAGGGAGTTCCCTGTGAGTCCTGGGCAAGGCATTGATGGGCCATGAGCAGAAGAGCCCAAAGGAGGGGCCTGGGAAAACACTGCCCCACCTGGTTCCAGCAGCTCATGGGGATGGGGATGGAATAAATACTTTGTGTACATCCTACACCACAACCCAGGACACCACTTCACTCCTTTCTAACACGATGTTCACTGCACGAGCACATGAAAAACCACAGAATAATTGGAAGGAATTGCAGAAAGGCGGAAAAATCCCAGAGACAAAACACGGTTTGAAGGTCCCTGACGGCTGCCAGGCATCCCTGTGGCTGTCACCAGGATCTGTGCTGGGCTGAGACAGCTCCCTGCCCTCCAAACTTCCCCTCCCTGCCCAGCTCCCACAGATCTCATTGCTGAGAGATTCTGCTCCCTGCTGCCAGCCAGGGGAGGGTCGAGGCTGGCTCCAGCCCAGCTTTCACACACAAAAAAATTGCTTCATTCCTCTGATGCAATTTATTTTTTCTGAATAAAAAAACTGGCTAAAGAGTGAGGAAAAGGTGGAGAGGGCGTGTTTCAAAAATAAACTCCTGAGCCTGCACAAGGGATGCTTTGTGGCACAGTGGTGTGTTACAGATTCTCTGGTTTTCTATGGAAGGCGAAACCTTTTTTCCTTAAAAAACAGAGTTGTTTGTGCAGCTGGAGTTGGGCACCAAAACACCCAGAATGTCTTGAACATCCTCTGAAAATTCAGCTTAAAATACTGTTGGAAAGAGACCGAGCCCATATTTTAAGGAAAAATTTTCCAACCACATTGATTTAGAGGGAGATCAGTAGCTGGTTTTTGTTGTAGGGGCTGACACCAAGAGCTTTCCCTGCTGTGGGATGGCATTGAAGGCTCGTGTCACCTCACTGAGTGACTGTCACCAATCACAACCAGAAGTGACATCCACAGAATAAATTATTCAGGGGCCAAACAGTCCCCCCTGGCTCATATGATGCTTTTTACTGCCAGAAATTGGGGGTTTCACATCTTTATGCTGAGTCTGTGTCTGGCTCAGCACTGGTGCTCTTCCAGCGTCACCTTGAATCCCTGAAATGTCCCTGATTTTCCTGCTCCCCTTCTCTGAAACGCAGCTCATCTTCCCCTCCCTCAGACAGTGGTAATGAAAACACTGTCGTCTCCCAGGATTTGTGGTTAAATTGCTTTGTCGATGTAATCTTAGACCTTAATGACCAAATAATGCCCTGCAACAGGAGTCATTGGGTATCACTTTGCTGTCATTGTGGAGGCCTTGGAATGTGATCCCCCATTCCAGTGGAATTTGCATTAACATTGTTCAGCCATCATAATCCCACCCAGTTAATCACATTTTTAGGATATTGAAATAGGTCTAACTCCATCCTGAGCTGTAACCTCAGGATCTCCAAAGGTTGGATGGGATTTAGCTCCATTAAAGCCAACGGATGACGGCGATGCTCAGTAATTTGTCTGATATTTTTTAGCCGCTCCAACTCGTTCTTCACTTCCCAAGAAATGCTCTTGCTCAATCCTCAGCTTTGTGGGAAACAACCCTTGAAAAATTGCTGCTGTCCACGCTCGGTTATTTTGGGGCATCAGTTCAATTTTCACTTCCCCCCTGCCTTGTCCTCTGAGGGCATCCAGCAGTCAGGGCAGGATCCCAGAGTGTTTGGTGCTAAATGTCCTGTGTGACACAGGCAGCTCCAGTTCTCCCTGGGGAGCTCCCAGTGACGCTTTCCACCTGTGCCGAGGGCTGAGCAAGCTGCAGGATTTACTCAGCATTGGGTTTTCCTCCCTCTTCCATATTTCAGTGTCTTTCCCAACTGAGCAAGAGAAACAACTCTGCAACCGTGAGTGCAGAGAAAAAGCTTCTGGTGTAGGATGGAAATAGACTCCAGGTGGGAGGCGAGAAATACTCCCTCAATGCACAGATGAGAAACTGAGGCACGGAGGGATTGAAGGATTCACTCCATGGCTGAGCTATACCTGGAGTCTGACTAAGACAGCGACAAGAATAGGAATGGTCCAGAGTTAGAGATCTAAATCCAGCCTGGGAAATCAAGATTCAGCTCCTGTCCTTCCCTGGATGGCGTTGGCAGAGAATTTGTCTTACCCCGGATAGGGAACCCTCCCTGGCTGCTTTTGTGTCCTGGTGAGGAGATGAGATAGGATCCCTGATTTCTAGGAATGAGTTCCCCCATCTTGGAGTACACTGGGAATGGCATCCCAGTTCTTCTTCAAGGCTGTGAGCTCACAGACTGTGGGGATGCTCCCAAGGGAGAAGGTGGGGATGGCAGCACTGGCCAGTCTGGAACCAGAGGTTGCATTATTCAATTTATTCCCTGGTTGCTGAGAGTCAGGACAAGGGGAAAAACAAGAGACAGGACAATGGCCTCAAGTTGTGCTGGTGAGGTTCAGGTTGGATATTAGGGAAAATTTCTTTCCCAAGATATGGCACTATCACAGTCTCACCAGGGCAGTGGTGGAACCCCCATCCCTGGAGGGATTTAAAAGACACACGGATGTGGCACTTGGGGACACGGTTTAGTGGTTGCCTTGGCAGTTAGGTGGACAGTTGGTCTCCATCACCTTAGAGAGCTTTTCCAACCTAAACAAGTCCACGATTCTGTGATTGCTCCAAGTTAATCTCAGAAAGTTGGGTTGATGCTGAGCTGTGTTTGCTGCCAACAGTCCTGCCTGCGATTGGTGACCTGAGTGACAACCTTGAGCCTTTCTCCATGACATTTGTCCATCCTGAGCAGCACAGAAGGACTCGTGTTCCCAAGAGGAGAAAGCTGGAGGGGGTTAAAGCTGCCCTTCCTGGCTGGAGCAGTTGGGGCTTTGCTGGGGGAGGACAGACAATGCATTTGCAGTGCATTAAGGTATTACTGTAACCGCGTGTGCGCCGAGAGGTTTGTGATCCTGAGAAATAAAGACGAGCAGATTTGTCCCAGATTTATCAATGGAAGCAGAGTTCCCACTGAAACGGGGAGGGAGGGGAGGGTGGGTGAGATCCTGCTCACAGCCTGGCTGGATTCCTACACTCTGCCTGGCTGCTGCTGCTACCAAGGGGAGCTTTGGGGGAAGAAGGACAACCCCAAAATGCTGCTTGAGAGGCACTGGGATTCATCCAGAAGGAAGGAAAATTTCAAGGTGGGAGCAGGATTCTGAGGCAACCCCTTGGCTGGGAATAACTGAGAGTTGGGGTGAGGGTCCCATGTGTTTTGTGCAGCTCATTGTCCCCCAGGGAAGGAATTCTGGGGAAATTCACCTCGTGGACTGGGTCTGGCTGTGGGAAAAGGGAAGTTGTTCATCCCCTCTGCTTGGAAACCTGCCCTGAGAAGGCCATTAAGGGAGGAAAAAGAGCAATGCTTGTTCTTCTTCCTCATAGAAACTGCATGTGCTGTTCCAGGGCAGCCTGTGGATCATTGCACAGGGGGATTTCTGAAATGGCCGTTAGGAACAAAATTAAATTTGTTCAGACCAGATGCAGCAGAAGAGATGGATGAAAAAGCAGAAGGAAATTTGCAGAGGGAGCACTGGGACATCTCGCATTAGACAGCAAACCACAGCCTGGTTTGGTGCTGCACCAAGTTCCCAGTTTACGGGAAGGCTTTGGCCAGGTTGGACACCAGGGACATTTCCCTTCCCCTGGGCTTTCATTCCCCTCTCCTTGTGCTCAGACCTCCACATTTTGAAGCCTGACCTCCACCACCTCTTTTTCTGCTTGACAAACACTGAGCTGCATCTCCTGGATGCAAACCCCTCCAGGGAAGACGTGTGAGGCTGGTGGGGGCTCACAGGGAAGGTGATGCTGTTGCTCCATCCTCGGTTCTGCCCCCAAAACTCAGCTGGACACCCAAGGGAAGGGCTGGGGAGGCTCTGCCCCTTGTCTGCTCCCTGCCTGCAGCGCCTGGCACAGCCTAATTGGCTTTGATAGGATTACAGGGAAGCAGCAGAGGGAATAAACAGGGCCATGACGTGCTGGGGGCCACCAGCTCCAGGAGAAATCCCAGCAGGACTCCCAACCAAAGCCGCCGGAGCTCAAGGGTTAATGTCTGCTGCTGTGCTGCCGAGATGGGCTAAAGGCTTAATCCTGCTGCTCTTAAAGGAAAGGTTTTCCCCAGCAGCATCCCAAAGATCTGTGGGCTCTCTCTCGGTAATTCCTGATGGGTTTGCCCCTGACAGATGCAGAGTAAATTATTGCAATTATGGGAGTTACACCTTGTGCCTCCAGCCTTGTGTCCTCAATAAATGTTTATGGTTTGAGGCAGCCTCGTTTGTTTGCTGGAGACCAGACGACTCTGATTTATTGGCAGAAATCCTAGCAGGGAAAAGGGATGAGCCAGACAAGTTTTTAGCTGCTACACACATGGATGTGGTGAAGGGATGGTTGTTATTTCTTTTTCATGAAAATAAAGCTCCAGACTTGGGTGTGAACTGTTGCTTATTTTTCCCAACCTACAAGCAACAAGGGGAGCTCAAGGGTTAATGGTGCTCCAGGGCTTTGCTTCCTGCCTTGTCTGGGTTTTGGGATGGCTGGAGATGCTGTGGGTTGGAAGGGAGGAGTGGATGCTCTCACCGGGACTGTGTTGCTGGTGCTGCAGGAATGGTGGGGGAGCAACTTCCCAATTCCCTCCTCCCAGGAGAGCCACACCTTCAAGGAAAACAGGTGCCAAAATTGGGGCTGAAAGCCAAGGATGGAGGTGGCCACAAAGGGATTTGTGTCCAAGTCTGGGGCAGGGTGACATGGCCTAGAGACCACTGTCCTTGTGTGGGGGTGTGGGTGAGCATCCCCCTTTCCATGCTGGGGCTCGTTCCCTCAGGAATCCTGCTGGGTTTCTGCTGGCAGAAGGTGTTTCTGTTCTGTCAGCAAAGAGGTCGGTGGGCTCAGCTCAGCCAGACTCCATCCTCACTGTTCAAATGCCATTCAGAGCCCAGAGTCGGCTCTTGCACCAAAATTTATTGTTGTTCCCTCCCCAGATCTGGGTATTTTGGACAGCTTGTTTCTGATTTAAAGTATAAATAAGTTTGATCTTTTCATCTGTTGTTCTCCCTACCTTCTGGAGGCTGTGCTGCTTAAAAATAACTGGGATGATGAGCTCGAGTGGGGATGGTGGAGGGGTTTTAACCTTCATTGTGGCAGGACCACCCATCTGGCTTGGGAAGGGAATGTAGGGTCCCTCTTCTCCCCAACCCTCACGGTCCAGGGCAAGGTGGCAGAGAGGTGGAATGAGATCAGCTTTAAAATCCCTTTCAAACCAAACCATTCCACTATTTTTTCCCAAGCTGGGAGCTCCCTGAATTGCCCAAACCCCCTTGGCACGTTGCTGAGGGTTAAAACATTTCAGTTATTGCAGGGGGTTGGAAAAATGGGGATGTAGGGGAGTGCAGAGATCAGAGGCTGTCCCTGACATAGATCTCCTGGGGATGGGGTGTTTTCCACCTCTGGGCTCCTGCAGAGGAGTTTTTTTGCCTGAAAAAAGTCCCTTTAGCTCACAATTTGAACTATTTACTTAAGAAGACCAATTGAAAGGAGAAAGAAAGAAAAAGAAATAGAAAGGATTTGGCTTTCTTGATGGAAAGTCTGAAATGCAGGTTTGGGTTCAGCCTGGAACCTCAGTTCCTTGGTGGGGGGGCTGGCTCAGCTTTGCCTCTGGGTTTATTTTGGTGGGGGAGGCACAAACACACACACACACACACACAAACACACACAAACGTGTGTCCACACACTCACACACACACATGCAACACACTCTCCTAGACAGAGGAAAACAATCCCCAGCCTAACCCAGACGCTGATTCAAAACAACTGTTGGTTCTGGCCACGCTGTCTGGGCTTCCCACTGCCCGCAGCCTCCCACCGTGCGAAACCAACAGGCAACCCCCAAAATTCACACTCAAAATTGCATTTCACCTGGGGAAAAGGCAGAAAAACTCTTTCTAGGCGGCGGTTCTGCCAGGAAAAAACCCTTCTCTCTGCTTGTAGCTCGCTGAGCAGCAAAGGATGCTCCCGGGGGGGAGAGTGAAGCCCCTGGGCGCTGCCTGGGGGATGGATGGGGCTCCCCCAAGCCGGGGCAGGGCAGGGGGTACCCGGAGCCGCCGGGGGGCTGCGGGGCAGGGCCGGGGGGTGTCTCCGGCAGCGCTGACTGAGTGAGGCGGTGCCAGGGCTGGGGGCGGATTT
>VWZU01017540.1:82912-99896 GCA_013397095.1 Sterrhoptilus dennistouni | reverse complement strand
GGCGAAGAAGGGGAGGAAGGCAGCAGCAGCAGCATGACCGTGGTGGGAGGTGGAGGAGGAGGAGGAGGAGGAGGAGAGCCTTTGCTGGAGGAAGCTCAGCATCCTCCCGCACTGCTCGGGGGGGATCGCTATGAGCAGCCCCCAGTTCCAGCCGTGCCCTCCGGGCAGCCCGAGGGCTCTGCGGGGGAACAACACGAGTGCTGCGAGCGCGTGGTCATCAACATCTCCGGGCTGCGCTTCGAGACCCAGCTCAAAACCCTGGCTCAGTTCCCCGAGACGCTGCTGGGGGACCCCCGGAAAAGGATGCGTTACTTCGACCCCCTCCGCAATGAGTATTTTTTTGACCGTAACCGGCCCAGCTTCGACGCCATCCTCTACTATTACCAGTCTGGCGGGAGGATCCGGCGTCCCGTCAATGTCCCCATCGACATCTTCTCCGAGGAGATCCGCTTCTACCAGCTCGGGGAGGAGGCCATGGAGAAGTTTCGGGAGGATGAGGGTTTCATCCGGGAGGAGCAGCGGCCGCTCCCCGAGAAGGAGTTTCAGCGCCAGGTGTGGCTCCTCTTTGAGTATCCCGAGAGCTCCGGGCCGGCCCGAGGCATTGCCATCGTCTCTGTCCTGGTCATCCTTATCTCTATTGTTATCTTCTGTCTGGAGACTCTGCCTGAATTCAGGGATGACCATGACTATGAGGGAACTGGGGGGACCTTTGGGACGGGCAGTGGTCCTCTCCCACCCGACGTCTTCACCAACTCCTCATCCTCAGCTCCTTCCATGGTGTCGTCCTTCACCGACCCTTTCTTTGTGGTGGAGACTCTGTGCATCATCTGGTTCTCCTTTGAGCTGCTGGTCCGTTTCTTCGCCTGCCCCAGCAAGGCCACCTTCTCCAAGAACATCATGAACATCATTGACATCGTGGCCATCATCCCCTACTTCATCACGCTGGGCACGGAGCTGGCCGAGCGGCAAGGCAACGGCCAGCAGGCCATGGACATCGTGGCCATCATCCCCTACTTCATCACGCTGGGCACGGAGCTGGCCGAGCGGCAAGGCAACGGCCACCAGGCCATGTCCTTGGCCATCCTCNCCGTCGTCAGTGTCTCCCCTCCCCCCATCCCCTCCCGCCACTCCAAGGGGCTGCAGATCCTGGGCCAGACCCTCAAGGCCAGCATGAGGGAGCTGGGCCTGCTCATCTTCTTCCTCTTCATCGGCGTCATCCTCTTCTCCAGCGCCGTTTACTTCGCCGAAGCCGACGACCCCAGCTCGGGGTTCAGTAGCATCCCTGACGCCTTTTGGTGGGCCGTGGTCACCATGACCACCGTGGGCTACGGGGACATGCACCCCATCACCATTNCTTCTCCAAGAACATCATGAACATCATTGACATCGTGGCCATCATCCCCTACTTCATCACGCTGGGCACGGAGCTGGCCGAGCGGCAAGGCAACGGCCAGCAGGCCATGTCCTTGGCCATCCTCAGAGTCATCCGCCTCGTCAGGGTCTTCCGCATCTTCAAGCTCTCCCGCCACTCCAAGGGGCTGCAGATCCTGGGCCAGACCCTCAAGGCCAGCATGAGGGAGCTGGGCCTGCTCATCTTCTTCCTCTTCATCGGCGTCATCCTCTTCTCCAGCGCCGTTTACTTCGCCGAAGCCGACGACCCCAGCTCGGGGTTCAGTAGCATCCCTGACGCCTTTTGGTGGGCCGTGGTCACCATGACCACCGTGGGCTACGGGGACATGCACCCCATCACCATTGGGGGCAAGATTGTGGGCTCTCTGTGCGCCATCGCGGGCGTGCTGACCATCGCCCTGCCCGTGCCCGTCATCGTCTCCAATTTCAACTATTTCTACCACCGGGAGACAGAGGGTGAGGAACAAGCCCAGTACATGCATGTCGGGAGCTGCCAGCACCTCTCGTCCAGCGAGGAGATGAAGAAGGCTCGCAGCAATTCCACCCTCAGCAAGTCCGAGTACATGGTGATTGAGGAAGGGGGGATCAACCACAGTGCATTCAAACAGGCTGCCTTCAAAGCAGGCAACTGCACAACCACAAACAATCCCAACTGTGTGAACATCAAAAAGATCTTTACGGATGTTTAAAAACGAAACCCAAAGCAAACGGACAACGGCAGAATCTTGAGGATGTGGTGAAACGATACCAGTAATAATAATACCAATAATAATAATAATAATGCAAAGTGACTGTGTGTCGGTGTTGTGTGGAACATGCACCATCGTCGGTCTGTGTGTGCCCTCGTTTTTATACCTTTATTTTTTTAGATCCTTCCTTTCTAAAGATCCAAAAGCAAAAAGGATTTAAAATTCTCTGAAGAAGAGGACAGCTAAAGGGTAAAGAGAAGGAAGATGAAGACAAACCACACTCACTGTCGAAACAGGTGTTTGTTCTGCAACGTGTTGCAGGGCTGCTTTGCTTTTCGGGCTTTTGGGGAACCTCCTGCTTTGCTCCCGAATTTCCCCCTCTTTCCCTAAGGGCACTGTGTAGCCACTCTCCCTTCCAGCACATAAGGTAACTTGTTGGATTAACAAACCCTGACTGGGTGGAGGAATGAGGGAAACATGAGGCAGAGCGTACTGGGAGGGGGCTGGGAGGAAATAACCATTTAATTCTGCAGAGAGTCTCTGTTACCACATCGTTAAATGATGCTTAATATTGAAACATGTGATGTGCCATTACGGGCACATCCCAGCTTCCCTTTTCCCCCCCCATTAGATCATTTATGAAATTCTAATCTGGTCAGAGACCAAGTGCAATCAATGCTGATTTAAACAGAAAAAGAAAAAAAATATCCCCTAAGCCTTCGTTTTCTATTCTGGATTCCCTTCCCCTGTAACCTGACGGAATTATTTCCTCCAATGTCAAGTTTGTGGCTGTGCAGAAGGGACGTGTGCGGGAGGAGGGAGAGGACAGGCAGCCTGGAATGTTTTCAGCACAGGGAGCGATGTCTGCACGGAGCAGGATCCACCACGGGTTGGGAGCCTCCAACCCACCCAGCCGGGAGACAAAGGGATATTTCCTCCTCTTTTTGCAACGCCTTTGGAAGAGCTTTATCACCAGAAGATTAAAGCGGCGAACACGCCTTCCAGCGGAAGTCACTAATTCCGACCGGAGTGATGCAGTTGCCATGGTGACCACGGTTTCCTGGGAAACCCCCAAAGGTTGTCATGGCATCCCTTGTCCCATCCCCCTTGGTCCTAGCTCTTCCCACAAAAAAAGCTTTTCCAGATGGTTCCAGCTCCTCCATCTCACAAGACATCGTGTTTTTGCACCCCATTCCCGGTTCCTGTCCCGCTGCTCCTCCCGTGTGCCCAACAAAACATCCACAGGCAATAAACACCTCCAGATCCACCTGTCCCTCACCTTGGCAGTGAAATCTGGGCGTGGAGGTTCATCCTGCTCCACCGAGAACGACCCCAAACCCAGTGGGAAGTGGCACCGAGCAGCTGATGGGAAGCTTGGCCTGGGGGAACCTCTGTGAAAACGGTAAAGAACAGGATTGAAAAATAACCAAAAAAAAATCCCACCGGGAAAAATCATCTTCACGTCTGTGCCAGGGGCCATGGGACATCTGATGGGATCAGGTGAGCTTTGCACGGGGGACAGTTCATTGGAGTCATAATGTTGGGTTTTTTTTACAAAACCCCGTGTTTTCCAATGCTTACTTTGATTCTCCAGCTGATCCTGCCGCTCTTGGGTATTTTTATACACGTTAGATAAAGTGGGATCATATCCCGTAGCTCCTCTGATTGTATTTGCTTTTTTAGTGCTGTGGGAGGAGGAAAACCCTGCTGCTTCTCTGCAGCTGGATTGCTTCACTCCTGTGCTAAAAAAACGGTGATTTCAGTGGTTCAGTGCTCCCACCCAGCCCCTGCCATCGACACAGGCCAAAAGCAGCTTGGCCTCGAGAGCTTTGGCTCCGGCTCTGCCCAGTTTTGCTGGGTTTTTGGTTTAAAAAAAACCAAATTCCTCTGAGGTAGCACATGGAACAGGGATGCTGTTAAATACCTACAGGCAAAGAGGAATTTAGCCTCAACCTGTGCAAGCCACACCTTTCCCAAGGCTGTGGAGAGGGGGCCTTGTCCTGAGAGATGCCAGCCGTGCCAAAATTGGAGTTTAGCTGGGATTTTTCCCAGACTCAGAAGGATCTGGATGGTTTGTAGCATCCTCCCTTAGCCACAGTCAATGAGCCCAAGAAAAAACATCAGAGGCCCTCCTTGGCTGTTGGGGTGTGATGGTTTTATTGGAGCTTCCAGAGTTTTCATCAGCTGAGATGATCTTCCTTAGGGAGATGCTTTGGAATGTCATGGGAAGTTACAAACCTGAGATCCCTTGTCCAGGATAACTGGGATTCCTTGTCTGGGATAACTGGGAACACCTCAGTGTGCCTTTTCCTCAGGCTGCCACTGGGCTGAAATGTCATTGCTGCCTACGAGCTCTCACTTCTTATTGTTTTTCTCTTTTATTTTTATTAAATTTTATTGTTATTAAAGCCTTGCCACATACCTCTTCCTAAAAGGAAGGTTTGAGTTTAAGAGCAGAGAAAACATCTCACTCAGGAGAGTTTGCAGATGAGTTCTGGGTTGGTGATTTCCCCGTGGCAGCTGCACAGGGTACGGAAACCACACGTTCTCCTGGAAATGGCACAGAACAAATTTCAGTTTCTTTGTTATCTAAAATAAGCAGAGAACCTTGCAGGTTGTTGGTTTGTTTTCCTGACTCCTCCCTGCCCGATTTTGTGGGGGCAGAGTAGTTTCAAAGGGGTTTTATTGACAGGAAAAGATGCTTTATGGGAGAGATGATAAGGAAACCACTTCACCCACTGGGATAAGAGGCAGTTTGGCTCTGGGAGAATTCCAGAATGGTTTGGGTGGGAAGAGACCATAAGGATCATCCAGTCCCACCCCTGCCATGGGCAGGGATACCTTCCACTATCCCAGGCTGCTCCAAGCCCTGTCCAACTTAGCCTTGGACACTTCCAGGGCTGGGGCAGCCACAGCTGCTCTGGGCAACCAAAATCTGACCTAAATTTCCCCCTTTTTCACGTTCAGAAAAATACTTTTCAGTGCTGAGTGGTATCACTGAAAGGCAAAAATTCACTGCTGCTCTGTCTTTTAGATACACCCCAAAAAGTGGAAAACTGGGAAGGGGAAAACCGGGAAGGGGAAAACTGGGAATATCCTTTGGATGTTCTGCCCTCTCTGCAATCCTCCCTCTCTGCTGTCTCAGGGTACCATTCACTGAGAGAAACACCAGTGGAAGGTGTCCCATGGCAGGGAACTGGAGCTGGATGCTCTTTAAAATCCATTCCAACCCAAACCACTCAGTGACTCTGATAAATAAATACCTTCTGTTCCGTGCTCTGACTGCTCCCCTGGAACCGGCTGCTGCAGATGTTGTGCCAGGAATTGGAGAGATCCCTGAAACCCCGGGCTCTGCACAGCCAGCTGTTAGATTTAAGTGGCTCTGCTCTCCTGCTGTGTGCCCTGTTAGGACAAGGCAGCGTTTCAGGGGAGTTACAGAGAAGCCTTGGCTGTCCCTAATGTGCTTAGAGGGGCAGGATTATGGGATTAGCATCAGCCCAGCCACTGTCTGCAAGGCAAAGGGCTCAGCTTATTACATTCAGTAGGGGAAAGGGCATTACCAGGAGCTGGGCTGGTGATTCCCAGCACCCCAAGAGCAGGAGGGCAGAGTTCCTGCAGCTCTGGGCAATAATCCCAGCGTGGTCTGCACTGCCACATCCTCCCCTGCCCTGTCCTTGGTGCCTGTCACCAGAGAGACACAGTGACACTGAAGGATGCAAGAGCTGCCTCCATGGATGCCTTTAGTTTATCAGAGTCACAGAAAGGTTCGGGTTGAAAACAACCCTAAAGAACATCTTGTTCCAACCCCCACATGGGTGCTGCAGAGCCTTGTGCCTCCTGTTTTCTCTTTTCACAGTCTTCCCTTTCCCTCTGTGTAGAAGCATCTGTGACTTACAGGGACAAGGTACTCTGCAAACCTGAGATATTCTAGAATATGTGGTTTTATTGCAAGGGTGGTGGGTAGAAAGGGCTTTGCCTTCAGCCCCAGCCTGGGCTGGAGGGAAGTCCCAAAGAGAGAGGCAGAGAGAGCAAGGGGCAGGGTCAGAGTGCAGGGGGAAGAGAGCAGAGGTAAGAGCAGGGAAAGGAGAGCGAGGTCCTTGTTACAATCCATTCTATCTCCTTTTGTGATGAATATTCTAATTTACAGTGACCAACCAATACAAGACACAAAATCCTATAGAATCTCCATACAGCCTATAAGAACTACCACATTACCACACTGTGTTATATTTTAAACTCTAAAAACTACTCTTTAGACTTTTCTGTTTTGCTACATTGACCTTTGGGTCCCTCAGCCAGCAGAAAGGTCTTGTTCAATCCAAAGGGATTCTCCTCCAGCTGCCCAGGCTGTTCTCTTCACGTTATAGAGTGACTAAGACTCGGTATCCTACAACTCAAATTAAGCTTCCATTTCTATTTCGATTCTAGGTTTCATATTTTCAGAGTCTTTTGCTAAGCAATCATATTTATGAGGTTTCCCTGATTCATCTTTCCCAACACCTCTGTCTGTATTTTAGGACCTGTTGCCCTCATTCAACCCTGGATTCCGCCTTGGAACACATTCTTGGCCTCAACCCCGTCCCCTCCACTCTGTACTTCGACACCATCACCTTTTTCTCCTGCTTCTTTACCCTCTTTTCCTTGTGTTTTCAGGCCTGAACTCCTTCAAAAGGTTTTGTTGTTCTCCAGCACAATAGATGCCCTTTGGGTGCTTGGGGTGGCCGGAGCAGAGCAGAATCCATCCCACCCCTGGTGTGGACACAGACAAGGGCTGGAGATATCTCTTTCCTCCGGGAGGGTTAAATTTCTTCCCGGCCAATTGTTCCCGCTCCATCCCTTGACAAAAGAAGTTGGTCTTGTTTTTTTAATCCCCGGTTTATGGACAATTAAGCAGCAGCAAAGGACGGACAAGTGGGTTTTTTTCCCCCCTGGCGGGATGGAAGGAGCCAACCGGGGTCACTGATCCTGCAGGGATGTAGAGCAAGGAAAGGGTGTACGGGGAGCGTTGTGTGTAAAATCTGTTTAATTGTGTAGTTTGGAGCCCTCTCCTGCCAAGCTTTTAAAATATGCATATCCTGGTTGTGAGCGCACCGAGGCTCCACCGCCGCCGGAGGGAAGCAGGGCTCGGTTTTGCCTGGTTTTTAAAATGCTTCAGCAAATTCTGCAGACCTGAGAGTGTAAACAGGCAAATGGGGTTTAACTGTGCCTTGTTTTGCCCCTCAGTCTCAGTTTTCTGTGTGTGCCTGGAAGGAGAGCTCAGTGCCCCTGTGGGAGCAGGGAGATAAGGAATTTCTGGATATTCTGTGATCTTTATCATTAGATTATCTTTAGGGTCCCTTCCTTGTAGGAGCATCCGTGGCTTACAGGGACAAGGAACTCTGCAAACCTGAGATATTCTAGAATATGTGGTTTTATTGCAAGGGTCGTGGGTAGAAAGGGCTTTGCCTTCAGCCACCAGCCTGGGCTGGAGGGAAGGCCCAGAGAGAGGGAGAATGAGGAATGAGCAAGAAGGTAAGAGCTGAGAAGAGGGGAGAGAGAGAGCAAGGGGGCAGGGTCAGAGTGCAGGGGGAAGAGAACGAGAGAGCAAGGTCCTGGTTACAATCCATTCTATCTCCTTTTGTGATGAATATTCTAATTTACAGTGACCAACCAGTACAAGACACAAAATCCCATAGAATCTACACACAGCCTGTAAGAACTAGTGCATTACCTTGTGTTATATTTTAAACTCTAAAAACTACTCCTTACACTTTTCTGTTTTGCTACATTGACCTTTGGGTCCCTCAGCCAGCAGAAAGGTCTTGTTCAATCCAAAGGGATTCTCCTCCAGCTGCCCAGGCTGTTCTCTTCAGGTTGTAGCATAATTAAGACTTGGTATCCTATAACTCAAATTAAGCTTCTATTTCTATTTCAATTCTAGGTTTCATATTTTCAGAATCTTTTTCTAAGCAATCGTATTTATAAGGTTTCCCTGATTCATCTTCCCCAACACCTTCCAACCCAAAGCATTTGCTGGTTCAGTGGTTACAGGGTGAGCAGGGAACTCTCACTCCTCTGGAGCTGGTGCTGCTCCCCTGCACCCTCCCTGTCCTGGGTGCCACCCACAGCAGGATTGAGCCCCTGGCCTGGTTTTGGGGCTGTTGTACAGCTGGAGGATGTGTTGAGGATGGGATGTTGCTGCTTTTCCCTGGTTCCCTGGTGCTATTTGTGTGGCTGAGTCCAGAAAATCCCAGGGTGGGATCAGCCCTCTCCCCCTGCCAGAGGTGGGCACTGAGCAGGGAGGGATGGAGCGGAGAGCTTCTTTTTCTTGGAAACAGTCATGGGGTTGTGGCCATCAGCACTTGGAGGAGGACATTTGGGGGATATTTTGGGTGCCCTGAGGTGCCTCGTCCCAGCTGGGAATCACTTGTCCAGCAGTGGAGGGTGTTTGGTCCATCTCAGGGGGTTTCTTAGGTCAGAAATGAGTCTGGCACCAGGAGGAGGATCCAGTCCCAGCAGTGCCTTAGGGAAGAGCCATCCCTCTGCAGGGGCACATTCACTGCCAGGGGATCCCTGCAGAGCAGCCCCAACCTCAGAGGATCCCTGCAGAGCAGCCCCAGCCCCATGGGATCCCTCCAGAGCAGCCCCAGCCCCATGGGATCCCTCCAGAGCAGCCCCAGCCCCATCTCCCAGCCCCTCCCAGCTCCTGCTCCAGGCAGAGCTCTCCTGGCTCTGCTGTGGTTCATCCTGGGAGAGCTGAGACCTTTCACTCAGTCCTTGGCTCCCTGGACAGGCTGATGGGTGATGGTGTCCCTGTCCCAGGGGTGTCCCTGTCCCAGGGGTGTTTGTCCCCCTGACATTTGTGTGTTGGCTGCTCCATGCTGGGAAGGCCTCAGGGCTCCTGCTCTTTGTCACTCAGCAAATCCCACTTTTTGCTCCAGAAAACCATCCTGTGAGTAGAAGAGGGATGTGTGTGCGGGGTCCTGCACCACCCTCACAGCTTTTATCCCCTTTATCCCCATTTCTGGCAAAACCCAGCCACAAACACAAACCCTGTGAGCCTCTCTGTGCTTTTCCTTCCACCATTAACGTGCTGCTCTGACACCCACAGGGTTCAGGCTCTGTCTGTGTCTCATCACTGAATTTTTTAGTGCTGAGGATGCTCGGCAGCAGGGCAGGGAAACCTCCCTGCACGAACATCCCCGCGGGGCACCGTCACTTCTCTCCTCCTGATGAACCACGACACGCTCAAATAAATCAGAACATGTCTCCCATCTCCTTCAGCTTCTCACTGGAGTCAGGAGTAGCTGGGATGTTCCCTGGTCACTGCAGGAGCAGCTGTACCCTGATGTCTCTGCACACTCGTTGTGAGACCCCCGGCTCAGCCTCACCGACAGCAGCAGGCGCTGCTGGGTTTGTTTGGGAATGATTCATTTCCTTCGGATTTGTGATTTCTGAGCGTGGCAAAGCTCTCTGTTGCTTTGCTCCAGTGGTTGCAATTTCATTTTCAGCGTCTCTGAACACCCTGGCTGGGCAGGCAGGGGTTGGATGTGTGGTTTTGGGGAAGATGAGCCTGTTTTCTCCCATCTCTGCTCACCCCAGCAAGGCTGAAAAGTGCAGTCAGGTTTATTTTGAAGCTGACCAGCACTGCTGCTTGTAGTAACATCTGTGGAGGGCAGGGAGAAGGGACTCTGCAGAGCTGAGATGTTCTAGAAAAATGTGGGTTTATTGCAAGGGTGGTGGGTAAAAAGGGCTTTGCCTTCAGCCACCAGCCTGGGCTGGAGGGAAACCCCAAAGAGAGAGGGAGAGAGAGAGGGGGTGAGGTGAGGGAGGTAAAAGAGCTGAGAGGGGGAAGAGGGGTAGGAGTAAGATAGGTAGGAGAGAGGTAAGAGAGGTAGGACCTTGTTCCAATCCATTCCATCTCCTTTTGTGTTGAATATTCTAATTTACAGTGACCAAATGGCGCCAGATACAAAACCTACAGGCTTTGCCTGCAGCCCATGAGAACTGCTCTATCACCACATCATCCTGTATTCTAAACTCTAAAGAGACTTTTCTTATCCACCTTTTCCCTGATGCCTTGGCAGGGCGGAGAGGGGCTGCACCCTTGGGTCCTTTTGTTTTCTGTCCTTCCACCCATCTCCAGCTCATCCCTGTCTTCCTGCCTGCCATGATCACATCTCCGAGCTGCCCTTCCTTTCTATTTCACTCGCAGCTTTTACATCTGCAGTATTTCTTACCAGGCAATCATATCCACAAGCCCTTCCTGTCCCATCTTTCCCTTGGGACATCTCCTGGGAATTTGGCTTTATTGCTCCATTTTCCTGACCAAACAGCCAATTCCCTTGGAGGAGAGCTTTATACAAGCACCTTTATCAGCCAAGTGTGGGACTCAGCCAGAGATATCAATTAATTTGATAAGATCTGTTTTCTTAACAGAAACCCTGTGTTGATTGGCATCAATTAAATCTTCCTCTTTAATTCTGTATTTAAGACTCTCAGCCATTCCAGCATGTTGTTTGGGATCAGAGATGGATGGCCAGACCCATCCTTTTTGCAGGTCACTTTGTTTATCCCTTAAAAATCTGTCCCAAAACAGGAGCTGGGAAGGACCCAGGAGATGCTCAGCACTTGCCCTCCCAGGAGCTGTTTTGCCAGCTCTGAGTGTTTGGATAGAAGTTATTTGACTCAGTCAATTTAAAAACATCTAATTTTTATGGCTGCTGTTTCATATCCTCTATTTCTCTTGGGATGGAGAGGATTTCCTCACCCCTGGACAATGGAAAGACATCTGGATCCCTTCAGGAGCTGGAGCAGCAATAGCTCCTGAATGCTGCTCACTCCCACTGCTGTTCTCACTGGATCCAGAGAAATAACACCATTGTTGGGCTGAAGGTTTGGCATTTCTCTCTTCCCTGGCAGGGAAACAGCTTGGAAAGGCTCCAGGGTACCCCAAAGCCCTGGATTATTTGCCTGGTGGGAATTAAAATCGTTGTTTACCCCAACTCCACCATCACCTTCTTGCCCAGTGGCATTTCCTGGGCTGAAGGTGCTGTTTGGGTGGAATTTGTGTGTTTATGTATTTATTTATTCACTGAGTGTGTAATGCTCCAGTGATCCTCGGGGATCCTGGCAGTCTGGAGCCCTTCCCGGCTGGCAGGTGGGAGGGGTTTAATCCCCCAGCAAACCCAGACCAATAAACAGAAAGCCCTGTGAGCTCTAAGCCCAGGAATGGTCCTGCTGGAACTTCAGGATAAGCTGGTGCTTGAGCAAGTGCTGAGATCCTTGCTCGGAGCACTGAGCCCCTCTGGAAGCTCATTTCCCCAAAGCTGCACTGCCTCGCCAGGGGATCTTTGCTCCTGGCAGGAATTCCCATCTCTTTCCTTTTTCTTCTGGGTTTTAGCATCCCTGGAGCATCATCCCTACGTCCTCGTCATCCCTGCAGATGCATCCTCAGCATCCCCATATCATCATCATCATCATCATCTCCCTGCATCCTCATCATCCCTGCAACTTCATCTCTGCAATTTCACCATCCCTGCAACTTCACCATAGCTGCATCTTCCTCCCTGCAACATTGCCATCCCTACATCCCCATCATCCCTGCAACATTGCCATCCGTACATCCCCATCATCCCTGCAACATTGCCATCCCTACATCCCCATCATCCCTGCAACATTGCCATCCCTACATCCCCATCATCCCTGCAAATGCATCCCCATCATCCCTGCAACCTTGTTATCCCTACAACTTCATCCCTGCAATTTCATCATAGCTGCAACATCGTTCTCCCTGCAGGTTTATCATCCCTGCAACATCATCAGTCCTGCACCATCATTATCCCTGCATCTCCATTATCCCTGCAACATCTTCCCTGCATCCCAATTATCTCTGCAATATCTTCCCTGCATCCCCATTATCCCTGCAACGTCTTCCTAGTGTCCTCATCATCCCTGCATCCTCGTTATTCCTGCAACTTCATTCCCTCACCCTCACTATTGCTGCAGCTTCATCCCTGCAACATCTCCATCCCTCCATCCTGATCCCTGCAGGATCCAGAGCAGGGTCTCTCCCTCCTCAGTGCGTGGATCCCACCTGCCTTATCTCCATCCTGCCTCTCCCTTTGGGGGCAAACAGGTTGATTTTTTTTTTGGTTTTTTTTTTGGAAGGTGAGAGGGATAAAAACAGCCCTGTGAAATTTCTAGAAATTCCAGTGTCTCAAAGACAGAGCAGAGCATTTCCCTGTATTAAAGTAGCAGTCAGTCCCTTGAGTGTAGAGCTGTGGATGCAAATCTGGCACTGCAGAAATTGGGGGATTTTTTGTGCCCTTTGCTGGACACCCCCATCCCCACATCAAAATGGGATTTTGGGTTTGTGCTCTGTGGAAATAACTCCACAGCCCAAGTTCTGGGAGTGGGATCAGCTCTGGCTCCTCCCATCACCTGGGCTGGATTTATAAAATAACCAGTTGCTCAATATCTCATGAGTTACGTCAGGTCAGAACAAACCCTGCTTGATTAAGATAAAAAATGAGGAAAACCCACTTGGCGCTAATTATTCTGGGTTTGGAACTTGCCGTTAATGTGAGATAACAGTTAATAACCAGAACATATTTAATGAATCTTTTTCCTATCTTTAGCTCACTTTAGACTGTGTGGCATCTAGTCCATTAAATTAGTGCATTAATTAGAAAATTTTCATTTTTCATTCGTGGGAAATGGAGTTGAGGATTTGTCGGGGGGACCATTGTGCAACTTCTCTTCCACTCTACTTGAAAAAAAAAAAAAGGAACCTGTTCTTGTTTTCCAAAGCTGTGCATAAAAATGGTTCTTTGCTTTGCCCAACAGATCACAGAAATTTTGAAATGAAGACATTCAGGACTGTGTTGAGAAATAAAACATCTCCAAGGAAAGGACAAAACATCCCCAACATCCCCAACACGGTGACCGACGCAGAGGGCCTGTCCTCCCCAGCCAAACCCAGTCCACATTTCATATATACATTTATTTATATATGGAATATTCCCCACTCTATTTGTGTTTTCTAACAAGTGCATTATGTAGAGGGGAACATCTTTGGAGCCAGATTATTTTCCACTCATGTGCAATATAACAAGACTGAGCAAAGCCAGGAAAAAGGAGGAGGAGGAGGAGAGGTGGAAGTCACTTGGACATTATTTCAGTCTTTTTTTTTAAATATTATTTAAAAAAAAAACAAAAAAATCTCTTGAAAGATGAAGCAACCAGAAAGGAAATGTTAAGCAGAGCTGCTAAAACTCAGCCCAAGTGTTTTGCTCGGGGTGGGAGGGAGTGGGGGGAAATTTCAGTTGCTGTCACTGTTCCCTGGCAAAGGCCACGGGCTGTTCTCAGCTCTTCCGAGTCATTCCTGTTCCATTTTTCTCACTTTCCTGGAAATGCCCTTTATAAGTAGCTCTGTGCTGTACCAAAGGCTGTGATTTGCTTTAAGTCCTTATTTAGAAAGAAACATCTCTGCTGGTGCTGAGGAAAAGGGTGTCGAACAGCTGTGCCTTTCTACCACGATCAGTCCACGAAAAAACAAAGGACAAATTGAATTTCCAGCGTGGAAAAGGCCTAAAAACCCAATTTTTTGGCTGACCATGTTCCTGCTTTGTTTTGTGAGAACATCTCTGCCTTGTCTGCACTTCCACAATACCCCAGCCTTGTGGGAATATTGCAGTGTTGCCTTGCTAATTCTGTCATAATCGGGAATTCCATCCTTCCTTTGCTGTTTCATTTTGCACAGTGAGGTTTTTGGTGGCAGGTTCAGAGCTGTGTGTTGCCCATGCTGGGCTGGGAAGCTCTTAAAGCTGGGCTTTCTCCAACCTCACTGTGTTTCCTGGGACTGCACGGATCAATATTATATCCTGGTGCCACGAGATGAATGATGTGCAAAGGGAGAAATGATGTGCGAAGGGAGGAATGATGTGCAAAGGGAGGAATGATGTGCAAAGGGACAAATGCAAATGGCAGAGGGGCTGATGGTCTCCTCCTGCTTCTGGCTCCCCTTTTTCCTCCTCCCCAGCCTCATCCACCTTCTCCTGCTGCCTCCATCCCAGCTTGGAGACTGAAATCCTCCCAGCACAGCCTCCATGGGAGGAGCAGAGTGAAACTTGGGACAGTGTTGGATTTAAAGATGAAAATTATGTTGGAGGGACTCAGATGAGCGCAGGAACCTCTTTGTCTGCATTGCAATAATTCCCTGGGAATGGTTTGGGAATGTTAATTTGGACTGGACAGAACCAAGTGAGCTGGAGCTTTCTCTGAAGCAGAGGCTGCTCGAGGGGAGGCAACAGGAACTGAAATAATTGTGTGTGAAACAACAGGCCCTTGAGCTGCTGCTGCTGATTGATTGTCTTTGGTGTCCAAGGAGAAGCCTCGACGTACCTGGAAGGTGGAGCAAGGACCACTCTTGCAGAGGGAAGCACCAAAACCTGGATCCTTCCCCCAGTGGAGCTGTTGACCTGCATCCCACATGGACCATCCACAGGAGACACACGTGGGATGCCTCGAGGGAAAATCGAGAAAATGGGAAAACTGGGGAACACTCAAATCAAAGCAGCCAACTGCCTGCACCACGTTCCTGTCTTGCAGAAGAGCTTTGAAGAAGAACAAAAGCCCTGCACTCAAACCTCAGCTGAAATTCAGGTTGAGAAATTCCCTTAAGGTTGGAAAACGAGGTGATTTTTTTCCAGGGACGCATCGGCTTTGGTGAGGTCGCCTTTTTTTTGTTTGTTTTTTTTTAAACACAAGATAATTTCTTGGCTGGAATTCCTCCTCCTGCCATGGCAGGTGCACCACTGGTGGTGGAGACTTTGTTCCTGGCTTGGGGAGCCCAAACACAGAAATCTCCAGGGCTCTGCACAGGTGCAGGTCAGGCAGAACAGGCTGAGAGGGCATAAAGAATCAAAAAGTGTTAAACCCAGCAGTTTCAGTCAATTTAATCAGCTGGAGAATGAAGAGCAAATATGGATCTGGCTCTCAGTAGGACATTGCTCTTCTTGCATTTATTCCCAGCATGGAAGAAACCCTGTGGCCACTGAAGCTGTGGGTAAACGGAGGAGAGAAAGGGCTGGTGCTGCTGGGATTGAGCACAGCTCCAGGGGCAGAGGGAGATCGGGGGACAGGATTGCTGGAAGATCACACGGAGCAGGTCCCTGAGCCCACGGAGATGAACGAGGGATGCCGAGGAACCGCGGAGGTGAAACAGCCCACGGTGTGAAATCAATGCCGTGCCAAAGCTGCTGGCACAAATTAGAGCTAATTAGGGCAGTGGTTCTCATTAACGTGGTTTGGCCGCGCCCTGCTTGGAGGCCAGTCCGTGCTGGGGGTGGTGTTGTAATTCTCTAAGAAAATAATTTCTCCTTCCTGACCCCCTGGAATCCCTTACCACTTAGAGTGACCCTTACTTCCTTCTCTGACCCCATGGACTGTGGTCCAGCTATCTCTCCTCTGACCAGGAGGTTATAAATTGTCTCCCCGTCCTTTGTTCTACCTCTTTCCCCCCTGGAATTTCGAAGAATAAACGCCTGGGACAAAGGGCCTCTTCTGAGATATCTCACCTCATCCTTGGTATAATTATCTCCAAATCCTCCTAATAACTGAGCTGGCTAAAGCCCCCAGGAGGAGGGCAGGAGAGTGAATTTATACAGGTGGGGAGAGGGAGTTTCTCTGTGGGATCTTCCAGCAAATTGTTCCTCCGGCAAATCCCCGCGGTTGTGGCAGCTCCGAGCGGGGACAGCAGAGTTTGTGCCCCCAGCACAGCCAAACGTGCCCTGGGTGTCCCTGCATGGAGATTTGTCCTTGTGTCCCCTGCCTGCCTCACCCCAGCACTGAGATCAATTATTGCTTGGGCCGTAAAATCTCCAAGATCTTCAATGGGTCTTTGAAAAGACCCAGAAAAGTGTCTGATGTTTGGGGTGAGGCTAAGCCACTTCCATTGCAGGGAACTCCCGAGTTCTCATCCCAGGAGCTGCCTGCAGGCAGGGGGGGATGGAGCTGGGCCTTTTTTTGGGGACATCTCACCTCCCAAAGCCCCGAGGAGCTACAAAACACATTTGTTTGCAGCCTCCCCCTGCAGCGTGACGGGTTCTCGGTGTGCTCTTGAGCCTGCAAAAGGAGACTGAACAAAGCTTTAGCAGCCCTGAAATCGTGAGAGACTTGACCCCAAAGCCACTTTTCCACCCCGCTGATGGGTTTGGGCTGCAAACAGCCCAAGGAGGGGGGTCCAGGCTGCCCACGCAGCTCAGGGCACATTAACAGGAGGAGAATTGATTTTCTGGATTGCAGCACAGCCCCGGATCTTGGGAAGCCCTGGTCCCAAAGGTGTTTATATTTAGTTTCTTTTGGAACATGATCTAGTAGCCCTTTAAAATGGGGGATAGAATGTATCAGTACTAAAAGTTATTTTTATTTTTCACCGGTGTTACAGAGAGCTTTTTTATGATGTGTGTGTGTGTGTCTGTTATACCTCGTCTGTTTTCAGCAGCCACTTGTTACAGCATCTCTCCATTAGGGCTCAAAACTGTGTTTTGATGATTAAAGTGATGGGGAAAAAACCTTATCCCTTCACCCAGCTGGTCCCACCCACCTGCCCAAACCATCTCACACTGGTGATAATCTCGCCCAAAAATGCCACCTTCTCCTCGGTGTTGTAACTCTGGGCTCTGTGCTCTCGTTCTTGAACCAGCTGGGTGTTAATGTGCTTTTCTCCGCAATAACTGAGAGTTTGATAGTCTTTAACTGTCAGTCCAGTGCATTATAATCTGTGTTGCCACCACCCTGGTGTATATTGGAGATAAACATCGTGCCAGGACAGCCACGGCAAGGGAAGACAAATTAAAAATGTATCCGGTCGATTAAAAAAAACAAAAAACAACAAAACAAAA
>VWZU01017540.1:70490-82818 GCA_013397095.1 Sterrhoptilus dennistouni | reverse complement strand
AAAAAAAAAGAAAAAAAAAAAAAAGGAGCGATTTAATGATGGCTGACATCAAGAGAAGATCCAAAAAATAGCGTGCTTTGATTCCCATAATCATCCCAAGGCAGGCTGCTCATCTTTATTCATAGCCCTTCAAAGCTACACCAGAGCAGCTCCGAGCTGTCGTGCTCAGATGGAACTCTTGAGACTCTGAACACGTCGACATCTCTGCTCCCTGCCCAGCCCAGAGCTGAGCTCCAACCCTTCCCCTTTTAATTTCAGGGTGCAATTAAAGTGATGAGAGAGCTCTGCTGTTGGCTGAGAGGCAGGAAAAGCAGATCTGGGGTCATGTAAAGCTGCTTCTTTTAATGACGTGTTTTAAGCTGGTTTGTTTTTTTTTTTAAGAAGGCAGTGAAATTAGAAAAGCAAAAAAAGATCTCCAAAAGTGTTTCAGGTTCAGAGGACACGGCACAGGGACAGGGCTTAGCAGTGAGGCTGGAATGGGCTGTCAGAAGCAGGGAGGGAATATGGGAAGCTGCTCTGCCCTGCTGGATTTGGAGGAAAAGTCAGGATTTGGTGAGGCCCTGGAATGGAATGCCCAGAGCAGCTGTGGCTGCCCCATCCCTGGAAGTGTCCAAGGCCAGGCTGGATGGAGTTTGGAGCAGCCTGGGATAGTGGAAGGTGTCTGTGCCCGTGGAAACAGGATGAGCTGTTCCTTCCGACCCAAACCACTCTGGGATTCAATTAATTAGTGATTCTGTCATTCCTGCAGTCCCATCCCAGCCTCTTTGCACAGGCAAAGCCCTGCAGGACTGACATCTCAGAAACCAGCCTCGGGCATGCTGGAGGCATCATTACCTCACTCACTTGGGTGTTTTCTGAGCCAGGTGTTCAAATGCTGTTATTGCTCCTGAATCCTTTTAAAATTGAGGAATTTCTGAGAGAGTTTTTCTTCCCCGAGTGCTCCCCGCTCTCCTGCATTGCACAAATCCAGCATGAAGTCTGTCTTTCAATCTGAGATTAAAGAAAGCAGCAGCTCTGGGTGAATTAAATTACACATTCTAATCCCCAGCCTCTGATACAGGTAAATTATGTTTCTTTTTCCCATTTTTTTTCCTGCTTGGTCCACAATTATGTCATCAGTGCACCTGTAAAGGGAATGACCTGAGATGGTTCTGACATCCATAACATTGCAAGGCCAGGCCCTGCTGCTGGGTTTTAAATTCCCATTCCCGTTCCAGAGGATGATTTCAGGGCAGGACAATTTGCCTGGCAACACAAAGTCGTGGAAAGAGCTGGAATCATGAATCAAAAGGCATTAAGTGGAAATGCAGTCAGGAAGTGCCTGAAATATTGGAATTTTCATGTGAAACTCTGCTGGCTGCCACTGGGGCACTGAAATTAGACTTGGTTATCCCAAAAGTGCTCGGGGTCTTGCAGGAAAATCACCCTCACTGCTGGAGGTCAGGCTGAATTTGAGATTCATGGCTGAATTTGGCCCCTTGGGAGGAGAACAGGTTCTGAATTTATCACCAAAATGTGGCAAAAGGGAGGCTTTGCATCCAGCACAGGAGCAGCTTGTGTTTCCTGATTTCCCATCCTTTACTATGCAACTGATTTTCATGGAATCTTCCCAAGACAGAGACAGCTGGATGCAGTTTTGACTTTTCTTTCCATTCCTTCCCGTGTGCAAGTGGGTAATGCAGAAATGTCTCCATGGGATGTGCACTGGGGCTGTGAACAGTGAAATGTTGGGGAAATTCTGTGTGTCCAACTGGAAATCTGAACTCGCCTCTAAATCCTGACTGATGGTGCCACAGGAGCGATGCAATTTCGGGCTGGAGATGTTAAATTCAGTCTCGTTACTCTGAGTTCATTTAAAATTCTGGTTTTGCCAGTGAGCTGTGTTGCAACTGTTTAAAACTTGTGGGTTTTTTTATACCAGCTGCTGCATCCCCTTGTCCTGGTTGACTCCACTATGGTATGGGCCTTGTGTTCAGTTCCTGGTTAAAAAAAAAAAAGTGATTTTTTAAAATTTTTTTTTTCAGTTGTGTGATTTTTTTTTACCTGATGTCGAATTTATTTTTTTAATTCTTTTTTTTTTTTTTTTCTCATTAGAACTTGAAACTGTTCTTTCATATGCAAAGTTCAATAAAATGGCTGAACTGCAGTGTGTGGTGTTTGATGCTGAGGTGGGTGAAGAGATGTTGGGATGGAAAAAGGTGGGGTGAGGATGAGGATATTGAGGAATGTCCTCTAATATGAACTCATTTTTTCAGGGTTAAATAATCTGAAATTTAATGCCGTTCACAGGAGTCAAATTTACCCTGCTGGGGAAATAAAAGCCTGGGGTAAAATGTGCACATTTCCAGCATCCCACCCCAACCACCTGGGCTGAGGGAGCTCCAGGCAAACCCTTAAAATTTTGATGATGTGTCACAAGAAGAGATGTCACGAGTGGTGCTTGGGCAGGAGGAGGAGTTTGACCCACACTGCTGGAAATCCTGCAGAAGGAGCTCAGAAAGGAGCTCATTTGAAACCTTGTGTTTGGCTTCAGACCGCATCTGTGAGCTTCACCCAAAAGTGAAAGTGTCAAAATTTTGGTTGCCTTTAAAAACACTGAAGTTGTTTCTCCTGTGTTGCCCAGAGAAGCTGTGACTGCTCCATCCCTGGGAGGACCCAAGGCCAGGCTGGAGAAATCTGGGCGAGTGGAAAGTGGTTTCACCCGTGGCAGAAGCTGAAACATCATGAACTTTAAGGTCTTTCCCCACCCAAACCATTCCAAGATTCCAAGGCTTGATGATTCCATGATAAAATGACTTGAGCCGTGTCCCAAAGCCAGAGGTCCCAGGCTGCTGCAAGGGGGTTTTATTTTAGTGGTCACTGACTGTTATCCCAAGTGACTTGGTTATTTTTGCAAATCCCAATTCTGGCCCTGAAATCCAAAGAGGAAATCCTGCAAGAGGCAGAACAGCAGCCACCCTGGACAGGATCACACCAGGGGAATTCAGCAGCCCCGGAGAACCTCAAATTCCCAAACTTTACCTAACATCTTGTTTTGTTATTTTTTTGGCCTCAGGAATTGTGACAGGGGCAAAATTGTGATAGAAAAGCAGCACTGAGTGCTGGAACTGCTCTGTGTGGTCTCTGCTCTCGAGCTCTGCAGGGGGAAGATGCTCCATGATGAGCAAACTCAGCTCCAGCTCAAAAACCCTCCAAATCCTCTCAGAGTGGCTGTGCTGGATGGTACCACAGTCACTCCTGGCTGCTGGGGGTGGCAGGGCAGATTTTGGGGCTGGTTCGGGGGCTCTCTGAGGTGGGTTTCAGCAGCTCCTGCTGCCTCACTCTCTGATCTGACCTCGATCTCTGTATCAGCTCCCCCAAGGGGTTGTGGTTGCCTCCAGCTGCAGATTTCAGTTGACGTGTGGTTACCTCGAACATCCTGGAGAAACAGGATGTGGCAAACTCTGAGGTGCAGATGGGGCACGAATGGCACCAGCCAAAACCAGGCCCAGTTAGGGAGAAACACCTTCCACACCACAGTGGTGATCCCTCACCAAGGAGGATCCTTGGCTTGAGGTCCTCCCCATTCCCTGGGAGCTTCGCAGGATTTCCAGCCCCTTCCTGGGGTGTTCAGGGTGTGCAGGAGACTCTGCACTGCAAAGGGGCAGTGCCTGGTCACTGCCTGCAGCTCCCCAGGCTGTATTTGCCAGATTTTAGAGGGAAGAGCTGAGGGGGAAGAGAAGCTGCTGAGGGCACAGTGTGATTCCAGTGTGGGTATTTCCTGCTGCATGGCCAGAGATTATAAAATATAAAATATATATTTTTTTTACCGTGAGGTAAGTGGCCTTGAGGCAGTTCCACAGTGTTGGGTGCTCAGAGCCACCCCCAGAGTGAGCCCTGCTGGGGTTCATCGCAGAGAAATTCAGCTTAAATGAGGCTCTGGAGGAGCCTGGCTGTGCACAGGGTGGTCTCTGCTGCCTTTTAGCTCCTCCTTTGCTCTGCCACAGTATGGGCATCCCCTGGGAGGGCTGGTGGCAGCTCCAGCAGCAATCCCTGCACAGAGACAGAGCTGTGCTGTAAATCCTTCCTTTGCTGCCTCGGAATTTCCTGCTTGGGAATTTCCCTGGGAGCCCTTTGCTCCTTGCTTTATGGAGAAATAATCAATTCATCATTCCCTGCTCAGAGCCTCAGCACCGTGCAGGATTTTAATGAGCTGTGTCCTGCCCCTCTTTCCGAGCCAGAGCATCCAGATCTTCCAACTGTGACTCGTCCAGGATGCTGCAGAGGGGCTCGTCCAGCTTGGAGTCAGGGATTTCCCTGCTCCTCACACCATGCCTCACTTGTCTTGGATATTTCACTTCTACCTTTTGGGTGGATGGTGGTGTCCAAAGGATCTTCCTTTTCATTCCTGGCATCCTTCTGCAGGGGGTGTTTGTCCATCCCTCTGCTCTTGTATTTATCTATGGGAATGTTAAGGTTGTAATTCTCCCTGTGGAATTCTCCTTTACTCAACAGCACCTTGTCCAGGCCTTTTGTTGTTATTCAGTTTATTGATAAAGTCTTGATTTTGTTCTCCCAGTGCTGCATTTCCAGCTCCTCACTTCACCCCCCTGGTCCAACACAGGCAGCCCTGATCCTGAGGATTTGGATGGTGTTTCTGCCCTGTGGATATTTGGGAAGGGTGGAAGAAATTTTATTCCCTGCTCTCTCAGGTATTAGAGTCACCTCTTGGTTTGTCCTGAGGACAGGAAAGGGAATATTCCCGTGGCTTCCCAGGGCTGTGGGATCACAGAGGGTCAGTCATTCCAGGACCTTCCCTCAAACACTCTTTAATATCCCAATATTCCACAGCCCCACAAATCAAGGGGAATCCACAGAATCTGGAGGGTCTGAGCTGCTCCTGCCCAGGTTACCAGCTCTGGGGGTGATTCCACAGCTCCCAAGGGTGCTCAGGGGAGCCTGGTGGGTGCTGCTTGCCTGGGAAAACCTGAGCTGGAAGCAGAGTGTGGGGAGGGGGAGAAGGGGAAGCCGTGGCTAAAAATAGCTATTTTTGAAAGAAAGGGATGAAAACCTCTTTGAAGAAATGAGGGGAGAGGGGGAGTGTTTCCATGGAAACGAGGAAGTCTGTCTCTTCCCAAAAGAGGGGGTGGGAGATGGAGAAATAGTAAATACAGCAGAGGGATGATGACGAGGAGGATGTCAGTGGCATTCCCATGGATCCCAGGGCATTCCCCACGGATTCTGGGCTCTGGGTCCTGGTGGGAGCAGATGGGGCTCAGGCACTGCCTGCCCACACAGCCTTGGGAGTGTCACTTTGTCACTCCCTGTGCCACCTGCAGCCCTGGATCTGTCACCTGCCCAGGTCACCAGAGAGAAGAGCAGTGACCCAGAGCTGCTGGGGACAGTGACAGGTCAATGTCACCCACGATGGGGCATCTCCAGCTGCTCCCAGCAGGGACAGTAAATAATGAGTGTCCTCCAAATTCTTTGGAAATGTACATAAAATCTTGGGGTTTTTTAATTCCAGGAATTTTCCACCATGGCTTGGCCATTTCCAGGGGAGGCTGCAGGGAAGGGAACAGAGATATGGGGGGGCTTGGCCAGAGTGTGGGGCCATCTGGGGGCTTCTGGATGGATTGAGGGCCAGGCAGAGTGGGCTGGCCTGGCCTGGAGTTTGGCACAGCTCCCAAACTGGCACCATCCACAATTTGGCTTGTGTGGCTCAGTTTGGCACAGCTCAGGGTTTGGCACAGCTCAGAGTCTGGCACAGGCCAGGTTTGGCATAACCCAGGATTTTAACTAAAACGAGTCGATTTAGGTTTGATCCAAGGAAGAAATTCCTCCCTGTGAAGGGGGAAGGCCCTGGCAGAGGGTGCCCAGAGAAGCTGTGGCTGCTCCATCCCTGGAAGTGTCCAAGGCCAGGTGGGACAGGGCTTGGAGCAGCCTGGGACAGTGGGAGGTGTCCCTGCCATGGGAGTGAAAGTGGATGGTCCTTAATTTCCGTCCCAACCCAAATCATTCTGGGATTGGTGATTTGGCACACCCATGGGGCAGGCAGGTCCTGTGAGAGCACAGGACTTTGGCCAGTTCTGTGCTCCTTCCTCTCAGGGTCATCTTGTGTGTGACACTGCCCACAGTGCCACCCTGCCCATGGTGTCACCAAGCCCACAGTGCCACCCTGCCCACAGCGCCACCCTGCCCACGGTGCCACCAAGCCCATAATGTCACCAAGCCCACAGTGTCACCCTACCTGCAGTGTCACCCTGCCCACGGTGCCACCAAGCCCACAGAACCACCAAGTCCACAGTGTCACCCTACCCACAGTGCCACCAAGTCCACGGCGCCACCAAGCCCACAATGCCACCAAGCCTACAGTGCCACTCTGCCCACGGTGCCACCAAGCCCTCAATGCCACCAAGTCCACAGTGCCACCAAGCTCACAGTGCCACCCTTCCCATGGTGTCACCAAGCCCATAGTGCCATCCTGCCTGCAGTGCCACCCTGCCCATGGTGTCACCAAGTCCACAGAGCCACCAAGCCCACAGTGTCACCAAGCCCACAGTGACACCCTGCCCATGGTGTCACCAAGCCCACGGTGCCACCAAGCCCATAATGTCACCAAGCCCACAGTGTCACCAAGCCCACAGTGACACCCTACCCATGATGCCACCAAGCCCATGATGCCACCCTGCCTGCAGTGCCACCCTGCCCATGGTGTCACCAAGCCCTCAGTGCCACCCTCCCCACAGTGCCACCAAGCCCTCAGTGCCACCCTCCCCACGGTGCCACCAAGCCCACAGTGACACCCTACCCACAGAGTCACCGAGCCCACAGTGACACCCTGCCCATGATGCCACTGAGACCACAGTGTCTCCCTGCCCACGGTGCCACCCTGCCCAGGCCATGGGGAAGGCACTCCCAGCCTCAGCCCTGGGCTTCTCCTCCCTGCAGCAGCTCTGCGTGGGAGGAACACAAATCATCCTCTCAAACCGCTTTTCCTCCAGACTCGTTTGCAGCCCTGCAGCTCCCTGGGGAGGGATGGGAGTTTGGGGTGATGGGAACATCTCACCCCACTCTGTGGCTCAGATCTGACCTTCAGCAGCTCTTGGCCCCCTCCCAGCACCACCAGACACGGGCTGAGACCCACAAGGCTCTAAAAACAGCATCTGCAGGGCTGTTTATCCCATCTGTGCTGTGAAGGAGAGGTTTCCACCCTGGCCATCACCTGCACAGGGCTGAAGGCTGGAGGAGGTTGTGTCCCACCAGGGCAGTGCAGAGGGGACCCTGAGGTCACCTACAGCTCCCCCCAGGCCAAGGAAATCTGTCTGCAGACAGTCATCACCTCCAGCCGAGGTTTGAGCCACTTCCAGCCCTGTCATCTCCCCTGCAGGTTTCTCCCATTTCCCTTTAGTCTTCTCCTCTCTAATCTCAACAACCAGATTTCAACTTTTGGCCCCGTTTTCCCTGTTTCTTAGAGAGCACCGACTCCTGGAGTGAGAGAAAAGCTCCCAGAACTGGAGGAAGAGGGATGTTCCATCAGGAGATGGGCGTGGGGAAGAAGAATTTGAGATGTTCATCATCTCCTCTTTGTCTTGGGCTGCCACAGCCCTGGCTTGGCAAAGTAGGTGTTTAATTGGCATCGTGGTGAGGATTTGGGCACATTTGGGACCCCGAAGGTGCTGTGTTCTTGGTCCCTTTGGAGCAGGAGGACTGGGAGGGACATGGCTGGGTCCCCTTGGTGAGGAGGTGGTGGCCCAGACCAGTTAAGGTGACACCTGCCCCAGCCCCAGGGATGGTGAGGGATCTATCAGGGTGAGAGGCCTGTGAGCCCTGGCCCCTTCCAGAGCTGGAAGTCCTCACCCCTGGCTGCAAGGAGCCTTCTGATTCCTTTTCCCTTCCTGAATTTGTCAAGCCAAGTGGCTTTGGGAGCCTTTTAGCCAGGTGGGAGACACCCTCCAGGCCCATCAGGGACAGCCTGGCAGGGAATAATTACAGCCAGGACTGTAAAATTTACAGGGAATATTTACCCCCAGAACTGAAGTTCTTTGTTTGTTTTGGTTGAGCAACAAGAACTCTGTTTAAACAAACTGTGCCCAGCTCCTCTCCAGACCTGGTAGAGCATCTCTGGAGGCAAAATGGCAACTCAGCCCTCCTGACCAAAGGAGAATTCAGACTGGAGCCCCAAAGGAGCTGCTTTTAAAATAATTGGATATTTTATTACAGAAAAAAAACAACCACCTTGGAGAATTCCAGAGGGATGTGTTTGGTGTTAACTTCGCAGAGAGGTGATTTTTGCAGAAAGGTGATTTTTGCTGTTTTCCCTTCAGCACTTGTGCCTTTCCAGGGACCAGGAGAAGCACAGAGGACCCAGGAGGATCTCCCAAGGACCAAGAGATCTCTTCAGATAGAAGGAGATTCCCCCAGGATCCAGAAGATTCTGCTGGGTGTCCAGGGGGTTCTCCCAGGCACAAGAAGCCCTGCCCAGCGTCTCTTTTTGCTGTGCTCCTCCTTTCCCACATCACTCCAGGCAAAGCCCTGATCCTTCCCCCACCTCCCAGGCTCAGGGGGGCTGCTCTGACCCACCTCACCACGATATTTTGGGCTCCACCAGCAGCACCTGCCGTGGCAGAGCAGAGCTGGCTCTGTGGCTCTGTGTCACCGTGTTCCTGGTTCATTTTTAGACGTCTCCTGGTGTCCCCTCCTTGCCACCACCACCCACCCAGGGTGGGGTGAGGAGGTGCCAGGGGTCCAGGAGCTCCATGCCCTGACGTCAGCAGCAGGATGATTTCCCTGGAGGGTGAATCACAGTCCTGGGAACTCGCTCACGGCTTTCACAGCTCCTGAAATGACACAAAAAGCCCGGTTATGTCAACACCTTTGGCTGGAAAAACGTGGCTCAGATGGAGATGGGGCTCAGTGCTCTGCCCTGTCCAGCCCCTCTGCTGGGCAGTGCTTGGTCCAGCTTGGATCCCCTTTCCTGGCATTTGCTCCAGCCCTCAAAGTCCCTCTGGCTTTGCAGGAGGTGGGATGTGGTCCCCAGGAGGGACACCACAGGGAGTTGTCACTGTCTGAGGCTGTGCAGGAGGTGTGGAGGTGGTGGCACAGGCTCTGTCCTCTTTGGAGAGCTTGTCCCACCCCTTCCCTGGCTTGGCTTATGCAGGTGCCCACCCTGGGTGCCCTAAGCATTGGGGCTGGGATCTGAATTCAGGACCTGAATTCACCCTGGGTCTTGAATTCTGGACCTGAATTAGCCCCGAGACTTGAATTCTGGACTTGAATTCACCCTGGGACTTGAGGATGGGGCCAGGCCTGGGGATAACCCTGCCCTGTGGCAGGTTTCATCCCTCCCCCACAGCACCACTTCTTGGAGCATCTCCCAGACCCACTTCCAGCAGGATATAGGGAGAAAAAAAGTGGGGGGAAAAGCACTTTTTTTTTGCTATTTTTGTGGCTGTCTGCAAACTCAGAGAGGGTTGAGGGCATCCCTGGGAATAAAGGAGACAAGGAGAGATCATCCTGGCCACAGATTTGCCTGGTTCCTGGAACACCCTCCCACCAAATGCTTTTTCCCAGCACTGCACACGCAGAGAAACGGGGGCAAGAATTCCAGTTTGGGCGTCTGCAAAAAACCCATTGAGGCGAGAGAAATAATTCAGGAGGAAATTATTATTTAATAATAACACCGAGCAAAAGGCGTCATCTTGTTAAATCCTTGTGAAACAGCCAAGTGGGTGCAGAGCTCAGCTCGTCTGGTTCTCCGCGAGGCTGGGACGCGTCTGGAGCTGTCAGCGCGGCTGAGGGAGGCGAGTGCAGACACACAGACAGATAATAATAGCTCACAATTAGGGTAGTAAATCAGGAGGGAGAGCATCACTCAATTCAAGAGAAATTCCCCCTGATTTGCTGGAGACAGGAGTTTGGCTCTTTGCACGGAGCTGTTTGGGTGAGAAATCCACCCCACCCTGGTTTTGCAGAACCTTTGCAAGGCGGCAGCAGGAGGAGCGCGCTGGAAATTCAGCTCCACTTGGGTTGTTCCATGCCCAGCCTCAGTTTCTATATATTGCATAAGGAGCAGCCTCGGGCAGATGATTTTCCGCATCCAGCCCACCCTGCCATGGCAGATCCACCTCCAGAAAAGGTTAAAATGGTGCAGATTAAAAAATGGTGCAGATTAAAAACCCTCGGCCAGAGTAGCCTCCTGCCCAGCTGGATGAGTGTGGGAAGGAAACCCAAAGTGCAAGGGCTGGTCCTGAAGGATTCCCAGTTTTCCTGTAGGGTTGGACGTTAATTTTCAATATTGGGATCTGGCTGGGGCTTGGGAAAATACAATTTTTGTGTCAAGGTGAAGAGGAATGTCGGGAGGAGCAACAGGAAATCACACCCCCCTGTGCCACCCCCTGCTCCAGACACCTCGGGGAGCTAAAACATTGTGATTTATCCCTCCCATGTCCCCACATCCCCCTGGATGAGTGAGCACCAATTTTCTCAGGTTTTCAGGGTGTTCCAGGTGTTCTCCATCCCACCTCAGGGTGTCCCTGGAGAGATCTCACTGGTCACTCTCCAGGCACATCTGACTGCTGTACGTGGGAACAGAAATATTCCCCACTTGTGCTTTGGGTTCCAGGAGTTTTGTGGGACTTGTTGCTTCCTCGGTGCTCCTTGTGGGGCCATGGGGGGATGGCAGAGTGGTCCAGACCTCATGAGGTTGATCCATAGGTTTTATATGCTGGTAGGAGCTTGGCCACCTCCTTTATTTGGGATGGGAGAAGCCTCCTCACCAAGGGACCTCAGTAAACACAAAGTGCTATAAAATTATTGCTTTTCACACCCTCACCCCAGACCCTGCAGGTCCAACCCTGCCCCATCTCCTTCCCCAGGGCTGCAGGGAGGTTCTCCATCCCCCAGAGCCCGGGACGGATGGGAGCTGCCTGGCAAAACATCCCCGTGTATCCAGGGATATGATTATTTCCCAGTGGTTGAAATCTAGGTCTCCTGCTCGGGAGGGAGGGATGCGCAGGGATGGAGTGGGGGGGAGAGGAAGACACTCATATTAATCTTATGAATATTCATGGGAAAGCTGAGCTGCCTTCTGAGGTTGACTCCAGGCTACGAGTTTGGGGGGCTGTAGGTGAGAGGTGCCGGCAGCAGCTGTTTGTGCATTCTCCGCATGCCTGACTGCAGAGCCCAGTGTAAGTTGGTGCCTTTTTCTCTCCCTCCCCACCACTCCATCCCTGCATCCTTCCCCCTCTTCCCGCTGCTCCTCTGCTTAAAAACAGCCTGGCCAGGAGCGTTGCAAAGCCAGGGGAGTCGTGGTTTAGTCTCAAACACGACCCCAAACCGTGTGACTGCCGCCTGCAGAGCTCAGGGAGGGCAGAGAACAAACTGAGGGGTTTTGGGAAAATCTTCACCTCCTCCATCCCTCTCCCCTCCTCCTTCAATCCCCAAATTTGCATGAATTAACCCTAAAGAAATGCTTGGGGAGGTTGTTTGCCAGGAAAAAAAGCAGCGATGGGGAGAAAGTAGGAGAAGCTGAGTGTTGGGATGGGTGATGTCAATGAGATGATGCTGTAGCATCAGTGCTTGGGTTGGGAGTCGGAGGAGGAAGCTCAGAGCCCATGCCAAATAAAAATCAACATGTTAAATAAAAAATATTTTTAAAAAAATCAAAATAAAGCAAATTTCTGTGCTGTTAAACAAATCTGGGGTGTTTTGGGGAAAGGGAGAAAAGGGGAGGAGAGAGTTTACGGGCAGGAGGAAAACGGCGTGTTTATATATTAAAAAAAAAATAATAATAAATAAATAAAACGCTGAAGGTTGGTTGATCTTTTGGTGAGAATGGGGGGTTTGTGGCTGCCAGATCTTTCCTGCAGCAGCAGGGGGATGTTGTTTGTGCTGTTCTGGCATGGGGCTCGGAGGAGCCAGGGAAGGTCAAACCCAGCCAAACTCCTGGGGAGTGAATGGTGGGGAGAAAATGCAGGAAAAGGATAAAAACTGGGACAAATGCGACCTCCTCTCCTCCGGGCCTGGCAGAAAAGGGTTAAGAGAAAGCGGTTGAATGCTGCAAGCCTCGTCAGGGTTGTACTATTTTTTCTAGTGCATAAGGAGAAGGGAGAGGAGGGTTGCACGGAAAAGGGAATTTTCCAAGAAAAGAGGGATCTGCGGCAATATCTGCACCTCGGGGGATGAAGAGAGGAACCAACAGGCATAAATGGCCTGGAGATGGCTGAAATCTTTGCCGAGGAGATTGGGACCGCGGGGTTATTTTCCACCTGCCTCCCCTGCCCGGTTCTGTAATCCTGGCTCAAAGTAGACAAGTCTAGTTGGAGCTGAAGAAGGGAGGTTAGAGGGG
>VWZU01017540.1:43847-62240 GCA_013397095.1 Sterrhoptilus dennistouni | reverse complement strand
ACTGTGATATTTTTTTCTTTTTTTTTTCTTAAGGAGTGTGGTTTGAGAGAGTCTGGGCCTGTTTCTGTGGAGATGCTGAGCATCCCAATCTCCTCCTGACTCTGAAAGGTGCAAAAATGTTCTGCAAAGTGGTTCAGACTGAGGATGCTAAATTAGGGGCTGGGGAAAGAGAGGGTCCCACAGCTGTGTTAGAGTTCATCAGGCCCCTCAACAGAGGTCATCTGGTTCATTTCCTCCTCCTGAGGAGCAATTTCCCTCTCTCCAGGCCTGGAGTGGAAAACTGGAGCTCTCTGGTCTGTGGAGGTGCTCCTGCCTTGGCACCCGGAGGAGGCAGCGCCTCTATTTTAGTTTTAGCCACTGTGCCACGGTTTTGGAGAGATGGAAAGCTGTGATTACAGAGCAGGTTGTCTTCTAACACCCAACCTCGTGCCCAAGCCTGCAGGCAGCCCATCAGCCCTTTCAAATCTTCCAGAATATCTGCTGAGGGCACTGGGGTGAGGCTCATGTGCCAGCTGGATGTGATTAGGAAAAAAAAAAGTTATCTCTTTGGAGCACGATGTTTTAATGGGAAAATTAATCTCTGCAGTGACTGTGTCAAAGTCCTACAGATTTGAATGCTGAGCTATAAGAAGAAAAGGATCTCTGGATTGGCTTTATGAGAGCGTGGCACGTGGGTGGATAAATATGGGCATATTTGTGCATAAATACACAGAAGGAGAGAAAAAGACAGAGGAGGAGGAGGTATTTCAGGAAGGACCTTGCTTTGTTATCAGATAATTCCTGGGTCAGCCCTTGAAACGGCTGCCAAAGCCTTGTAGCTTTTCCAGAGCTTGCAATAAATACGCTTGGGGATGGGTCCAAGGGAAGGAGATGTGGATCTCGCCTTGGGAGTGGAAGCATCCTGAGGCTCTGGTGGCATTCAGCTCCTCACAGCCCTCTGCAAACAGCAGCTTTGCAGTGTCTCTGTTCCCAGCCCCGAGTCCTGGCTTGGGCCAGTCACCACCATTCCTGTGGCTGTGCAGGGAAAGCCAAGCAGGGGTTGAAGGGATTTGGTTGAGATGCAGGTGCTGTGCTGCACCGAGTGGGCTTTGGGGTTATTGTCTGTAATGGCTGGGGTTTAAGTCTCTTAAACTATGATGACTTTTAGTCCCAGTGTGGTGGCTCCTGTTCTGGGGCCAGGGTAGTTTTATCACAGAACCCTGGAATGGTTTGGGTTGGAAAGGACCTTAAAGGTCACCTTGTTCCATCCCCTGCCATGGACAGGGACACCTTCCACTAGACCAGGTTGCTCCAAGCCCCGTCCAACTTGGCCTTGAAACCTTTTCTCAAGATCTTTCCCATGAGACCTTATCCCAAGGTCTACATCCATGGGAGTTATCCATGGTGGTCACTCGTGGGAACTGGTCAGTGTGCTGCAGGGGTGAAGGGGGCTGAGGGAAAAAGGAGTCAGCCCCAAACCATTTTGGTTTGCACTCAAATGAAGGCTGTGGCTCTCTCCTCACACCCCTGGCAGCATTTGACCTTCTCCCTGTGACACGTCCCTCGGTCCCTCCTGTTGGGGACCCTCTGCTGCCCCTGCCAGGAGCCCCAAAGGGGAACAAAGGTTCCCCCCAAGCACCAGCCCCTGCTCTGCCCTTCCCCAGCCCTGTCAGCACCTCTGGCCTCGGTGTCCCCATGATGTTTCTGCATTTGGCTGCCCAAAATTCAACCCCCTGCTCAGAAATGGGTGCTCTGATCCTGCTGTGTCCCATCAGGGGGAAAGGGCCCAGCCCAGGGGTGAAGCAGCCCTGGGAGCGCAGCACTGATTTACACCTGGGGACAGGATCCCCCAGCCCAGTTGTGCATGACTAGAGATAAATCCCTAATTCATGTTTTTCCTCCAGAGAGGGGATGGTTTGGCTTGTAGGAGCTGCTGGACGTTGTGTAACCACACCAGGACCCACCACGTCCCCTCCCCAACCCTGCCTGGCTGTCCTGAACTTGGGGTTGGTCTTCTGGGGTTTGGTTTTTTGATTATTATTATTTTTAATTTTTTTCTGCTGCCTATAAGATGTAATTATCCATTTGCACTTGTTCCCTCATCGTTCGAGACTGTGCTCTTGTCCTCCAATGTCATCCCCGAAGCACAAGGGGAAAAAAAAAAATGGGTATTGGATCAACCCTGCATGTGGTGCCTAATTTGAGCAAATCAATAGGAAGAGGAAATCCAAGAAGGACTCATCCTAAGGATGCTGGAGCTGAACCTTTTGTTTCCATGGTTACGGGAGAAATGGGACCAGGAATGGAGAGAGGCCTATAAACTGTTAAAGGAGGACTCTTGGGAATTTCAAGTCATTTAACCATGCGTTTGCTAGACACAACTTTAGACACCAGCTGGATCCGACTTGCACAGTGTTTATAGAAATTCCTGCTTTATTGACAGCTGGGGGTGCCAGGGGAGGGGTGTAGGAAGGGGCTGGGGCCCCCCAAGTCAATAAAGCTGCCCGTTGTATATAGGTATACAGAGCTGTGTACATACATATCCAAATGAGCATTTGCTGTCTGGTTTATCATCAGTGTATATAATTTATTCTTCACAGAGTATCACGATTTTTTTGTAAATATCGGCACTAATTAAGAGAAAATAAATATGTATATTATTGAGGAGTTATTTTGATATCAGTTCTGTGGAGGGTGGGAGAGGAAAAGGACAAGTAATTATGGTTTTTTGGTTGTTGGTTTTTTTTTTTTTTCTCTACAACTAAACCCTCTGTGAGAAGAGAAAGAAATGGGCTGAACCAGGGGAAATCAGTTTGTGTTCCACCATCAGCCAGGCTGCAGGGGGAGAGTCCCAAAAACCCCTGGGAGGAGGAGCTGATGGGTGTTGGTGATGGACTGCATGGTACCTACAGCATTCCCACGGGATTTGCTCCAAAACAGCTCCAGCAGTGACTCCAGCACAGGAGAAGGGCCAAGCCCACGTTCCCCACGGCTCCCCACTCCTCCAGCTTGGATACCAACCACATCCGTGCAGGTAACAGGGAATGGGATCAACCTGCTCTTGGAAAACTCGTGGGCACCCAGTTTTTGATGGATTTTGAAGGCAAGTGATCCCTCTTGGAAGAGGGAGAAGCAAACAGACGGAGATGGTTTCCCTGGAGGTGTCTCCTGGTAGGATCTCAGGAAGGAAATAGGGATGGGATCCCTGGGGTGGCTTCAGCTGTTCCTTGCAGAGGAGTGGTTGGTTTGTCCTTGCCCAGGGAACAACTGCAACAGTATTTTTTTCCTGCTCTTTTATCTGTAGCAGCAAAGGGCAGGGAAAGTGTTTGGGGCACTTGGTTCTTGTGGGTTGGGGTTTGCCTGTTTGCTTGGTGGCTCTCACAGGCAACGTGGCTGCTCTGGGCTTCCCTTCTCATGGGGAGAACCCACTCTGTGCGCAGGGGATGGAGGTGAAACACAAGGAGAGCAAAAAGATTCTCATTCTCCCATGGTGGGTTGGCCCTGCTCGGCTCTGGGATGTGGCACCACAAGTAACCCGAGGGTTAATGCCAAACCTCCTTCTCAGCCACCCAGGAGGAGCCCCTGGTGTGGGCTCAGAGTCAAGGCTTGGGTTCAAGTGTCACTGTGTGACCCAGGGGAGGTCCTGTCCCATCCCGTGCCTCAGTTTCCCTGTCTGTAACACCATTTGCTAAGCTGGACGCAGCAAATTGCAAATCCTAATTCAGTATTAGGACTGAATGTGGCACCACCAGGTAACCCAAGGGTTAGTCCCAAACCTCCTTCTCAGCCACCCCAAACTGCTTGTACTGGCCATGGAGGAGCCCCTGGTGTGGGCTCAGAGTCAAGGCTTGGGTTCAAGTGTCACTGTGTGACCCAGGGGAGGTCCTGTCCCATCCCGTGCCTCAGTTTCCCTGTCTGTAACACCATTTGCTAAGCTGGACGCAGCAAATTGCAAATCCTAGTTCAGTATTAGGACAGTGAAAATGTGGGAATGAGTGGCTGAACCCATGGACAGCTCTTGTTGGGGGCAGAAGTGACGTTCAAGAGCAGCCAATTAGGAATGTGTGGGAAACCATCGGAGTGCACAAAAAGTAAAGTAACAGAAGTGTTTATGAGCAGAGCGCCCTGAGGGAAGTGCCACACCATTTGCTGCAGAAGCTGAGTGGAAGCAATCCCCAAACTGGGCCACTCTGTGCTCCTCACCCCATCATCCCCAAGCCCAGGGGGGGCTCCAGCTGGCTCTGACAGATGCCAAAACCCTTCCCTTATCACTGTCCTGTTGGCTCGTGGGCTCATAAATATCCAAACACCGAGTGGCACCAGGAGTTTGCAGCAGAGGCTGCTCTGCACGGGCTCTCAGGGCGATGGCAGCGGAGGCTGCGAGGCAGACACGGTAATTATTTTAAATTGCCGGGCTGTCAGCGTGAGCCACCAGCCCAGCCGCGCTCCGAGCATGCAGGAGGTGCCATCAGGGGTGTGCATCCTCCTCCAGCCGAGCTGTTTGGGCTTGTGCAGCCTTCAAAGAGGCCAGGGAGGGTCACCCAGACAAGGTGGAGGCCTCCCCACTCTGGGACAGCTCTTTGTCCCCCGCGATCCCGACTGCGGCGAGTGGCCGATCCCCGCCGAGCCCAGCCTGGCTGGTTCTGCTGTGCTCACTGACCTACTTTCTGCCACTTTCCTCGCCGTGTGTCGCCTCTCTGGCAGCCAAAACCCCACAAAAACCTTTCCTGGATCCAACACAGAGCTCACAGAGACCCCCAGGGTGGGCATGGTGATGCTCTCCACCATGTAGGGACAGCACTGCACAATCTGCAGGGGCTCCTCTCCCTGCCCAGAGCCTCAAACCCTCCAAACCCTGCTCATTTCCATCGAGGAAGGAGAGGATTCAAGTGCCAACAAAGCACTACCTCTTGCTGCTCTCCTGGAAAGCTCAGGATGCTCAAACCCCATTACAGCCCATCGGGTGCGCCCCAGGGACCAGCAGGAATTTTTAGCCCTCCTGGCTGCCTGTGAGCAAATCTGCTTCCATTTGGCAAAGTGGGCACTGGGATCCTGAGAGCACTTCCCGGGGCAGGGCTGGAGGAGACCATTAACTGAGATGCTGAGAGTGGGAAAGGGAAAATAACCCCAAGCCAGGGATGTTGTTGCCCTCCTGGTGGTGCTCTGTGGCTCTCTGGGGTGCTGGGGAATGGGGTGGGAGGTGCTGCTGAGTTGAACCATCACTGCTGCAGTCCTGGTGATTCCAAAGGAGCCTTAACCAGGCAGCTGGGTACAAAACATTTGCAAGGGTGGGCGTGTGAAGCGGGGCCCCCACAATCTATCTTTAGGTAACCTCTAGGCAAAGGTTTGGAGCTTGCACAGCTCCGAGATGAACATTTATCCTGCAGCTCTGGAAATCAGGCCAGGTCTCTCTTTCTCCTTCCCACTTCCTCCTTGCTCCTTCTTCTCCCTCCTTTGCATTTGTGCTTGGGTGTTGAAAAACCTATTCCTGGGAGCAGCTCTCTCATCTGCACCCCAGCACAGTGTCCGGGTGGGAGAAGGGGAGTTAGCCAAAGGAGAGCAATGTCTGGGTGTATTTAATATGAATCTGTGCTTTTACAGAGTCAGAATTGAATCTGCTGAGGCTCCACATCTACAAAACATTAGGGCAGACAAATAAGATCCAAGAGCTAAAGCCAGCTCTACCCAAATATTCCCCCTCGTTCCAATGTCACCCCAATTTCATGGAGAAGGCACTTGGTGCCTTCCCCAGCCCAGAGTGCTGAGGTCCTATTGGACATCTCGGTGTCCTGAGCCTCCCCTGTGCTGGACACAAGCCACAGTGAGACCACCTCGGCTTTTTAATCTAAAAAAAAATGCTGGGACAGTCTGTGCCCAGGGGATCTGGGAAGTTTTTCCCAAAGGATCAGCAGAAGGTTTCCCCCTCTCCTGCTCTCTGTGGCTGCTGTTGCTGGGCAAAGCTCTCTCACCATCCTGGGTGGGCCCAGGAGCTGCGGGCGTTGATCCATCCCAGGACTCCACGATGTTCCACAGACGAGTCTTTGGGAGGTTGTTGGTTTAAAGGATGCCTTGCTGAGTTCACAGGGACCCAAGGGGATGGGGGGCTTGGCAGAGAAACCCCAGGGCTGGCGAGATCTCAGAGTTTGTTTTTGCTGCTTCTTTAAAGCAGCCGAAAGCCGCTCCCGGCGAGAGCTGAGCCGGGGTTTGGGGAGCTGGAGATGCCAAGGTCATCCTGCTGCTGCTCACATCCCCTTGAAGCCCAGCCTGGCACAGCCCACCCGCTGCTCCCACAACTGCCCTGACCTCCCTGAGCACCTCTGGGGGGGCACAGAGCAGGGCCAGGCCCCAAGGATGTGGTTTTACCCAGCGAGAGGTGAAGGTTTGGGGCAGGCAAGGGAAGCAGAACAAATTCCTTCTGCCAGGCACCTGCTCCCTGCCTGGGCAGAAGCGCCAGCGGCGCAGCATTTGAGAGCGGAGCCTTTTCCGCTTTAGAGCGGGGTTGTCTCCCACTGTCCTTTTATCCTTGGCTAATTAAAGGCAAATCTCTGCTGAAGGAACTCAGGCTCTTCGTAGCTGAGCTTTAATAACTAGAAAGTGGCTGCGAAATGCTCGGAGGCAGCCGCAGAAATCCTGGGCAGAAATAGCATTTTTTTTTATCTCGCAGCTTTACCAGCTTTGGCTGTGGGGATAATAAATTCTTGGGTTGTAGAAGGAGGTGACGGGCGGATCCAGCCCTGAACTGTCCGAGTTTACAAAGGGATCAGCTGGATGGATCAGCTGAACTCCCAACTCCTCTCTGGGCAGGACAGAAGAGATCCCATGGCAGGGGATTGGAACAAGGTGACCTTTCAGGTCCCTTCCATCCCAAACCCATTCTGTGATTCCATGAGATTACGAGGCCCTGGTGAGGTGCCAGCAGTCCCTGGGGGACTGTGGGGAAGTGAATTGAGTGAATCATGTCCCAGCAAACAAAGGTGTTTGCTGCTCCCTGGGCAGCTGGTCCTGGATCCAAGTCCTCCCATCCCAAGGAGGGCTCTGCAGGCAGCTGGATCCCACCTGGAAGGAGCATCACCCAGCTCCAGCTGCTGCAGGGGAAGGTGAGAGAGGTTGGTCCCATGTCCCAGATGTTGGGTGAGATGTTTAAAAGGGATCCTGTGGAGCTCAAAACCAGGCTGGAAGGTGGAAAGTGTAAAGGGAAGATGGACTATGGCTCCTGCTTTCCCCTTTTGCAGCAGCTGCTCTCTGCCCCCTGCCAGCCCTGCACGGTGGGAGGGCTTTGCTCCAAACCTTGTGTTTTATCCCTGTGGCAGGACTGGGCAGGATCAAGGGGAAGGAGCAAGGCTGGAAGTTGATTTTGCACCTTCAGCTCTCTAAACCCAAGCAGTCTGGCCTGCTGGGGTCACCTGGGGCTCAGTGTGCTCCATGGAGAGACTGGCACCTCGGAGGGATGGAGGGATGAGGCTCCCCTCGGCTGTTGGCCTCCCTCCAGCAACTGCACAGATGGCTGCAACTTCTTCCACTTGCAGACTAGTCTGATCCATGCTCTTGAGCATTCACATGCTGGTTATTTCCACTCTGTAAAAGGCAGAAGAAGAATTTAACCCTGAAGGACCTCCATCAAATCAGGGAGAAGGATGCTCTGCACTTGTATAACATCTCCCAGCCAGGCAGCCCACAGCGCTTCACTCACAAATGTTTTTGAAGGTTTTGGGTTACTGTAATGCCCTGAAACCCTTAAGGATGAAAAAAAAAAAAACAACCCAGAGCAATGAAAGATTTGGCATAACAGGGCATCATTTCATGAAGACAGGCACCAAAAATAAGGATATGGCATCCAGTAAGACTGGCAAGGAGCAGGCATGGGAGAGTAACTATTATTATTCTGCTGCTGATGTTGCGTGGCTCTTGTACGGTGCTTTTCATTAGGAGCTCTAAAGTGCTTTAGGAAAGAGGAGACTCAGATGTCTGGGCCGTCTGCAGTGATTTCAGCAGAGCAGGGCAGGCGATGGTCTGATGCAGAAGCTCTTACTGCAGTTCACTGGTTGCAGGGCAAGGTCCTAATGGCATTTTTGTTATTCTTCAGCTTCCAGAAATCTCCACACAGGGCTGTGGTCGTGCCAAACCATTGCAGAGCTGGGGGACACCCCTCCTTATGAACATCCCCCTCCTCTCCAGCCCCCAGCATTCCCATTCCACCTGCAATGGGTGTTAAAATCGCAGCATTTCTGATCCTTCCACCAGCAGCTTCCCCAAGGTGGGAGGAGGCACGAGGTCCCCGGGGGAGGACACTTGGTGCAGCACCCCCAGAGGGGTTTGTATTGCACAAGGACGGAGCAGAAAAGGGCAGCACAGAGCTCCTGGCACAGGCTCTGCAGCACAAATTCTCCTCTGCTTTTTCCTCCTCACTCTGGCCGGGGGCCAGCAGGTAACAGGAGCTGCTCTCTCCTGTGGTCCTGAGGATGCCACAGACACTGGGCACATCCCTGGGGCAGCAGCAGCTCCAGCATCCTCGGGGCAGGTGGGTCCTTGCATTCCCTGCTGCCTGCAGCACCCGAGGAGCTGCTGGAGGTGAAATACTGAACAGGAGTTCAGTCCAGGGTGATGCTGCCTGGGTTTGAGGGGCAGCACTGGGACTGCCCTGGAGTCTCTTGGGGGGTTTGCAGTGAGCTCAGCCTTGGCCTGGCCTCCCCCACCTGTGGGGACTGAGGTTTTTGGCTGCCTTTGCCATTTGGCTCCTGAAGGATTGGAAAACTGGCAGAGAATACCCCAGACCAGGCCACATCCATGGGACATGCTCAGGACACAGTCCAGTATGCAGGGACATGAAAATACCCCATTAAATCCCAGTGAGCACTGGTTTGAGATCCCTTCATTCCCCAGTTCAGCCTTAGTGGTGATGGTGAAAGGGAAAATAACCCACGGGTTTATCTTGAGTGGTGGGGAAAGGGCACCATGGCCATGGTGGGAATTGTCACGGGGAGAAAACAATCCCTGCCAGCTCCAGAAAGAGCAGCCAAGGCACCTTTTACCAGAGCAGAGGCCTTGCTTTGGGTCAGTGGGATGCCCTACTGGTGGGAAGGGGTTTTCTCAGGTGGGCTCTCCCTGGCAGGGGCTCAAGGAAGGCTCGATTTGGGTCTGCTGTGAGATGTGGCTCCCAGGAGCTCCTGCTCCCCTCCCCAGCACCACCCCAGGAACTCCTGCTCCCTCTCCCCAGCACCATCCCAGGAGCTCCTTCTCCCCCTCCCCAGCACCATCCCAGGAACTGGTGCTGTCTCTCCTCAGCACCATCCCAGGAACTCCTCCTCAGCACCATCCCAGTAACTCCTGCTCCCCTTCCCCAGCACCATCCCAGGATCTCAGGCTCCCCTCCCCATCAGCAGCCGCAGAACCGCGGGCTCAGCACAGCGCTGCATCTCCTCGGCTCGAGGATTAAGCCACTCATTTGCCATAAATAGTAAAACGGGGAGAATGTGTTGGAGTGGATGAAATACACCCCGAGAGGCCGGTGATGCTCGGGAAGATGAGTGTGTCCTATCGATCCCTGTCCTCATCCCTCTCCCTGCAATGACCCCGGGGTCCGACCCTGGGCTGGGAATGGGGGATTTATCGCCGTGCTGGTGCTCCTTGGGAAGGAGGACCCCTGATCCCCCAGGGCACATCTCATGCCCATGGAAGCGTTCCCAGGAGGAATTCTCCCCGATCGGTCTCGGTGTTGGGAGCCCCGTCATGGTCAGCAGAGAGAGAGAAACTCCTCCGCATGATTCATCCGGCTTAATTTAGCCATTTGCCTGGGGGTAAGAAGAGGAAAGCCTGGAAAGAACCTGGCTTTCTGTATTTGTGGTGGAAGGAGTCAGGGAAACAAGGCCAGATGGAGCAGAGATGCCCCACTCCTGGTGCAAGGGATGCCACTCGGATTTCCAGGGCTCCAGGCCTGGAAGACCCTTACTGAGACCTGAGTGGGGTGGGGTGTTACCCCTGCTCTTAGAGGAGTAACAAGTTGTGACGTGGGTGTGGACCCTCACAGAGGACAGCAGGCAGCAGCAGGTCAAACATGGAAGGTTCTTTATTATCTGACTTTAATCTACTTATATACATTTTGTACAGAGGGCCCAGATTGGCCCAAGGAGGTCACAACCTCCTGACTCCATTGGTCACTCTGACCATCAGTCCAATTCTCTCTCAGAGAACAACTATGCAAAACACACTGATAAATTCTAAGAATACGATATTGTTTACATGAAGCAGCGCGAGAAAGCTGCTGCAAAAGGTTCAAACACTCGAAAGCAAGAAAGTCAGGAGCGACAGTGGGGTGACTTTGACACATGTCCAGGCTGAGCAGTGGAGCTTCCATGGCTGTAACAGCCTCCCATCCCCAGCTCCATGCCTGGATCCCTGTTATAACAATCCCTATTTTCACAGAGGAGCCGTGAGGATGTTCCCCTCCACTTTCTCATCCAGTGCCTTTCGTGCCTGCAGAGAAGAGAGGAGACCCCTGTGGATGCTCCTTTCTGGGCCTCACGCCTTTGGCGTGCTGGGATGTGCTTTCCTGGCTGCCTGTGCTCCATCTGCTGCTGTGGTGCCTTGGCTTTCCCAAGGAGAGCTCCTGCCAAGCCAGGACGAGTCCAGTGGGCCAGGAGCACAGAACTGTGTGGCCAGGGGACACCAGGTTCAGGGGACAATAAAGTCCTCATGTGGCTCTGCAGGGTGGCACCTCTTGCACCAACATCCATGGACCAGCTGAGCCTGTTTCCCTGAATCCTTCCAGCAGGAATGCACAGAACCAGGTCTTGTCAAGGCTTTGCTGTTCTGCATGGATGGATTTCCCTTGTCTGAATTGAACTGGGTGGTTGATGTGGAGAAAGGCTCTGCCTGTGCTCTGCCCACGGTGGTGCTGCTGGCAACAAGACCCACCAAAATTCTACTGGGAATAATTGACCCCGGGGGTGAGAGAGGAAAGGATGAGTCAAGGGCTCCCTGTTCCCATCTTTCCCCACCCCAGAGTCGTCTCCTCGTATCCTCGAGTCATCCCTGCTCAGAGCAGCGTTTCTGGTGCTGAAGGGTAACCCAGAGGAGCCCCAAGGTCCCACCCATGGCAGTGTGAGGGTCAGCAGGGCTTGGGACAGCCCAGTGCTGCATCTTCTACTGACCTTGTTCATCTCCAGGCACACAGCTCAGGCTGTCTTTGGTTCCCAGTACCCTCTGCCACCACTCTGCTGTTCCAACCCTGCACACGTCCCTGGATTTACTCCAGTTTTATGCCTGGTGAGGCTCAGACCTTACGCTTCCAGTTAATGGCCCTTAAAATGCCTGGAGATCCTGGCCCTGCTTCTCTGCCTTCACTGAAGGGGGGAGTTCTGCTGCAGGTGCCCAAATCCCATGGGAGTGGAGATGCTCCTCCCTCTGGGTCCCATGGCAGAGCCCAGACTCTCCCTGGAGGTGAATCTTGCACACATTTCCAGGCAAACTCCTGAGCAGGAGGCACAGGATGGCCTTTCTCAGGGTATCCCATTCCTTGCTCTCAGAATATTGGCTGCAGCCCGTGGGATTTTCCTCCTGGCCACACCTTCCCAAGCCAAGGTGTGTCCTCTCCACCAGATCTGTCTACAAGAGGATTTCTGCATCCAACAGAGGAGGAGAAGATGTTGCAAGGGATTTGATCTGCAGGGAAATCAGGCTGAATCCAAGAGGAGTGAAGAAGAATGTCCTTCTCAGCACGTCCTGGTGATGTTTCCACCCTGGAGCAAAGCCATTCATTTCTAGTGACTTCCTGCTTAGCTCTTAAAAGCATTGGGGAAGGATGGGCAGAGTTTCAACGGCCTTGGGAGAGACAAGAAGTCTCACAGGGTTCTTCTCCCTATTGATCCAGCCCTGCACATCAGACTTTCCTCCAGAACCGTTGCCTTGGCTGTTCATTTTCCCTCCCAAAGCCTCCTGCAAGGGCGTGGCCCCAGCGGTTCTGCTCATGCTCCCACCTGCTGTCTCCATCAATAAAGGATGAGGGGATTGATCAATCACTTCCCTCCAGCTCCACCTCCCCTCAGCCCTGACCGTTTGTTGGCTTAAATGGAAACTTCTCCAAACTCCCAGGTGATCCCAGAGTGCAATTCCCCTTGGGGGCACAGTGGGAATGTTTAAGAATCAGGAAAATCTCTCCTTCCCTTTTGCTCTTAGTTTGGCTTTGGGATAGGGCTGGTTTTACCCTTGCTCACTCACATTCCCATGGGATCCCATTCCTCCTTGGAGTGGGATGAAGAGCTGGGTTGTGCTCACCCTGGGACTTGACCAGGGTTGGGGGTACACTAAGAGGAAAGGATGTTCTGCCTTTTTTTTTTCCCCCTGGAAGGTCTTGGGCAAATTCCTTTTGCACAATCCTCCAAAAAATAATTTAAAAAAAAGGACTTGGTGTCCTGGGAGGCTTTAAAACCCACACCCCTGCAGCGAGTCACTGCCTGGGGGTGAGGAGGAGCCTTTCCCGGGGTGTGTAGCCCCTTCAGCCCCAGCCAGGTGTCCCTGTGCGGGGCAGGAGGAGGAGGATGAGGCCAGGCCAGCAGCCCCAGACTGTGTCCCCTGTCCCCTACGTCAGCCTTGTACCTCTCACCGTGGTTCCTGCGCTGCATCTTCCTATTTAGAGGAAATCTATAAAGCACTTAGTACAGAGAGAACCCTCCGAGGCCTTCTGCGGACAATTGATCAGCCAAGGCTTTCAGCTCCCTGATTTCTTTTCTTTTCTTTTCTTTTCTTTTCTTTTCTTTTCTTTTCTTTTCTTTTCTTTTCTTTTCTTTTCTTTTCTTTTCTTTTCTTTTCTTTTCTTTTCTTTTCTTTTCTTTTCTTTTCTTTTCTTTTCTTTTCTTTTCTTTTCTTTTCTTTTCTTCTTCCCTTCCCTTCCCCATCCCCATCCCCATTTTCTTCCCCATTTTCTTTCCCTTCCCATTTTCTTCCCCACTTTTTCTTTCTCTGTTTTTCTCTTGGGTGCTCAGTCCATCTGCACACTCTCCTCCTCCTTGACGGGCTCCAAAACCTCTGTGGGTGGGTGGGATAAGACAAGAGGGCAAAGCCCATCGTGCCCCAAAGGCTGGAGATGTTGCCACCAAGCTCAGGGGGAGGACAAAACCCTGCTCAGACACCCTGGACCTGCACCTGCACCCAGGAAACCTCCACATCTGGCTGGGACCTGCCACAGCTGCTTCAGCCACAGGGGCTGGTGCAGAGATTTGGTGCCATCCCCGAGCAAGGAATTGGGAAAATGTTTCTTTTTCTTCACAGAAAAATGATGACTCATTGACTCGAAGCCTTTTGTTGCTGTTGCTGTTGTGGGAAACATATTGTTTTGATTAATATCTTGGCTTGGGAATGGAGATGAGGAAAAAAAGATTTGAAGTTATCAAAGCAATCCCGTTGGGAGAACAAAATCTCTTTTGTTTCAGATCTTAAGTTGGTTGAGAAAAAGATTTTAAAAGGTGAAACTGAGTGAGGAGCTTGGCTAAAGAGCAACAGTCATTCAAACACTCAAACTCCAAATTGTTTTGGTGTCCCAAAGTCTTCATTTACTCTGATTCCAGCAGGAGAAGCCAAAGAGCCCCCAGAGATGATAAAGCTGTTTGCCTGGATCCCAGAATGGTTTGTGTTGGAAGAGACTTTAAAAGTCATCTCATTCCACCCCCTGCCATGGGCAGGGGCACCTTCCACTATCCCAGGTGGCTCCAAACCCCATCCAGCCTGGCCTTGGACACTTCCAGGGATCCAGGGGCAGCCACAGCTTCTCTGGGCACCAGTGCCAGGGCCTGCCCACCCTCATAGGGAAGGATTTATTCCCAATATCCCAGCTAAACCTACTCTCTTTCAGTTAAAAATCATTCCCCCTCTTGTTTCCAGTCCAGGAGTCATCTTTTAAAGAGGATTATAGGGTCAGGCTCTGTCGAGGTACCTGGGACCTGGTTTTTATCCAAGGATGTCCCCAAAGGCTCTGTGGTGATGGAGCTGCAGATCTCAGGGGTGGCGCAGGCAGGATTTGCTGGTGCTGCCTGGTCCCTCCTCCTCTGGTGACAGCTCCAGGACTGGGACACCCCACCAGGCTGCGGGGCAAGAGCACAACCCCTCCTGGATTATTTCTGACCTTTCCCTGGAGGATGATGAAGGAATTTGCAGCCAGAGTTTCCTGGGGAGGAGGACCAAGAACGCCACAAACACATTTTCACACGCTGGCGCAGGGAGACGTGGAAGAGTGAAGAGCACATTTAAAACTGCTCTTGCAAAGCTGCAAAACCCCCAGCCCTGAAACCCCCAGGAGGAAAATGCCCGCAGCTGCAGCAGCTGAGGGGACTCAAAGCTGAGCCCTGGGGAGAGGTGGAGGTGGGGGGGACAAGGAGTGGGACACATCAGGAGTCCCCAATTCTTCAGCCACGGTGACAATAATTGCTCCAGCAATTTTGGAAGGGTTGTGAGACACCAAAGGGATGCTGAAGCAGAAGATGCAGCTGTTCTCCAGGCTGTGCTCTTCCCCTCCACACTGTGAACAAAACCAGTATAAAGCCACTGCTGGGATGGGCTCTGTCCCTGGAGGGGCTTCTGATTCTTGCAATGAGCTCCCAGATATTCCCAGTCCTTTGGGATCAGGTAAATAACTCACGTCCATGCTGAGAGCTGGGAGATGGCCCAGGATCACGTCTTCCTTTTAATGTCAGATGTTGTTTTCTTCTTTTCCAGGTGGAGGGAAGAGCGCAGGGAGCTGCAGACCAGAGGAGAGAGAATTTGCTGATCTTTTTTTTTGGCAACCATAAATTCGAGTGAAATTCCACTGAGGTTTTGAGCCAGGGGAAGGGAAGGAGAGGGGAGGAGAGTTGAACCATGTCCTTTGGATACTCCTCTATCCTACAGTGGAAAACATTCCTTTCTGAAGCTTTTTTAAAATTTTTTTTTTAATTTTTTGGAAGGGCAGACAGGCTTGGAAATTTTCTCCTTCTGGAGATATAAATCAGTTTTCCCCCAGTTTTCTCTTGTCCTTTCCCCAGTGCACACAGAGCCAAAAAAATACCCCCACAGCATCTGCCACCCTCCCTGTGCCCCATCCCCAGCTCATCCCCTTCCACGGGGCTGCTCCCTGGAGCTGGAGCCTCTGCTCAGGTTCATCCTCCCCAACTTCAGCTCGAGACATCTTGGAGCTATTTAAATATTTACAGCAGACGGTGGTAAAAAAGATTGAAACATGAATTATTCACAGCTTCGCTTTTATCTTGGCAGGGGCCGTTGTGTTTAGCAGGGAGGATTCCTCTGCCAAGGGATGGGCTGAGCTCGGGAATGAGGGGAGGGACTGGGGGGCTCAGGGTGGGCTTGGGGACACCGGGTGGGCACAGCCAGGGCACGGGGGGATGGAGCTGCCATTGATGCTGGAGGGATTTGTCCCTTCTCCTGTGCCTCAGTGGCCCAGGGATGGGGCTGGGGAGGAGGCGCCGGGACCCCACTGATGTTGGGAGAGCATGAGAGGAGTCCAGTTGTGGTGTGTCCAGCTGTGGCGTGTCCAGCTGTGATGTTCAGCTGTGGTGTCCAGTTGTAATACCCAGCTGTAATATCCAGCTGTGATGTCCAGCTGTGGTGTCCAGCTGTGGTGTGTCCAGCTGTGGTGTGTCCAGTTGTGATGTCTAGCTGTGGTGTCTGGCTGTGCTGTGTCCAGCTGTGCTGTCCAGCTGTGGTGTCCAGTTGTGGTGTGTCCAGCTGTGCTGTCTGGCTGTGATGTCCAGCTGTGATGTCCAACTGTGATGTCTGGCTGCAGCGTGGACTTAATATTTCCTGAGCTTGAGAAGAGTCAGCTCTTTTCAACAGTTTTTCTTTTTCCCAGAACAACCACGTGTAAACAATATTCCTTTCCCATAACAACAGGTGTTGTTTGCTATTTCTGTTCCTCAGCCAAGGGGAGAGGTGTGAGCCCTATGGACCAATGATGTGCCTTTTTAGGGCAGCGTGTTATAAAAGGGCTGAATGAATTGTAAATAAATCCTCCTGATTTCTGACTGGAGTCAAACATCTTTATTTCATGTCCTATTGCAGTCCTGGATTTGGGGTCAAACTGCAAGTCCATCCCCATCACCTTTGCCTTCCCATTTCCCATCCAATTCCTAAATTTTCACCCAGATTTTTGCCCCACCAGCAGGAAAAGCTGCTCCTTGGCATTATCAGGGAATCTGGAGCCTTCCACAGCTCTGGGTTAGTTGGACACCTGAGGAATGAGATGAAAATCTGGTGAGCAGCTCCACCTGCCTGAGGTTGGGAAAGAACCTTTGGCAAAAGCAAAACCAGTTTGAGGTTTCTAATCTTACTGGGACAGCCAGGAATGTGCTGGTTTTGGGGTGGAGCAGGTGAATGAGGCCAGGCTGAGCTTAGAGGGAGAAAGGGGCGGATTTAGGTGCTTAGGAGGGAATAAAAGCCTGTCGGAGCTGCAGCGGTGCCGGGGATGTTGTGACAGTTCTCTGGCAGCTCCTGTCTCATCGTCCTCCCCTGCGGCATCCCGGGAAAGGGAAAGGAGGATTGTTAATGGAAGGGATGAGGCGAGGTGGGCTCCTGTGGGTTGGTTTGTTTTCCACCAGCCAATTTCACTGTCTCCTATCAGGGTGAACACCGTGGAATTATTGGGGGTGGGGCTGCCTGAGGAGGTGGAGGGGGCAGGGGAGGGCTGGGGGGAGCTGGAAGGGAAGTTTGGATTTCCCCCAAAAGGATGAATTCTCTACATCCTCTGGTTCAATCTTTGTTGCAACGTCTCCCTGCTCCCTCCCAGCAGCCAGAGCCAAGTCCTGCTGCAGCTGATGTCAACCCTAATTCCACCATTTTGTCCCCTTGCATCTACACTCTAAAAATCCCAAAACTACAAAATCTTCTACACAGTGATAACCGCACCACTATCTGTCACACATTTGTGACTTGCAATTCTTCTCTCTCTGTCGGAAGTTTTTCACATGGACTAAAATCAAAGCCTGTGTCCTCCTGGGCTCTGTGCCAGGCAAACCCCCCTGCACAGACCCCAGACTCTCTTTTTTGGGTCCCAGGCCTCTCTACTGAGGTCTGTGACATTCCCAGGGCGTCCAGAGGGATGCCCTGGGCTCCAACACCCTCAAGCCCTTTCTGCATCCACAGCTGGATGGGTTTTGTCACCGGGAATGGTCTGGACCCTCTCAGAGCCCGGGTGTGTGTTGGAGAGGAGGATTTGAACAGCAAAAAGGGAACTGGAGTCTTCCCACCCGTCGTGGTGCAGCCCTAAATAAAACACAGGCACCACTGTCCTCTTCTGGCTGGAGCTGTTATATCACAGCCAGGATCTTCAGGAGCCTTTTTTGGGGTGAATTTCTCTGCAGAGGGTGGGATGAGGAGGTCCCCAATTCCTCAGCAGCATCACCCTGGACCTGGGTGCAGATCCTGGGGAACTCGGGGTGTCCCCTGGGCTGTCCCCAGTGCTGATGGGTTTAAATCATCATTGTGGTTTGCTGTGCAAACACTCCTTGCAGGGAGCTGCTGTATTTCCATCCCCCAGACAGCGGCACTGTTGGATTTCATTCCCAGCACAAACTATTTTGTGATTTTTTTTTATTTTTTTTTTCCGTTTATAGTCCACTAAATCTTCTCTGGGAGGAGCACAAATTTCCCTGCAAGGTGAATTTAAGATTACTGACAGTCACTTTAATTTTCTCGGTCGTTTTTTCCCCGAGTCACCCGTGGCCAAGCAGACCCAGTGAGCACAGAGCAGAGAGAAGCTGCTGCTCTGGAGACACCAGCAAACACTCTGGGGATGTCACCAGGCTTCTGCTGCTGCAGGGACTCAGCTGGAGAACCCCAAGCAGGCAGAGCTGCTCCCTCAGGCTGGGGATGGGAAGAGGAGCAAAGGGAGCTGCTCCTCCTTTGCCCTGTGGGAGGGGGTGTTTGGGCAGCTCAGCCCTCCCACGCCTCAGTTTCCCCACCTTTGGACAGGGTTTTGTGATGATGAAGTGATGCCACACTTGGCCTTGTGAGTCCCTGTCGTGGTTTGAAAGCAAAACGAGTGAGAGGCTCCAAGTCGGAAATACAATTTAATAAGAAGAAAGGTAAAAAGGTAAAATAAAATAAAATAAATGCAATAATAAAAAGACCACTCTGGGATTCTATAATTCGATAAATGGTGGCTCTTCTCCATCAAAATGTGACCGATGGACCAAGTGTCCCACTGGACCATGATGGCAATGCCTCATCCCTCATTGTGTGCCCCTGGGCTGTGCCAGCCAAACTCCTGCAGCCTCAGACCCCACCTGTCCTGGTTTGAAAGCAAAACGAGTGAGACGCTCCAAGTCAGAAATACAATTTAATAAGAAAGGTAAAAAGGTAAAAATAAAATGAAATAAATGCAATAACACAAAGGACCACTGACAGAATCAGAACACAACCTGAGCAGGATGGTGG
>VWZU01017540.1:7868-33412 GCA_013397095.1 Sterrhoptilus dennistouni | reverse complement strand
GGTGGTGACCAGGGGGGAAGTTTAGTTTGTCCTTGGAGAAACAGAGAGGGTGAAGCATTCCCGAGCACTGCGAGGAGCACAGAATTTCCCAGTAGTCAGAGGGTCTCGCTGGTATCACCTCAATCATTTTAAATCTAAATTACTTATTGTGGGTCCAAACTCCCCTGTCCTTTCCTGGGGCACTGTGGGGTGTGTGCTCTGTGCTGGGGGCTGCCCTCACCTCTGCAGTGACTCTGGCTGAGCACACAAAGCCACAAACCAGGAGTGACACCAGGACCCCAAATCTGCCACCGGTGCTGCTGTTGCAGAAATGGGGATCAATGCAGGATCCGTCTGACCCCATTAGCGGCTTCCTATCGCTTTCCACTTATCCCTTCTCTCCACTGCTGGCTCCGGCCGCCGGCCTCCTCCAGGCTTTGCTGCCGGTGCAGGTTTTGAGGGGGGGGACAAAGTCATTAGTTCACTAGTCATTAGTTCATTTGTTCATTAGTTCATTAGTCATTAGTTATAGGAGCAGGCTGAGGTTACAGGGATGCTGCATCGGGGTTGGGGGAGCAGGTGGAGGGAGGGAAGGAGGCGGCTCTGCCTCTGTCCCAGCACTTTGGGACACAAGTTTCTCATTGATTTGGGATCGGATTGTTGCTCCGGTTACAGGGCGGTAAGCAGGAGGGGATGGATGGCTGCCTGCCCTGGGCGCCTTGATGGAGCCGGGATGCTCCAGAGGGGAGAGGTCACTCCAGAGGGGAGAGGTCACTCCGGAGGGGAGAGGTCACTCCAGAGGGGAAAGGTCATTCCAGTTTTACACCTCCGCTGCTTCAAAGCTCTTTGTGTCCATGTGTCCATCCATCAGACACTTCCCAGAGCGTGTCCAACACTTTGTGTCCGTGTGTCCATCCATCAGACACTTCCCAGAGCGTGTCCAACACTTTGCAGCATCAACTTCTCCCTGAATCCCAGCGGGGACCATCCCCCAGCCCCCAAGGAGCCCACTCAGCATCCCCAAAGAGCCACCGCAGCACCTCAGGGGCAAAAAAATCCATTTAAATCTTTTCCTGAATCAGGCTAAAAGCCCGGCTGGGAAGATGAGGAGGGCTCAGCTGCAGCCAAGCCTGGCCCTGTCCCAGGCTGTCGCTGTCCCTGTCCCTTGGCTGAGCAGGCAGCACCGCAGGGCTGATTTCATCCCATCTGCCTTTTCCTGCTCCCTGTGCCGGGCTCTTGCAGCTCTCAGGGCACACCCAGAGCGGGACCCCAGCGGTTCCCTCCGAGCAGGAACTCACCCTGGCTGGTTTATTAAATTACATCCTGACCCGGTTAATCCGTAGCTGATTAATTTTGGGCTCCGTGGTTGGCTGTAAGGAAGGGTTCATCTGTCTCATGGCGTGGACTGTATGTACTGAGCTCGCTGATAATCAGATTTTTATTTTTTTTTTTAAATATAAAAATATTTAGGGGTGGAAAAATCAGAAGGAGGTATGAAAAGTGAAAGGGGTCTGGCTGTGCCTGGCTGGGGTCAGCAGGGATGGACACTCTGTGCCAGCCCCAGAAATCCAGCTGGGGATTTTCCCCCATGAGCATCTTTTCCTGGGCAGCTCCTGCTTGTCTTCATGGCCCATCCACAGCCCTGGGGAAACTGAGGCACGGGGACGGAATTAGCCCACAGGAGTTGGTGGCTGCTTGCTCAGGGTCATAATTTGTTTCCTGGTGCAATTTCATGGAATCTCAGGGTGGTTTGGGTTGGAAAAGGGTGTTAAAGCCCATCCTGTCCCATCCCCTGCCATGGCAGGGACACCTTTCACCATCCCAGGTTGCTCCAAGCCCCATCCAAACGTGGCCTTGGGCACTTCCAGGGATCCAGGGGCAGCCACAGCTTCTCTGGGCACCCTGTGCCAGGGCCAACCCACCCTCACAGGGAAGAATTTGCCTCAAATACCTCATCTAAACCTACTCTCTTTCCGTTTAAAGACTATTTATGTGTTTAAATGTTGAGGTTCAACCTTCCCCCCTACCCCCCCACCTCCCCCTTGCCCCAGACAAACTTTAACCTCTGCTTTTAAAAGCAAAGAGATTTCAGGTCTGGCTGCTCCTGAGCCCTGGGCTCTCCTGGGATTGCTCTGAGCCACACCATCATTTCAGTGTATTTTGGCCCTTTTTCCTTTTCTCCACTCTTCCTGCACAGGCAGGACTCAAAAGCAGCTTTTGCCAGACCCCACCATCCCCTGGAAGATCTGAATTTATTCTTTCCTGTCTTTTCCATCATTCATAAACCACCAGCATCTCCCCTCCTGCACACACAAATGTGTGTTCAGAATTCAATTTGCAAACAGCTCTCCCGAGGAGGAGGATGAGGCACAGATTTTGGCAGGGTCTCCCCCCGCTGCAGCAAACCCAGAAAGAAGCTCCTTGTTTTCCTTCGCAGGGAATGATTCCTGCCCCTCTCCAGCCGTGCCAGCTGCCCAGGGCACCTCGCTAAGCCTCCAAGGACACTCCGTGCTGCAATCAGAGCTCCAATATTAATAACCCCAGCCCTAATTGAGGGCGTGGGAGGGTCTGGGTTGTGGTTTTACAGGTTGCACCCCCCCAAAATCCAGCCTGATGCTGGGGGACTGTTGCTAATTGAGGGGCACTTCAATTAGCTGGGATGAGAAATAGGGAAAATTCCCTTGGTGGAGCCACCTGAGCTCCATCCCCGGAGCCGCGGGGCTGGAATTACTGAACCCCAGGTAATTAGTGCTGCAGAGAGAGGACAATTAGCGGAGGCTCATTAGTGCCCTGAGCTGCTCCGTGGCCCGAAGCCAGTGCGGGGCTCGCATGGATTTCACAGGAATTCAGGAAAAAGCAAATAAAGTGTCAGTGTCTAGTTCTGCTTCAGGATGCAGGACAACTCCAACCTCCTCCTTGTTCCCACTCTGCTCCTTCTCATCCTCCTTGTTCCCATCCAGCTCATCCTCATCCTCCTTGTTCCCACCTGGTTCCTGCTCATCCTCCTTGTTCTTACCCTGCTCATCCTCCTTGTTCCTGCCCTGCTCCTTCTCATCCTCCTTGTTCCCATCCTGCTCCTGCTCATCCTCCTTGTTCCTACTGTGTTCCTTCCATCCTTCTTATTCCCATCCCACTCCTGCTCATCCTCCTTGTTCCCATCCTTTTCCTGCTCATCCTCCTTGTTCCCATCCTTTTCCTGCTCATCCTCCTTGTTCCCATCCTTTTCCTGCTCATCCTCCTTGTTCCCATCCTATTACTGCTCATCCTCCTTGTTCCCATCCTTTTCCTGCTCATCCTCCTTGTTCCCATCCTTTTCCTGCTCATCCTCCTTGTTCCCATCCTTTTCCTGCTCATCCTCCTTGTTCCCATCCTTTTCCTGCTCATCCTCCTTGTTCCCATCCTTTTCCTGCTCATCCTCCTTGTTCCCATCCTTTTCCTGCTCATCCTCCTTGTTCCCATCCTTTTCCTGCTCATCCTCCTTGTTCCCATCCTTTTCCTGCTCATCCTCCTTGTTCCCATCCTTTTCCTGCTCATCCTCCTTGTTCCCATCCTTTTCCTGCTCATCCTCCTTGTTCCCATCCTTTTCCTGCTCATCCTCCTTGTTCCCATCCTTTTCCTGCTCATCCTCCTTGTTCCCATCCTTTTCCTGCTCATCCTCCTTGTTCCCATCCTTTTCCTGCTCATCCTCCTTGTTCCCATCCTTTTCCTGCTCATCCTCCTTGTTCCTGCCCTGCTCCTGCTCATCCTCCTTGTTCTCACCCTGCTCCTGCTTGTCTTCCTTTTTCCCACCCTGCTTATCCTCCTTGTTCCCATCCCTCTCCTGCTCATCCCGTGTCAGATCAAAGGGGAAGGATGAGCTGCTCAGTCTCCTGCACTATTTAGTCTCCTGCACTATTTCCGACAGGGAAAATTAAGCTCCCTGTCCAAACGATAATTCAAGGACCTGCTGCCAAACATTCCTCCTCTGCCAGCTAATCCCTCTCTGTTTTGGGACAGGCTCGGGGGTGTTTTATCTCCCCTCTGGTGTCAGAGCTGTGTGTGCAGAGCTGCTGAGCAGTGATCCCGTACCAGGACTTGCTGGATTCTGCTCCATCCCGGATACAGGACACCCTCAGGGGCCGAATTTGTCTGTGGGATAAATCCCAGCAGAGCCGGTGGATGATTCCAGGAGCAGGAATTAGAGGGAAAGAAGTGCCGGAGGAGCGCCTGGGGCAGCCTGGCTGGAGGAGGGGATTCAAATCCTCAAGCCGAGAGGGTGTTTAGAGTCACCTTGGCTGGATACAAAGGCAGAACTTTCCCGGGGGTGTCTGGGGTGCAGCCGAGCTCCCCAGAGGTGAGGAATTGTGTAACTGCCCCGTTTCTCAGAGTGGCTGATGTTATTGCAGCCATCTCCCCCCCCATACCCGTCCCCCCTGGACCACAACCCTGCTTTCACTCCAGGGATATCCCCGTTATCAGTGGGGGTTTTGCTGAAGCTCCTCAGCCCCAGCACAACCCAGATCTGCTCCTCTGGATGCTTTTCATGCTCTGCATTTCCCTCAGCCACAGCTGCTCTATGCCCAGGTGCAGGAAGTGACCCTGGTTGGTTCCAAGTAGATTTTTTTGGGGGAAAAAACCCACCAAAAGGGGTCAGATATTGCCTTCAGCCCTCATCGCCCTGTAGTCAAAGCCCTTCCAAAGCTCTGGGTGTGGAGGGGAGATGGACACGAGCTGAACTGAGGTGCCAGGAATGTCAATTGAATTATTTTTTGTTTAAATTTACCCTCACTGGGATGAGGGTAAATTTAAGGGCTGTTGTCTATAGGGGTAGAGAAATGGTGTGTAAAATGATAAAGCTGCCCTGAAGGACCTGATCAAAGGTCTGGATAATCTCCTGTCCCCTTTCCACCACAGAGGGCTGGAGATGTCTGTGAGATGCTCCAGGCTGGCTCCAAGCCGGGCTCTCCTCCGGGACAGGGAGGTTTAATGTGCTCATTAACGTCATGAGAGGAGAAATAGCTCAGAGGACAGAGAAGGATGCTGGAGGGAGGGAAATCGAGGTGACTGGGTCCCTCAAGAGCAAAGGAACGTCACCGAGGAGGAATTGAGGAATTCAGGCTGAAGCCTGAGGGTAGAAATGTGCCACCCCTTGCTCTGCCTTCCCCCATTGCCTGGCAGGGCGAGGAAGGGATGGAGGAGGAAGAGGAGAGTGGGAAGATAACCTGAGTGAAAGGAGAGGTGGGATCCAGCCCTGGGTGAGGCCAACAGGGGCAAAAATCACTCTGGACCACCCAAGGCGAGATGTCCGCGAGCAGTAACAGGCTCCGGAATGGAAAGAAACTAAAAATAGGGAAATAAAACAAAAATCCCGGTTATTTTAATGACTCGTGCCAACCTGCCGGGTCCTGTCCTCCCAGGGCGCTTCTTTATTAATTAATTAATCCCTGGAGTGGCGCTGGGGTCCGAGCCAGCACCCAGCTGCACCCAGGCTTGAGGAAGGGCCACATCCCTCCTCTCCCTCATCCCCCAGCGATGCCCTTTGCTGGGCTGTGCCAGATCTACCCGCTGCTGCCACTGGTCCCGGTCACCCCGGGGCGGGGATGGAGCTTTGTCCCACGTGGTGGTGGTGGCACTGTGGCCGTCCCCTCCTGGAAAAGCGCCCGCTGTCCCCAGGGCCACAGGCGAGAGGTAGGTGGGCACCGAGGGATGCTCCAACCCTTGGGCTTTCCCCTCCCCTCCTCTTTGGAAGGCCGTTATTTTATTATATCCCTGCTCGAAGGAGCCCCTTTTTTTGGCCTGCTGGAAATCTCTGGCGGTGTGTGCGGGGTCCCTTGTCCCCCCTCTCCGCCTCCCTCCCGGGGACCAGCTCAGACCTCGCCACGTCACGGACAAGACTTGTCCCCGCTGGACCATCCGGAGCATTATTGGGGATTAAAGGTGGCATCCGCCAGAAGGGCGGCACGTCCTCCCCCGGCTCGCCTGCCCGGCGGGTGGGGGCAGGAGGTGGGTGGCCCTGTCCCCCCTTCCCCAGGAGAGGAGAGAGGGTGTCCCCAACCTGCCACCAGCGTCTTTCCCCATGGACCCCCAGCTGATCCCAGGGCTCCCAGAGGGATGGTGGGGCTGCCAATTCCCCGGTGAACCAAAAGCGACAGGAGCCTTTCCGATGACATTGCCCGCGTTGTCCCCAAGGCGCCTTTCCAGGGTATGGCTGGACTTTTTTTCTCATCTCCGCTTCCCCTGCGCATCCCTATCCGTGTTTAATAACTCTCTTTCCCAGATGCCGAGAGCGTTGGCGCTTCCATGCCCTGCCCAGGTAAGTCCTGGGAGACGCTGGCGTGGGTGGGCAGAGGAGAAGAAACTCCTCGTTCCTCTTCCCATTCAGGGATGGAGGGGAAGGGAGGGGGGAGAAGAGGCTCAACATCTCCAATCATCTGGAAAAACCTCAGGAATAGACATTTGTTCACTGCAGGAGTGTGAGGGTGGTCAGAGGAGGGGGAGGATTGCAGGCGGGAAGGTTTCAATGGATGCAAAAAACCACAGCCCCGACTCGCCGGGATGTGCTGGGTAAAGCACAAACTCTCCCTCGAAATGACCTTTCTCTTTCACCGTCGCTCTCCCTCGCGTGGGGTTTGGGTTTTTTTTGTTGTTATTATTATGAATTTCCACGGGCAGGGATTTCCTGCTGAAGGATATTAGTTAATCAGATTCTGAGAAGCAGATGTTGGGTGATTTAGGAGGGGAAAAAACGAGGCAACTTTCTAGTTCAAGCCTCGGCTGGAGCCCGGAGGTGCAAAGCTCAGGGAGGGTGTTTTGTGGCTTTAGGATGTACTTTTTATTTTTTAATGTTTTTTAATTAAAACCGAGACAGATAAAGTGGTTTGGGGACAGGTGGGGTACCTCTCTCCAGTGATGGGGACAGACAGATATCAACATGTTCCGGGGCTTTAAGGTAAAGAAAGGAACCTCAGAGCCCTGCCTCCCATGGGAAGCTCTTCCAAGGGCTTGAAGTGGAGCTGAAAAGCTCCTTTCCATGTCCCAGCGGGGAGAATGAGCCCAACATTCCCATCCCAGCCCTGCCCATGACAGGTAAATTCTCCCTGTTCCTCAGTTTCCCCAGGAGGGGTGATGCTGGAGGGGGCTCAGCTGGGTGTCCACAGAGGCTCCGGAGCAAAAGCAGATTTCAGCACATCGCAATTTCTTCTGTGACCAGAAATGAGATGTCAAGCTGTGGCTGGGGAGTCTTCTTCAATCCCTCCTAATGCTCCAAGTACTGAGATCACCCCACGGTGCTGCCTTGGGGTGCAATCCTCTCTTGTGGGTCCCTTCCAACTCGGCCTATTCTGTGGTTTTGGGAATGTCATGGTCAGCTTTAGCTGCTCAGCTTTGTCCCACTGCCAAGAGAAGTTCCTGTAGATGGTGACCCCTCTGGGTCCTCCCCCTGGCTGCAGGTGTGGTGGGCCAGGTCAGCTCACCCTGCCACTGAACACTGATTTTATTCTGATTTAAAAATCAGCTTGGGATTTATATTCAGAAAAAAAAAAAAAAAAAAGAATGCAAGAAGGGAACGATGTGGGCTGCTTTTCTTCTTTCCTTTAATACTTATTTTCCCCTTGAAAGTGCTTTATCTGGGCCAGGTTTGTTGCAGCATCCCTTTGTAGGCCTCCTGATGCTCCCGGAACCAGGGTTATCCTCAGCTCTGGGTTGCTGCTCTGGTGCCACAAATCATCCTGCCCAGCACAAGCTTCTCACAAAACCACACAACAGTCCAGCCTGGGATGAATCCAGCCCCATGGAGAGACTTTGGGCATGTCTCAGCTGGGCACTGCTGGGGCTGGAGGACTCAGGTTTGGAGTCCTTGAGGCTCCCCAGCTTTGCCTGGGGTCACCCTGGGGATAAAACCACACTGCTCCAGGCATCAGTTCTGTCCCTTGCCCCAGCCACTCCTCTCTACATGCACCCAAGAGGGAAATTTGGCACAAAACCAGCCTGAAGCAGCTCTGTGGGTCTGGATTTCTATGAATAGCCAAGCTTTGTGGGTTTACTCTAAGAAAAGAAACCTGGTCTGTAAATAGCTTATGATAAATTGTGGGATTTGTCCCCAAATCCAGAATCTCTTCTACCGAGGAGAGAGTGAAGTTGAGCCTTGTCTGGGATGTGGATTTTGGGTCCTGTAGGAATTCTGCCGTAGGGACTGTAAAGCTGAGAGGAGGAGAGGGAGGATTTGTAACAAGTCAGGACCTTAACGCCCATTTCTGTAACAGATTCAGGAATTTTGGCTTTTCCTACCCCCTCTTTCCCAGCTGTGTGTCAGCCAGGATGGATCCTCTGCTTCCGGGGAGGCAAAACCTCCAGTGCCCCAAATCATTTAGTGAAAGGGGGAGCTTGAGGCACTGGGAGCAGCTCAGGCCCCACAAGGGGCTGGGTCCATCCTCATCACCAGCCCCAGCAGCGCCTCTGCTGCTGCTCCGTGGCCTAAATTGTGTTGCTATTCCTGGCAGTCGAGGGCATTTGGGTCAGAAAAACTCCCTCTGGCTGGAGCTGGCTGGGGAAGAAAGCCAGAGTGCCCTTGGTGAGCAGCGGTCACGCAGAGCAGCCCCACGTGTCCTCCTGTGGTGTCTCGGAAATACATTTGGAGGGGAAATAAATCAGGGCACTGGATTTACTTGGAAAGTTCATTTTGGGGGAAATCTCCACAGAACCGTTCCCTGTCAACACCTAATTTCTCTCTGTGCTTCTCCCTGAGGCAGGACAGGTAATTTCCCTGCTCCATAACTTGGCCTGGTCCCCGGGCTCCTCTTTGACTTTGCTGAGTTCAGAATGGTGTCAGTGCGGGGGGAAATGTGTGCCCAGGAATATTTGGGGACATGGTGACTGTCCCTGAGCTCCTCACAGAGCTGGGCTGGGAAATAATCCACCCCCATGGCCTGAAAGGTGCTCTCCAAGAGATCCTGAGCTTCTTCCTGGGGCTGGGAATATCAGGTCTGTTGTGGAGGATGCCCTAGGAGAGCTCTGGAGGATGTCACCCTGTCCTCTGCCTGCCCTAAGGCAAGGGGTCCTGTTCCTACCCCTCTTCCCAGATCAGAGGGGTTCTCCAACAAGGCTGGTGGACATTTCTCCTCCTGGCCTGCATTACCCAAATTCCAACGTGGTTCCTGCTTTGGGAATTGTTTCCAAACAATGCTTGACCCATCTGCAACATTCCCAGGACCTCCTGGGGTTTAACCCAATACCTCTCCCACCTGTATCAAAGGCTGCTCTTAACTTGGGACAGCCGTGTTTAAAACCTCCAAATCCTGCTCTGAGCTTTGGATCCGCAGCTGGAAAAAGGATGAAACCACCCCTTTGCTCTGGGATCACTGGGGAGAGGCTGGGTGGGACACCTGGATTCACGCCCACGCTCTGCTGCTGCCTGACCTTTCATCCCTGAGTTCTGTAGGTGTTTTGGGAAGGTTTAACAACAGCAAAGCCCATGCCAAAAGGGTGTGCAAAGGATCCAAAGGCGAACGACTTTCTGGGAGTCATTTTGCCAGTCAATGGCATTATGGCATTTGCCAGTTAACGTCAATTCCATTGACAAAGAGAAGAGGATTTTGTGTGTGAGCTCAGGTTTGTTTTCCCGTGCACGTGCACAGTTCAGCTCTGTGTCCCTGTCCCTTGCAGATCCTCCTAGCGCGGGACAGGCGCGGGCGGGCGGCGTCGGCCGCGGGGATTTCTGCTGCTGAGCTGATTAGCGTATGATGGACGTGGCCAGTTGGAAGGAGATGGAGGTGGCACTAGTCAGCTTTGACAACGCCGACCAGATCGTGGAGGATCCCTGCTACTCCAACGACCTCAGCCCCGCCGGGCAGTCGCGGAAAGGCCACCCCAGCTGCGCCAACCTCCTGTCCAACCTGCGGATCCTCATCAACAGCGAGAACGCCAACAATGAGACCATCTTCTCCAGGTTCTCCGCCGAGTTCAGCGACCACCTGGTGGGGGAGAGGGTGGGCATGGACGAGGGCGACCAACGAGTCATCATCAACATCGCTGGGCTGAGGTTTGAGACGCGGCTCAAGACCCTGGACCAGTTCCCCGAGACCTTGCTCGGGGACCCGGAAAAGAGGATGCGTTACTTCGACTCCATGAGGAATGAGTATTTCTTTGACAGGAACAGGCCCAGTTTTGATGGGATCCTGTACTATTACCAGTCCGGGGGGAAAATACGGCGCCCGGCCAACGTCCCCATAGACGTCTTTGCTGATGAAATCACCTTCTATGAGCTGGGTGATGAAGCCATGGACCAGTTCCGGGAGGATGAAGGGTTCATCAAGGATCCTGAGACCCTCTTACCAACCAATGACTTTCACAGGCAGTTCTGGCTGCTCTTCGAGTACCCTGAAAGCTCCAGTGCAGCCAGAGGCGTAGCTTTGGTCTCCGTCCTGGTCATTGTCATCTCCATCATCATCTTCTGCATGGAGACCCTGCCTGAGTTCCGGGAGGAGAGGGAGTTTAGATCCACCCAGGAGCTTTCTAAGAACGTGACAGACACCTTGCTGGCCCACAGCACCTTCACGGACCCTTTCTTCGTCATAGAGACCGCCTGCATCGTCTGGTTCTCCTTCGAGCTCTTTGTCCGCTTCATCGTGTGCCCCAGCAAGACCGAGTTCTTCAGGAACATCATGAACATCATCGACATCGTGTCCATCATCCCCTACTTCGTGACGCTCACCACCGAGCTGATCCAGCAGAGCGAACTCAACGGGCAGCAGAACATGTCCTTGGCCATCCTGCGGATCATCCGCCTCGTCAGGGTCTTCCGCATCTTCAAGCTCTCCCGCCACTCCAAGGGGCTGCAGATCCTGGGCCAGACCCTCAAGGCCAGCATGAGGGAGCTGGGCCTGCTCATCTTCTTCCTCTTCATCGGCGTCATCCTCTTCTCCAGCGCCGTTTACTTTGCGGAAGTCGACGAGCCGCAGTCGCATTTCTCCAGCATTCCCGACGGCTTCTGGTGGGCCGTGGTCACCATGACCACCGTGGGCTACGGGGACATGTGTCCCACCACGCTGGGAGGGAAGATCGTGGGGACTCTGTGCGCCATTGCGGGCGTGCTGACCATCGCCCTGCCCGTGCCCGTCATCGTCTCGAACTTCAACTATTTCTACCACCGCGAGACGGAGAATGAGGAGAAGCAGATGCTGCCCGGGGAGGTGGAGCGGCTGCTGGCCAGCGTGGCCACGGGCAACGGCAGCATGGAGTCACTCAATAAGACCAATGGGGGTTACCCTCGAGACAAGGCCAAAAAATGATGGTGGAGGAGGCCCTGAGGGACTGGGCATGGTCAGGTGGGATTGGCTGGAAAAATATCCAACATCTGCATGCTCTGATTTTTTTTTTTTTTTTAAATAATGTGCTGCTGCTTTTTTTTTTCTTTTTTCTTTTTTTTTCTAGGCATTTTTCAATCTCTGATTTCCTGTGGCTGTTCAAATAAATACCATCTTTCTTATCTCTCTGCCCTGCCCATCGGTCTGGTGTTTTTTTTATTTGATGCTCATCTGCTTGACATTTCTCCTCTCTGTCCCTGGCGTCAGAGTGGAATTCCCCACACACAGAGACTTCCCCATTCACTGGAGAAGAAAAAGGGCAAAATGACATGAAATGCTCGGCTCGGTGACACATCCAGCTGTCCAGGGATGAAGGTGGGTCCAGCTCCCTGCTTTGCTTAACCAATTTTAAATTGTTCCTCCCTGCCCACCACTTCAGATCTGGGGGGTCTGACAAATTCCCAGACCTGCTACAGCTCTGACTGTAAAAATAAGCTGGCAAAAAGAAATGAGAAGGGATATTTTTAGCTGGATGAGTTCCCTGGTCTGCCTGACTAATTAATTTTGGTGGCACAGCAGGGTGGGCAGTCACGGATGGACACGAGGCAGCGGGGGGGGATTAGGGGACGCTGACCAGGCACAGCCACACCAAAGGTCCAGGGCACTGCAGCTCAAACCCCACCAGGGTTTCTGCTGAAAAACTGAGCTTTGAGAGAGGGAATGGGATTTCTTCTGCAACAAATGCTCATTATTTGGTCTACAAACAACCTTGGGGATGAGCCACTGTGACCTTGTAGCTTTTATTGTCACTTCTGGTGCTGCAAAGGGGGCGCAGAGCGACGAGAGCCAACATTCCCTGACAGCTCCGCTCCCTGTTCTAACAAGGCACTTCTGCTTTCCTAAAAATGCAAATTTCCAGTGGCACTTTTGGATGGGAGCAGCCAGCAACAGCTCATTTTGCCATTCTCTCCAATGCCAGCAGGTTTTCTGACAAAAACATTTTGTTCCCACTTCACTGTTTCACTCGAATTTTTTTCTTTTCTTTTTTTTTTTTTTTTTTCATGTTTTTGCCTTCATTAAAATCCCAGCTTCTCGTGCAGTGTCTCATCTGCTCTGATGTCCCACACCTGCTGCACAGATGTCTCATCTGACAGATCCCCATGATCATTACACAGCCTGCCAGCATCCCTGGTTTGCAATTCCATTCAGAAAGCAGCGGTGGAACAGGGATCAGAGTTATCGCTCCTGCTCTGTTGGAAAAATGTGGGTTTGGGCTTGCTGGGATTTTCCCTGTGGCACAAATCCCACAGCCTTGGTTGGGAGGGGGTTGATATTTTGGTTTTAGGGGGTTCTGTGCGCTGTCTTTCTGCAATGAGGCGTTTTGTACCCCAGGGGATGGATCTGAGACGTGACCAGTGCAATTCCTTTTCCCGCTGGGACAAACCCCACTCACCACCTGCTCTCCCTGGTGTTCTTTTCCCATCCCTCCACCACCTTTTTCCCCCCTCCCTTTCAGCCCTCACGCCATCATCTCAGGCAGGAGAAACTGTCAGTGCTATTTAATCTCCTTCCCACTGTGCCCAAGTCCCATAATCTGTGGGGGCACTTGGAGAACGCACAGCTGGGCACAGCTGGAGGAGGCACAGCTGGAAACAGCTGGGAACAGCACTCAAACATTCCCAGCTCCTCTCTTTTCACCCCTCAATCCTCTCCAGCAGCTCGTTCAAATCACTATTTTTATTTCATAGCAGGTTCTTTCTCCTTTTCTTCCAGAAAACTTGAATTTTTTCCATTCTTTTTATATTTTTATTTTTCCCTCTCCCCAAAATTCTCTCCCAGCCTCTCTAGTCAGAAGCACTTTTGGTGGTTTTTTTCCTTGGGAAACCACCATGAAAAAAAAAAAACAAACTCTGATGAGAAGGTTCGGGCTGGGAAACATTCAGCCTGATCAGCCTTGAGCACATTTCCACTCCTCCTGCAAACATGGACTGTAATGGTGCTGGGATGGATGGATGGATGGATTGGATGGATGGATGGATGGACAGACAGATATGGACAACCTGATTCTTATAAACTTGTAAACTTTATCCTCAAATAAAAGAATAAATGCTTCAAAAATCTGTTACGCAGAAAATACCATTGATTTTGGACTCAACTTCTTTTGTCCCTGGCTTTGTGCTGCTCCACGGCAACACAGCTCCAGCTGGGAATTGTGTGTGGGAGGGGTGGGACGTGGGGCAGTATCGAATCCCAGGATGGTTTGGGTTGGGAGGGACCTCAGAGCTCACCTCATTCCACCCCCTGGGTTGCTCCAAGCCCCATCCAGCCTGGCCTCGGGCACTTCCAGGGAAGGGGCAGCCACAGCTGCTCTGGGAAACAGATGATTGCAGCTCTCCAGCTCTGTGAGATGAGGACAAACTCTGCAGTTTGCCTCACACCATCCACTGTGGGAGGCCAAGGCCAAGGGGGATCCCTGACTGGTGCCATGGGAAGGGGGTCAGAGGCATTAAACCTCTCCAGACACATCGACCTGTTTCCAACTTGCCCGAAAGAGGAGGGAAACCAGGCTACGAATTCCCAGTGTCAACACTGATGAAAACCTGCAAGAAACCCCATTTTCCTGCAAGAAACCCCATTTTCCTGCAAGAAACCCCATTTTCCTGCACCATTTACAGCTTTGTCCCTTCCCAAACACAGCCCCAAAGCTCAAAGCTCAATGAAATCCATAAAAAGACCTCAGTAACTGTCCTGTTCCTGAGTCCAGCCCTAATGAGCCAACCTGCCATGTCCTTCTGCACAGAGGATGAATTCCCTCTTCAATTTTTTTACTGCCTCAGGAACAGCTAAATAAGGCAAGACACCCCTTTGCTCTATCAGAAAAGTGTCCTGGCCGTGTTTTATCCTTGGAGCAAGACAAAACCTGTGGCCAGGTGGGAAATATTTGCAGGTAGGAGCGACTCGCTCCTTTGAGCTGAAATTTCAGATAATCCCAGAACGGTTTGGGTGGGAAGGGACCTTAAAGCTCACCCTGTCCCACTCCTGACACGGGCAGGGACACCTTCCACTGTCGCAGGTTGCTCCAAACTGTGCTGGAACATTTCCAGGATGGAGGATCCAGGTTTGGCCCGGCAGCCACGAGGTGGCACCGCAGGATCAGCATTTCCCTGCCGCAGGCTGGTCCCCCCGCTCTCCGCACTTGGAAGCTTTTGGCTGCTTTATTTCCTTTATTGGAATGTGAACGGGGGTGAGGGAAGGGCTGGCCCGGCCAGGGGATGCTCCAGTGGGGGAATCCCTGTGCCGGGAATTCTCAGCACCAGTGCAGGAGGAGGATTTAGGAACTGCATTGAGGATGTTGGTCCTGCCTGGAATAAGGATCAACATTTCACTCCCAGCCCGCTCTGAAAGCACAGATCCAGCCCCTGGCTGCTCCTCCAGGGCTTTTGTGTCCCGGCAGGGCTGATCCCTGCATGGAGTTGTGGTTCCCACTGGATCTGCCTCATCTGTTGTTTCTCATAGTGATGAGGAAATTCCTGTGATGGAGCTGAGGGCAAGTCCCTTGTGCCCAAAATCTGGGGCTGCTGGGTCACTCCTGTGCTTGGGCACAAGGGATTGCCACCAGCTGGGCTGGGAATACAGGGATGTGTGATCCCAGGGGGATAAATCACACTCCCACCATCCCACATCACATCCTCCTCTACAGTCATCTCAGTTTTCACACAGTGTGAGAAGAGAATAATCCATTTCCAACCCCAATCACCTGGATCTCTCCCTCCACATCCCTGTTCCTGCTGGGTATGGAATCTCCAAGCCCCACCAGCGATGGAGCCTCATTTATCAATAAATAATGCAGCCAGTCCCTTGTCCCTCAGCACTGCAGGAATGAAGACACAGCAGGGACCCGGATCTCTCTCCTGGCTGCCTGCTGAGCAATTCCACTGCAGCTGCTCCTGGGGAAAGAGGCAGCCTCCATTTTTAACAGGGCTGGATATGGATGGAGGTGATTTCCTGTATAAAACAAAACTGTGCAGGTCCTGTGCTTCTGTAAAAGCCTCATCGTGGGAGGCACTGGGTGGAAGACTTTTCCTGCTCTCTTGGGTGGTCCAAGGGAAATTTCCAGCTGAGCCACATCCTCCTGAGGGACTCCCTGCCCTGGGGTGGCTTTGGGCTGTGCAGGGAGAGTGGGAACAAACCCTGTGCCCAGGGATGGGGAGCTGCAGGGGCAGGAACTGGTGGGACGTGGTTGTGGGTCTGCAGGGCTCTGCTCTGGGATGGTTTGTGTCTGGAGTGGTTTCGGCTTCCTTGGGTGGAAATTTGGAGGTTCCAGAATCACCCACTTGTTGTAACCCCAATAAAAGAGCCAATCTTGACTCCCACCCCTCAGCCCTGCAGCTCTCCAAGGCCCCAAGCAGAACTGCCATGACCAAACAATCCTTGGCCACCACAAAGCAGCTGCTGCATGCCAGCTCCTTCCTGAGCCCTGCCATTCCACCAGAAATAAACACACAGCCACGAGCTCAGAGCCACCGACACTTTATTTGTGCCCAAAGCCGCGGCCATGGTCTGGGGTGTGGACAAACCACACCAGAGCTCACACCGTGGTGGATCTAAACAGCCTTGGCCAGCCCAACACGGTTGTTGGCCCGGTCAAAGATGCTGTAGTACACCCTGATGAAGATGTCTCCCAGGATCCAGAGGTCTCCAGAGGTGTCCTGGAAGCTGCTCATGCAAAATTCTTGGTCGTGCTGCATTAGAGCAGGAAAAGGTAATTGGGGATGTGTGGGCTGGTGCCTCTCCTTGCTTTGCTCTGGAGGTCCTTGCCCATCCATGCCCCATCTCCCAAGGGAATGGGAGAAGCCAAAGTGACCAGAGCCACTGCAGAGAGTAGAAGGACCTTGAGAGAGGCTCCTGAAGCCAGGACCTGCTGGCTCCCACTCACCTGCTCAGTGTAGGCCAGGGCAGACACAGGGTACTGCACCCCGTCGATGACAAAGATGACCTCGGGCATGGCAGGGATGGAGCTGCAGTTCACACTGTGCTGCAGGGGGCAGAGGGAAGGAGCTCTCAGGAGGGAAACATATTCAGAGGGTGAGGAGTGAGGGGAGACATCACTGGGGTCTTCAACCTCCTCCTGGGGGACAGCAAAGGGGCAGCTCTGATCTTGACAGGAGCCAGGGAAGGGCTGGGGCTGTGCCAGGGGAGGGTCAGGTTGGATATCAGGGAGAGGCTTTCCCCCCAGAGGGTTCAGGCACTGCCCAGGCTCCCCAGGGAGTGGGAACAGCCCCGAGGCTGCCAGAGCTCCAGGAGAGTTTGGACAACACTCCCAGGGATGCCCAGGGTGGGATTGTTGGGGTGTCCGTGCAGGGCAGGGGCTGGATTTGACAATCCTGGTGGGTCCCTTCCAGCTCAGGACATTCCCAGATTCTCTCTGTGGCTGATACAAACCAGAGTGTCCAGGGTGTCTCTGCTGGGATTGCCATGAGCAGAGGGCAGGCTCCCCACGCATTGGCAGCAGCCTTGGCTGGGCTCTGCTGTGCCGGGTGCCCCCAGGGCAAGCTCTCACCTCTCCATACATGCCCTGCCTGGCCCCAAGGGCGCTCTGGATGTTCCTGATGCCCGAGGGAGGCCCGGCCAGGAGGGAGGTGCCCGTGTCAATGATGGCCTGGCAGCCCCCAGCACACGCGACCTCCTGGCTGTTCACAATGATGCTGTGGAGACACCAACCAGGGGGGCCATGAAATAACCGATGGGTTATTTCCAACCTTAGGGATTGTTTTTAACTAATTTTATAAGAGTTAAAGCTGGGTAACCCCAAGTGCTGCCTGAGAGACTTTTCCATTGCAGAGCCAGCTGGGAATGCAGCCACCACTGCAGACGTGGGCACTGAACACAGCCCAGCAGCTGGGACCCACTCGGGCTCAACAAAGGAGGTTTTGACCCAAAATTTTGCTTTCCTCATCACCAGAGACATCCCCTACATAACAGGACAGGGGCTAGGCTGTGCCCACCCCACTCATTTTGGCTGTTAATTACCAAAGTACTACAGAGTTTGTCCCCTTATCCCTCTGCATCCCTCAGCCCAGGGATGGGGATGTCAATGGAAGCCTCTGGTGGTGATGGGCCCAAGGTTTCTTTAGAGGGAAAGCTTTGAGGTGACCAGAGAGCAACAGAGCTGGTTTGTCACCTGTCCATGGAGACCTGCCAGTAGCCCTGGTAAGAGACGGGGATCCAGTTGATGGGGCCGGTGAAATAGGACTCATCGATGCCCCCGAAGATGACCACGCTCCCTGTTTCCTCACTGGATGGTGCAGGAAAGAAAAAACAAGGAGAGGTTGTGTTGCTTTATTTCATTTTTTCCTTCTGTTTCATTTTCTTTATTTAATTTAATTTTCTTTTTTTTTTCTTTTTTTTTTCNGTTGAAAGAAAACAGTTTCTATATTGATGGAAAGAGAACTGAGGGGTTGGGGTGTTTTGGAGGGGTTTTTTTTGGTTGTTGTTTTGGTTTGGTGGGGGGTTTTTTGTGGTTTTGGTGTGTTTTTTTGTTTGTTTTTGGTTTTTGTTTTTTTTTTGTTGGTTTGGTTTGGTTTGGTTTTGGTTTTTTTTCTTTTTTTTTCTTTTTTTTTGTTTGTTTTAAGTGTAATTTTAATTTGTAAATTTAATTAATAAATTTCTCCGTGTACCTCTAAGTTAGGCCAACCTGCCTTTTCCTCCTAATCCTATCTCACAGCAGAAAAAAAAAACAAAACACTTAAACCACTACACTAAACTGAGCAAACAAAATTCCAACAAGCCTAAAAACCACTACAGAGGTTTTGCCATGTGGTTGAGTGCAGGGCCGTGTGTCCCAAGGGTGAAAACTTTGACTGTGTCACATCCTCACCCAGCGACACCCCAACACTGCAGCAGGGCCAGGCCCTTTGGAACCAGGAGCCGTGGCAGAACCACATGCCTGGAAAATTTCCCAGCCAGACAAAAAGCCCTCTGGGGAGGCTGGTGGCCCCCAAGCCTTGCACAGACAGACACAGACACAACATCTGATGAGACACAGACACAACATCTGATGGCAGCAGTGACAAGGGAGGAGCCAGAGCCACCAGTAAAGCATGAGGTGCGTGGCTGTAGGAGCATCCGTGGAGAGCAGGGAGAGGGAACTCTGCAGAGCTGAGATATTCTAGAACAAGTGGTTTTATTGCAAGGGTCGTGGGTAAAAAGGGCTTTGCCTTCAGCCACCAGCCTGGACTGGAGGGAAGCCCCAAAGAGAGAGGGAGAGAGAATAGGAGGGTGAGAGCTGAGAGAGAAGGGAGCAAGAAAGGTGGCAGGGTCAGAGTGCAGGGGGAAGAGAGCAGAGGTAAGAGACCAGGGATAAGAGAGCGAGAGAGAGCAAGAGGTGGGGGAAAGAGAGCGAGGTCCTTGTTACAATCCATTCTATCTCCTTTTGTGATGAATATTCTAATTTACAGTGACCAACCAATACAAGACACAAAATCCTATAGAATCTCCATACAGCCTATAAGAACTACTACATTACCATGTGTTATATTTTAAACTCTAAAAACTACTCTTTAGACTTTTCTGTTTTGCTACATTGACCTTTGGATCCCTGAGCCAGCAGAAAGGTCTTGTTCAATCCAAAGGGATTCTCCTTCAGCTGCCCAGGCTGTTGTCTTCAGGTTATAGAGTGACTAAGACTTGATATCCTACAACTCAAAGCCAGCATTCTATTCTATTCTATTCTATTCTATTCTATTCTATTCTATTCTATTCTATTCTATTCTATTCTATTCTATTCTATCCTATCCTATCCTATTCTATTCTATTCTATTCTATTCTATCCTGTCCTATCCTATCCTATCCTATCCTATCCTATCCTTTCTATTCTATTCCATTTCTATTTAGATTATAAATATTATTTATAATAATAAAACATATTTTTCAGAATCTTTTGCTAAGCAATCATATTTATAAAGTTTCCCTAATTCACCTTCCCCAACACATCCCCCTTTCCCCAGCCCCGTGGGCTCACCGGGACAGGTAGACAGAGAAGAGGTTTTCCTGCAGCAAACTCTGGTTCACCAGGTTATCAAAGACTGGTGTGATCCCATCAGCAGCCAGGTTTGGGTAGCCCAAGCCCAGGATCCCATCGAAGCTGACGTGGACGAAGAACTGGCCAGGCTCGGCCGTGCTCAGGCCAAAGAGCTGGTTGGTGTCCACCAGAGAGGCCACCTGGGGACAGAGAGGGGCTGTGAGCAGGCACTGGGGTGCTGCTGGTGGGTGTGGAAAACAAGCAGTGCTCTCTTTAAAAAAAAAAATAAAATTATAAGTTTAATAAAAATAAAAATGGATAATTAAGAGGCGGAACAAGGAAAAGTTTCTTGGTCAAGGCTGCCTGGCATAAAGTCAGCCAGCAGCAGATCTTTCACTCCCTCAGACCTCTGCTTTTAAAGGTATGCATATGTATATGTAAAAAATACGTAAAAATGCATATGTATTACATATGCATGATTTAGACATTTTCTTTGAATTGTCTTTAATCATTTTATCTGATAGATTCATTTGTGGGTGGCTGGTTCCTTGATATTTTTTGGTTATTTTTCTTTGGATAAGAAAGCCAGAAATCCAGCAACCTTCATGCAGCATTACAAGGTGATGACCCCTCCCCTATAATTTTTAGCCCAGTCAGCTTCAGATGTCAAGAAGAAAAAAAAAAATAGTCTTTCCACTATTCACACTCTGTCACAATCAGAAAATACATTCATCACCTTTCTAAACTCTATTAACAAAACACAATATAGTACAATTATACATAATCTAATATTTGTGAAAAAACAACTTTATAATATGCATTTATAACATGGGGGAGGAGCAGAGCATCCGCTGCTGCAGGTGGAGTGGGAGCTTCAGAAAAAGGTTTTTAAAGAAGACCAAAACCCGAGGCACAAGGGGCCAAGAGGAGTCTGGAGGCTCCTGGAGCCAATCTGAGCCTCAGACCACCAAGGGTTTGAATTCTGCAACCTCACCTCGCAATTTTAATGATGGCAAATCACAGGCATTTAATAAAAGATGAGATATTTAGCAAGAAAATAAACAGATGAAAGATCTCAATGGGAATTACTACACAGGATAAAAGTGAAGAGCCACAATTAGGTTACAGCATAACATAAACAGTGCACTGTAGCAAGGTGCCTCTATTAAAGCTGGTAAAAGAAATAGGATTGATGAGGAGCTGAATGTAATTTGCCACCAAAACAAGGATAATGTGCTCAGATTCCTTCACTCAACCCCTGAGGAGTGACTGTGGTGTCCCCACTTATGAGAGAAACTCCACACATTTCCAGGAAAAACGTGCAGGGGATTTCTGCCTTGTGGAAGTTTGGTGTGGCTTTTAAAGTGAATGTCTGTGGGTCCTAAATCCAGCTTATTGTGCCAGATCTCACACTAACAGTGAGATGTCCAGTGCTGATCCCCTGGCTCCAGAATAACCCACTACAGGACAGCAGTGCTTGGTTAACCAAGCTTGTCCTGCCTGGTTACCAAAACCAGCTCAGCTTTAGGGAGATGGGACATTCCCCACAGCTCCGGGGGTGCCGTGGGGACACTCACAGTGACAGTGTCAGAGCCCACGATCCCCTCCATCTCGCCCGTGCCGTAGTGGATGGACAGAGTCAGCCCCGTGCTCTTGTAGGTGGAGGATTGAGAGGGGTCAAACATCTGGTGGGTTTCTAGACAAGCGGAAAAATATGGAATTAAACATTTGGGCAAGGCCAAGTTTAAGGGAGGTGTGGGAGGAGGAGCCCTGCTGGGTTGCTCTTTGTTGTCCTGCCCTCAGGAATAACTCAGCTGTGAACATTTGCTGTCCATCCTTCCCCTCCTCCAGCAAACCAGGGATCCACAGGCATTCCCAACCCCCTTGGGCAGATGGGGAAACTGAGGCAGCAATCGCATCACCTGAGGAATGCAGCCCTGAGCAGTCCCCACACCCCAAATATCCATCACTCCAGCTCATTGCATGGGTGCCACAGACCCAGCTGGGTGAGCCCCTTTCCCCTGGCAATGTCACCCCAGTTTTTGGGCTGGGTGAGGCCATTCCAAAGCCAGGAGGTGCAGCTGGGCCTGGCTCCTACTCACGGCAAGCCAGGCTGGTGCAGGACACAGAGGGGACCCAGAGGTCGGAGGAGCCGGTGTCGAAGACCACGGTGAAGTCCTGGGGAGGGGTCCCGATGGAGATGGTCCCGTAGTATTCCACCTGTGGGGCAGCCAGGCCAGGGGACGGATTTTGGGGCATGAAACCAAACCTGGAGTTTCCCTTTCCCCAGGCTTGGTCCCTGTTGGAATTCTGGAAAGTTAGATTTTGGGGTTTTGGTGTGTAGCAATGCCAAGATGGAGGGCTTTGGGTGTTGTCTAAGTCCTTCTTCTTCACCTTCTTCTTCCTTCTTCTTCATGGGTTTGGGTGGTTTTCTGTAATCAGTTGATGGAGTCCGCATTGCAGACTTCAAGCAGTTAGTTATTGGGTTTAAAATAAAAATAATTTAGGTGTTAGTTCACAATTGGACAGATTGCCCTTGAAAAGACTTAGCAGAGATAGAGGATTACTCCGCTTTGCACCTTGTTAACTCGAGGTACTGCAGAACTCACAGCTCGTGAGGCTGTAATATAGATAAGAATTAATAAACATCCAATTCCAAAATTGATATCTAAGTTTCCTGTGTATTATTGACCCTAACCACAGAAGAGAAAAAAAACCAGAACTGGAACAAGTCCCCTTCTTCATGGAGACCCCCTGCTTCCAGCAGATCTCCTGAGGGACATTTCTCTGCTCAGAGCCACCAGCGTGAAGGATGAAGGATGAAGGATGGGGTGAAGGATGTGAGCTGAAGGCTCTGGGATAAAGGATTTGGGTTTGATCCGTGCCCAGGACAGAGGGATGGACATCCCAAAAACCCTCCCAGGGGATTAGAGCCCATACTCACGTCCAGGGTGTTCAGCAGGGGCTCAGTGACCACCCTGGTCCCGTTGGGAAAGGCGTGCGGGAATTTGGTGCCGATGTCGTAGTGGTGACGCTGGAAGAATTGGTGCAGCAAATCCTTCTCCCTGAGGACATCTCTCAGCTTCTTCCCCCTTTCCAAGGGCAGCCTGGCACAGGCAATGAGGGAAAAGGAAGAGTGAGATGGGATTTTGCTGCCTGCAGCTCCAGAGAGCAGAGTTTGGCACCTCCAATGTTCTGATCCAACAGCAGGAGCACAGGAAACTCCCCTAAAACTCTGAGTCAGAGATTTCCTCAAAAATCCCAAAACAACCCTTGAAGCCACACCCTCATTCTCTGCACCCCTGGAGCAGCTTCCTGCACCCTCAGACCTCACCTCTGCTCCCCAAAGCCATTAAAAACCTCCAAATTCTCATTTCCCCCCTTGAGTTTCCCCAGGCACCCCTGGCAGAGATGCTGCTGGGACTTACCTGGTGACACCCTGGCAGAGGGCAGAGGCAGCACAGAGGAGCACCAGGAGCCACATCCTGCCAGGACAAGCCAGGGCGAGTTCCTGCTGGTTTATAAAGCCCCTGCCCACCCCACCTGCCGTGCCAAGGGCAGCCAGGACCAACAGGAGCTGCCCCCTCCCCTCCTTTGGGCACCCGGCCAAGGCAGGTGGCACCCAGGGACTGAGGGACACGGCAAACACGAGCCACACGTCACCTGGCAGGGGGGAACTGTCCCCTAATACCACCCACAGTCCTCTCCTGGGGACCCCATGCTCCCCACTAGATCCCAAATCTGGGACCCCCATGCTCCCCATTAGATCCCAAATCCAAACTCGCCATCCTTTAGGCCCCAGATCCTTCATCCTGACCAGGCACTGCCCGGATGTGGGTGTGGAATTACAGGATGTTTTGGATATTTGGAAAATATTCCAGGATATTTCCAGAATTTCAGGATAATTTGTGTTAGAAGGGACTTCAAAGCCCATCCAGTCCCATACCCAGCCATGGGCAGGGACACCTTTCACTGTCCCAGGTTGATCCAAGCCCCAATATCCAACCTGGCCTTGGACACTCCCAGGGATCCAGGGACAGCCACAGCTTCTCTGGGCCAACCCACCCTCACAGAGTAGAATTCCAATCTCCCATCCAGCCCTGCCCTCTGGCAGTGGGAAGCCATCCCCTGTGTCCTGTCCCTCCATCCCTTGTCCCCAGTCCCTCTCCAGCTCTCCTGGAGCCCTTTAGGCTCTGGAAGGGGCTTCAAGGTCTTCTTGGAGCCTTTTCCTCCCCAGATGAGCATTCCCAGCTTTCCCAGCCTGGCTCCAGCACAGAGATGCTCCAGCCCTGGGAACATCTCCATGACCTCCTCTGGAATTTCTCCAGCAGCTCCAGGTCCTCCTGACCTTGCAGACCCCAGAGCTGGAGGCACCACCTGGGCTTTTCCTTTTGGCCCCCGAGGCCACTGCAAAGAGCAATGTGGGACCACAGGAATGTCCCTCAGGCTGGCACGGGAGGGTCCCCTCCACCCTGGAGGGGTTTTACTCAGTTTTCCCCCCGTTATCTCCAACCCCATCAGTGCCGCAAACAGCTCAAGGTGACCCCGCTGGCGCCGGGCGGTGCCCGAGATAACGGGACCATCCATCGTTCTGCCCCCCGGGGCCCCGTTATCAGCAGCGATAGCGGCCCCCAGAGCCGCCCCCTGCCCGGGCTGCGGGGGGAAGCCGGGATGGGGCAGGGAAAGGCTCCGGGGATGGGGGACAGGATCCGACACCTGCTGGTTCTGGTTTAACAGCGTGTGCTCGGACAGTCCAACTCAGCCAGAGCCCCAGAGCTGCAGGAGATTGGAGTTCCTTGTGAATGGAAGGGAAAAACTATCACCTTCTTCTCCTTCTTCCACCTTCTTCCACCTTCTTCCATTTTCTTCTTCTTCTTCTTCTCCTTCTTCTTCTCCTCCTTCTCCTTTCTTCTTCTTCTTCTTCCTTCTTCTTCTTCTTATTTATTAATTAATTGTTTAATTTCCCCTGAGAATTGCCATTACTGAGAAGATGCTGCAGGCAAAGCCACTCCAAATTTGGAGACTGAGGTGTCCTACTCCCATCCTAATCCATGTCCTGCTCCCATCCCAGTCCATCTCCTGCTCCCATCCCAATCCATTCCCTCTTCTCATCCCAATCCATGTCCTGCTCCCATCCCAATCCATGTCCTGATCGCATCCCAGTCCTGCTCCCATCCCAATCCATGTCCTGCTCCCATCCTGATCCATGTCCTGCTCCCATCCTGATCCATGTCCTGCTCCCATCCCATCCATGTCCTAGTCCCATTCCAGTCCTGCTCCCATCCCAATCCATGTCCTAATCCCATTCCAGTTCTGCTCCCATCCCAATCCATGCCCTACTCCCACCCCAAACCATTCCCTACTCTCATCCCAATCCATGCCCTACTCCCATCCCAATCCATGTCCTGATCCCATCCCATCCCAGTCCTGCTCCCATCCTATCCCAATCCATTCCCCACTCCCATCCCAGCCGTTTCCTGGCCTCTCCCACCCCACCCTGTGTCTGGAGCAGCGGGTTCACCTTGGAGCAGGAGCAGAACATCAAACAGAGCCGGGACTGGCACGTTCAGGGGGCCCCCAGGAGCTCCTGGCCCCGGGATCAAACAGCCCGCGTTGACTTTCCCCGTCCCTGCTTTGCCCCTCTAGGGACAAGTTAAAAGGATATTTCCCTAAATGTGCTTTTAAAGCGGCTCAGAAATGGGTTTTTTCTGAACTGCGAGGAAACCCTGCAGGGGATGAAGGAAAGGAGAGTTTCTCCATCACCTTTATTGTGGACAGCTCCAATTTTACAATCTGAAATCAAGCACAGCCTGCTCTTGTTATGGGGTTGTCCCTTTATTTAATAAAGGGATTTCCCATTAAATTGTCACCTCCTATAGCAGAAAACCACTGGGAGATTGGTAATTCCCCCTCCTGGGGACTGGGGAGTCCCTCCAGAATGGGAAGTGAGGGTGGTAAGACACTGCTGAGGTGTTTTTTTTTTTTTTTCTTTTTGTTCTCGTGGGGTCTGCTGGGAGAAAATAATTTGCTATATTTTCCACTGGGAGATGTCCAAAAATTAAGCAAATTTGTAGCCCCTTTCTGCCCATTTCTGAGCTTGCGGAAGGCCAGAGGCAACTAATAAAATAAAGCATCTTAATAAAAGAAACCCAAAACATAAAATTATATAATTTTTGACAGTTTTATGAATTATTGCGAGGGTTTTGCTGAATTTTGCCTTCTCTCTATTGCCTTGGGAGCCCAGGAGGATAAAACAGAGAAAATTA
>VWZU01017539.1:21067-46927 GCA_013397095.1 Sterrhoptilus dennistouni | reverse complement strand
GGAGAGGGAGGACGGCGCGGCGGGGGGCGGGGGGAGGAAGCCCGCGGCCGGTCCTGGCTCGGCTCAGCCCCGGCAGCGAGCAGGGGCGCAGAGTGGGAAAGTAGGAATTGGAACCGGCTGTGGCTGCCTCCAGCCACATGGGTTGCCGATAGAGCTGCTCATCGGGGAGGGGGAAGGGAACAGAAGTAAACTAGACGTCGTCTGCCTACCCCATTTTTTTTCCCCCTTGTATTTAGAAACCTGCCAAAAGCAATAGTTACGGTTTACCACGGATTGAGGACTTTTCTTTGTGTTGAGCATACGGCAATCGGAGGGCTGAGCCTCTTGTAGTACATTAGGGAATGAATTTCCATTCTTTCTCTGCACCGACCTTCCCAGTGGGTTCCCGACCACGGTGCAAGTGAGGATACAATTGAACATGGCTCCAGCTCCATGAGGGACTCGTCAGAGTGATCCAGATGTTCTTCAGAAATTCCCATTTTAAAGATTCTTCCTGCTCAACAACAAATTCAGAGCAAAAGGAAGGTGTTGGAAAGCATACTGAAAACAAAACATGATGGGCACCCATCCTTTCAATGACCTGCTTTTCCCGTTAGCGTTTTTTGTTTCTCTAAGACGTCAGCAGTCAAGCAAATAAATATCTAAGGGCAGGAGGAAATATCTAAATACCTAGGTATATTAGATATCCAGGGGTGATGAGGGAGAGAAGGTAATGACCAGACTACTGTGTTGCAAATTTAATAAATATGTTGGAAAATGTTAGCACATGAAGTTGTATGGAACTGCACACACTTAGAATACATTTCTGGACTAAAGCTGTGTACAAGCCCTGCTTCTTTCTCTTACCAAAAGGCAGAATTTAGATAGCTTCTGTGGGAGCTTTGTTTTAGTGGCCATGTCAACGTGAGCAGGTAGCACGAGTGGTGCTTTGTGGTGAGGCCATGTTGTCTGCTCTCATGTTACTTTGATCTAACTCTGATTTGGTCCTGTAGAAACCTTGCCATCAAACAGGCCTGTACTTAGCTCAACTTGTTTTAAATTTGTATCCTAAATTGTTGATGTTTTCTGAATGTGGACCCAAGAGGCTTGTTTACATCTTGAATGAATTAGAAAGTTTCTGTTTAAATTATTTGTGACTGCTGTATTTTGAACATGCTTGATTAGTAAGATGTTTTTCCTGGAATCAGTCTGAATAAATTTCACAAAAAGAACTTTTTGCTAACCTTTTTTTTATTCATTTCCAGGTTACTCAGAAACCTGTCCAGCATTTATTTATGATTTGAATGACCATGGGTTAAGAATCCAGTCATTTTAGTTCAGTCTCTTCCTTATGGATTATTTTTTCACTTTTCAGCTTTTTCTTTTCAATACATCACATCACATCTAATATTGAAGAAAAAGTAGAGATATGATTCTTGCCTGCAGAGGTTCTATGTTCTTTTCCTCATTTTTGAAGCCCCTATGATTCAGGGAAAGCCATCCCAGCTCTGAAAGTTTTCTTTAATTCAGAGCAAAGGCTGACTGACTAGTGACACACTTTGCTTAACTGGTGTGTACTTTAAAATAGTGGAATTTTAGAAAATCATTAAACCATTCTGTAAAATGGTGTGCTTATTTTCTGTTCCTTTGGGTTACTCTTTTGAAACATGAGTAAGCTTATAAGCGCAATTTATTAACTGTCCTTCCTGTAGAAGCACCATAGATCTTTTTTTCTAGTCATATGTCATTGCAAATACTAAAAGTTTAAGTCAGATTTTGTCTTATGTATTGCTTTTGATTTATAGCTTCTGAAACTTAGCTAGTATGATTATTTTCACTGTGTTTAGGGAATTATATGTGGCAGGAATTTTTTTTTAAAATTAACTAGTGATTCTTAGGAAGACAATTCATCACACACTTGTTCTCACACTGAAAATATTTTATACCAGAAACAAAACAAACAATTGCAATGGATTTTTTCTAATTTTTTTTATTATTAATTCAAGTAGGCAGTTTAATATTCAAAATACGTTAGAAACACAGGTGTTGAGATGAAAGACGGCACATTTGTTTTCCTGCTTTGGAAGAGGAACTTTCCCATTGTTTCCTTATCCAAGCACACAATAAATTGGCATGATTGAGAAGCAGTAATCTTTTTATACTCCAACCTGAAAAAGCATAAATCCACCTATGAAAAAGCTGGGTAGAGAGACAATTAGAAGTAACCTATTCTTAAAAGCTTTAAAGGTTACCTTAAAACATACCTTCATGGCTAAGATTTGAAGTCTGAGGACTTTGAAGGGCCAAGAAGAAATAGCAAGATCAGAGATACCATCTTTCCACTGAGACATATCTATTCCTATGACAATTGTAAGAGAACTGACCTTAAATAAGGTGTTGTTTCATGGCTAAATAGTAGCCATATGCTTTTTATACCCAATACCTCTGATTTTCTTTTTTTTGGTTGTTTTTAGGCACTGGTGAGAGGACTGGTGATTGAAAGTGATTGCATATTTGTAGGCAGAATGCAAAATTGAGTGAAATTAACAGCATGCTCAGTGTAGCCTATCCCAGCATATACTGACTGTGGCAATGCACACATGAGAAACTTCCATTAAATAAAATTAATCGTTTCTTGACTCCAGAATAAGAGAACTGGTGCTGAACTGCTAAGTTTAAGGGCTAGTATCTCATAGATTTATGCAGTTGTCAGGAGTGGTAACTAGTTATCTGGAGCTAAATCTCAAAAGAGGAATATTTTGATTGGTCTATACAATTTTTCTGCCCACTGCACATCACAAATCTTTTCATCTGGACTTGTAAAAAATATTTCTAGATGTGTCAGCTTTGAGTTTTCTCACCAAACTAACTGGCTTCGTAGAAACTTTATTCAACCTTAGTGTCAGAGTTCCCCTTTAAAATTAATAAAATTTTCTGTAAGTTGATATATCAGTGCATTTAATCGGTTACAATATAAGGACTTAAATTGAAGTTATTTGACTTACACTGTCATAGGAAGTTGTATACATTACTCCTTGAGCCATGCCAAGTTCCCCTGAAGTAAGAACAAAGAAAAATTAAGATACTACACCATTCCTGTTTTCTAGCTGAATAAATGTCACTGTATGAATCTATACTTTCATAGTTACTTTTGCTTTTCAAAGAGATAAAAATCTTGAAGAACATTGTGAAGTATTAACAAAACTGGTTCATACACCATTTTTATTAGTGACACCTACAGCCCATGGATTAAAGCATATTTTAAGTGGTCAGCAGTTTTTTGATATTCCATATGGTAATGGAATATATATATATGTAATGCAAATACCATAGTGTATGAAGAATAGGAGCCAAAAGTGCTATTTTTTTTCTTCAGAATTGCACACAGTTCACCTCTATTGTGTAATTTAGGTTGGTTTTGCTTACTGTAAATAATTAAAAATTTAAAGGAATGTTTTCCTGATACTGTGGTTTGTGTGTAATGAAATGTCAGTAGCCACATCCAGTTCTTCAGGAACAAAGCTTGACTCCCAGGCCAGCAGTTAATATTACATGCCTGTTCAGCTTCACAGGATGAAATCTACCAGATGTTTTATAGATATCTGCTCCTATCATCCATAGAAGTCTGTGGCCTACAAAACTCTGCTGCAAATATCTTCAATCTTTTCAGAATAAACATCTGAGTAAAGTATGTGTGGTTTTTTGACATATGATACCAGTCTAGACATACATTTACCATTGTGTGTATGCTTTGTCAAGCAATCAAACCCCACTGGATTTCATATAGTGTAGGATGTGCCTCTTTGACTTCCTCTGGGCAGGTGGTTCCAGGACTTTGTGTTGATTACAGCAATTGCTTCTTTTGTGCATGTCAGTTTACCTACCAAATAATTTCACATCTGGTGTTTTTTTGAGTTCCCCTGCCTGAACTGTGTGAAACCAGTTGTAGCTATATCCACAGATACACTGTATTCACATGTTCTCTCTGCAAGTGAAAATCAGCTAGCTCGATCTGTACAGCTAAATGCAAATCAAGCAGTGGATGATGTTGCTGTAGTATCAGTATTTCATAACAATAAATGGAGAGTTAGGTGTCTGTGTTCTTCTGTGCAGTGATGTCTGCCAGTATGTATCACTTAGAGAGGTGAGATTCACTGAATCATACTTGCAAAATAAGTGATTATTTAGCTGACATGTTTGGCTTTATCCAACACTTCTTTCCTGAGGGAGAAACTCCTTAATGGAAGTACATACTTTTTGCATGGTTCAGCATCTGTGACAGTAAGAAAGGAGAGAACCCTACTTTTGTCATGATAAGAGTGTTGTAATTTATGTAAAACAAATGCATATGTAGCTTATGCAGGGCCAATTAGCTGTTGCAGTGTCATGGTTATCTTTTTTTTTATATATCCAGTCTTTGCAGTATTGTTAGACCAGTTTTTCCATAATGGGGTAACAAACCAGGCAAGTGTTCTTGCAAACATTTTCTTCTTCTCTTTCTCCATAAAAGGGTATGTGTGCTTATGGCAATCTCTTTCATAGTGGTTAATACCCTTGACATGTTTTTAGTGTGATAGATGATCTATTCTGTTCCTATCATCCATAATTTAGAGAGTCTGTAGCAGAAAAATCCTAAACAAAATGCCACTTAGACCAGTACTTCTATTACTAATTGGTAAAACATGTTCTGATAGATACGCAGAAAAATAGAAAACACTCACTGTTTGATGCAATTTTCCCATATCAGGTTAGAAGGGATTGCTCAGTGCCACTTAGTCCAGCCTTCCAACTATGTCTGGTTACTCAGGGCTGTGACAACTCTCCAAGAGTGGAGGATCATGGTGTCTCCCATTAGCACAGCAGAGCTCTTTTACTGCTAAACAAATCCTTTTCTTTAAGTCACTCCTCATACTCTGGGGAGCTTCATGACTATTTGTGGGCCTCCACTGTACTTTTTTCAATAGATCAATGCTGCTGTTCTTTCTTGTATTGGGGCAACCAGAAATCCCAAGGCCACTAAGATGATTAAGGGACTGGAACAACTGGAACATCCATTGTACAAGGACAGGCTGAGAATTCTGGAAGTTTAGCCTAGAGAAGAGAGGGTTCAGGGGGATCTCATCAGGGTATGATAATACTTGAAGGTAGGGTGCAGAGATGATGGAGCCAGCTGCTTTTTGGTAGTGCCCAGTGACAGGACCAGAGGCAGTGGGCTTAAACTGGAGGCTCAGTATAAACATCAAGAACCACTTCTGCACTGTGAGAGTGATGAAGCACTGGCACAGGTTTCCCCAGGGAGCTGTGGGCTCTCTGTCCTTGGAGATATTCAGAAGTCAAATACACTGTCCAATGACTCTGTGTTTGCCTTTGTTCAGTTTCAAGACCATTCAGTTGTCTCTTTCCTTCAGTCACTCGTGGGCCCTCTGAAGATCAGCCTTGCCCTCCAGCATATTGGGTGCTCCCTTAGACACTTATCATCCGTGATGCTGCAGAAGATGCAGTCTGTCCCATTCTGCTGCTTGTTAATAAGGATGTGAAAGAGAATTAAATGAAGTTAAAGAGTGAATAAAGACCCACTTTTGATATCTGAGGTATGACATGGTAACTGGCTGCCAGTTGGACTTAGTATTACTGATTAGAACACAGTTTGTATGAGAATCCAACTGATTTTCCACTTTACCCACTTGTTTAGCCTGTGCCTCACCAATGTTGCTATAGTGATATTACAGGACACTATTGATGGCTTTGCTAAAATCAAAGTAAACATCATATATTACTCATCCTTTGTCCACTCACCATTAGTGACATCATCGCCAAAAGTATTTAAGTTGGTTAGACCCAGTTTATCCTCAATGAATCCACACTGGGTGTTTTCAATCACCTTTTTGTCCTTTATGTGCTCAGAAATGACATCTCAGAAGGCTTACTCCAGAACCCTCCTTGGACCAGAGGCAAGGCTGAGTGGTATGTGGTGGCTTGGTTCCTCACTGCTCTCCTTGAAGATGGCCTTTTTCCAGTCACTGGAACCTCCCACAATTCCCTTAATCTTTTGAAGACAGTGGAGAGCAGCCTTGCAATCAGCCAACCAGGATGATTGATTGTAGGAGCATCTGTGGATGGCGGGGAAAAGGAACTCTGCAGACTTGAGATATTCTAGGAACATGTGGTTTTATTGCAAGGGTTGTGGGTAAAAAGGGCTTTGCCTTCAGCCACCAGCCTTGGCTGAAGGGAAGCCCCAAAGAGAGAGGGAGAGAGAGAGAGTATGAGGAAGGAGAGATCACAGGGGTAAGGGAGGTGAGAGAGGTAAGAGACCTAAGAGCGGTAAGAGCGGTAAGAGAGCTGGGGCAGGTAAGAGAACAAGGTCCTTGTTACAATACGTTGTATCTCCTTTTGCGTTGAATATTCTAATTTACAGTGACCAACCGGCACGAGATACAAAACCTACAGACTTTGCATGCAGCCTATGAGAACTGCTATTTTACCACATCATCCTATATTCTAAACTCTACAGACTACTTTTCCTATCTACTTTTTCCCTGATGCCTTGGCAGGGTGGAGAGGGGCTACACCCTTGGGTCCTTTTGTTTTCTCTCCCTCAACCTATCTCCGGCTAATCACCGTCTTCCTGCCTGCCATGGTCACATCTCAAAGCTGGCTTTCATTTCTATTTCACTCACAGGTTTTATATTTTTAGTATTTCTTGCCAGGCAATCATATTTGTAAGCTTCTCCTGTTTCATCTTTCCCAACAGTTGAATGGGCGTGTCTAGACCCATGGACTTTTATATGCACAATTAGCTTCAGTGGTTTCTGATTTGGTCATTGTTGTGGGCAATGCTTTACTCCTACAGACTAATGTGAAGGAGCTGGGACATCTAAGAAAAAACCTTTGCCTAGATCCACTGCCCTGTTAAACAGTGCTCTCATCTCTTCTTTAGGGTTTGTTGTTGTTGTTGTTGTTGTTGTTGTTGTTTTGTTTGTTTGTTTTGTTTTTGCTTTTGTTTTGTTTTGTTTTCCGTGATGGCACTGAAGCCTTCCTTATTTTTTGTTTTCATATCTCTAGGTAGATTTGGCTTGTGCTGAGCTTTGGCTCTCATGTCTACAGGTTTCCCTGCTCAGAGAGTGTCTCTTTCTTCAAGTAGTGTGTTGCGTTGTCCATCTCCTGTGGTCTTCTGCCATACTTGCTTGTTTTTCTGAGTGTCAGGAAGGACCATTCTTGTGCTTTGATAATGATGCTCTTGAAAATCAGCCAGGTCTTCTTGGCCCTTTTGTCTTTCATGGCAGTATTTCACATGTCTTACCATACAGGTCCCTGAACAAGGCAAGATCTGCCTTCTTGAAGGCCAGGATAATAGTTTTTAAAATTTATCTTGCTCACTTGACTCAAGATTTTAAACTACACAATGCTGTAGTCATTGCAGCTAAGGTATTCCTCAACTTTCACAACCCCTACTGGTTCTTTCTTGTTCGTGGAAGCAGGTGCAACAGAGCACCTACTTACCTTGTCAGTTATCTGTATCAAAAAATTGTCATCGGTATGTGCTCTCCACTTAAATAGTTTTAAATAATTGAAAATTATTTAGACCCTGAACTGGAGTGACTCATCCTACCTGTGACATTATTAGACCCATGTGCTTGTATGTTTTCATAAATGAATGTCTGGCCTCAAGTCCTAGATGGTTTTTAAGAAACCATATAAGCATGACAAGGTTTTGATTAGAAAGACTGACAGGGTCATCAGTTTTAGTCATGAGCTATCAAAATGTCATATGAGTTTGTTCACATCCTTTTGAGAGATTATTTTGGCGTTTTTTGCTCCTTTTGCTTATACTAGAAGGAAGACAATGTTCTGGTTCTAGTAGGCAACCTTCCAATTTCTGATATAACTACTTCTTCTTTAGTATGCATTTCTTCCTGAGGGTCTAAATTACCCTTTAATTAAAAAAACTCCCAACTTTACTTATCTTTGGCATTTAGTGTTCTGATATTTATGGAGAGCCCAGTCCTGTCTCTTCAGGCTGTTTTGCTGTGATAAACAGTCCAAGATGGTTTAAGCTGCCATAAAGAGATAGGCTCTTGATTCCCTTGATTCCCAGATGCCAATCTGTCTCATCTCTGTTTTAATTACTCTTTATTGGATATGAGTGATAGAAATCTACACCAACTCCATGTGAAATCTGTTTAGTGCCTGAAGAGAGTTTCATGTGCTTAAAATTATGCTCACTTTGAAATCACTTAGGGCCATTTCATTCAACCCCCCTTAACTAACTTGCACATTTTTGTCATATATAAACAGTGAAAACTCAAGCTTTAATTGAAAAATCTCTAAGAGTTTGTCACTTTTTCTTAATACCAGGTTTTTGCTCTATTTGGTGGTATGTGGTACCAAGAATCATAGTTTTTAATGAATATGGGCAGTTAGGCAGATCTATGTAACCTTTCCATCTTAAGCACTGAGAATTTATATATAAATTGACCTGTGGATATATATGTATTTAGTGTATTATATATGTGTATTTAGGGGGAAACATAAACATTTTGCCTTAACAGTGTAGAAAATAAGCCTCTGAAGCAGACACATACATATTTTTAATCCTGTATTTAGAGTTGTATTGTAGGCTGTGCAGCCACTTAATTTGTGTAAGAACCTTGATATAGTGTTTGTAGAGTTTTTAAAAACATTTCTAATTAAAATGATGGGACCTAGAAAATTGAAGTGGAAGCAAAAGCATTGTGGACCTCACATTCTTTTATTTTTATAAATATTTGCATTTTGATTACACAGTACCTAATACCACATGATGAAATGTGATACTGGATCAAAGCCATTGCTCACGCTGTAGCTGAGACTTGTTTAAAATGGCTGATTTATTTGTAGTATTCCATTATACTCCATACTGTTGTGTTACATGTTACTTTAGCTGAATATGTTCCAGTTAGCTCCAAATAAGAGTATATGATATTGTCTGGAATTGTGGACAAAAGAAAGGCTTGCTATGACATGTAGTTTAATGTGTAGGGCTGGTGATGAAAGAGCTGTAAGAACACCTAACATAAATAAGAAGCTACTCTGATATTCTCAGTCTGGGAACACATGGGTTAGATGATAATATTCTAAAGTGGGACTAAATGTGTCTGGAAGACTTAAAACTGATCTGTGTTGGTAGTTGCTTTATAACTTGTCAGGTTTGTCAGCTTTGGTTCTTCAAAGATTTATCCTCTGCTGTGCATTATTATCTGTCATTAAAAATCTGGATGATGGAATAGAAAATGCTTATTTAATTTACTGGCAATTCTGAACAGAGGAGGAGCTGCAGATATTGGAGTGTAGAGTCAGAGATCACAATTAATTAAATAATTAAATAATCTGAGGACAAAAAGTAATTAATCCTCAAAAAGATGTGGTGAAGAGAGGATGTAGGCAGGGAGAGCAATAAGGATGATGAATGTTACTGCAGTTTTGGTAGTAGAAGAGGATATATAGGCTGATTTAATGTGCGTGTCTGTAGTTTTCACCCCTGTAAGTAGAAAGTCTTATCTGAAAAAACATGCTGACAAGACAGGGATTACTTTTATTTTTTTGGTTGTTAACTGAGGAACAGAGCTCAATAATTTTTTAATGCCTAAATTGAGAGGCTCATCACCTGGTTTATAGTCATCATTTATGTAGTATTTAAATATGTAGTATGTGGCTTCTGCTAACTGAACTTCCACCTTTAATTTAGGGGTCACTCCTTTTGGAAATCAGGCTTTCCAAGTGTTTCAAATTATACAGCCATCAAATAAAGGACTCTAAAGTTGGGGGGGGGGGTTGGGGNNGGGGGGGGGGGGTTGTGGGTTGATCTGTGAAAGAGACAAAGATAGAAACTGCTACTCCATGGAAGTATTTGAGTATTTGGACTCAAAAAATGCTTTTTCTCCTTAACCCTTCCAGTCCATGTCTCCTGTACAGTTTGACTCATGTCCTGCTCCTAGCAAGGTCTTTGAGGCTTTGAATTTCCATGCCACTAAGCCAAGATCCCTACTTCCTTCATAAAGGAATATGCAATACTTAATATCAGAATGCATGGAAATATATAGGTACATAAATGCTGACAAGTGTTAAAGGCAAACTAAATTCTGAAATTTCTTAGGATGTTTAACTTTTAGAATTATCAAATATTTAAATGTGATTTTTTAAAAAAAATTGTTAATTGAAGTTCTTAATATTTGATGTGCTCTGTAGTTCCTGGAGTACTATAATTCTCTTCATACATTATAGAAGATCTAAATAACTAAGTAACTCTTTGTTTTCCATATCATATTGTGAGGAGCAATGCTGTCTTTTTTCCAGGTTTCACATGATAACTGATGATCTGGTTTGAAATTCACAGTCTTCTGAGAAGTCTGAAGTTACTTGGATAGTGGATTTGGGTTATATTCTAAAGTAAGGGGGGTTTCTTGATTAAGAACTATTACATATTTCTCATGTAGTGCACTGGATTTAGAATATTAATTTCTATAGTCATATATAATATAGTTTTTTATCTCTGTTTCCTTGTACAAAATGAACAATGTCGAAGAGTCTTGATAGGGCTTCTGCCTAGTCTTGTTTAATTAGTCACTGTAAAATTGTCAAAAAAACCCCAACTTCAGATTAATGCTGAATATTTAGATAGCTACATCAGCATTGTTCTAGTAGGGTAATTTTGGCTCACTTGTATTTTTTTTTCCACCTCCCCACTGCTATTTATCTTACATCATGAATAGGGGTTTTGCACAAAATTAGGAAAATAAGCCTGTACCAAAATTAACATCCTGAAAGTAATAAAACTTAATAGAAACCACATTTGTGATGGACTGCTTGTTAACAGCAATCTATAGGATCACTGCAAATGTATCATGTTACAGATATCTCATTCTTAATCAAGGCAGGTTCAGAAACTTGGCTTCAGAGGCAGAGGAAGTGAATAAAGGCAGAAAGGAGAACTATGACTTAAGGGGAGAATCTTGTACATGTATATTTTTATGGTATTTTCAAGTTACTTGTTGAGGAATTCCATCATTCTACTCTCCTGTTTCTTACTGTAAATTGGTTATTTGATTGTCCTTGGTACTTCATAAGTATTTTTATATTGCAGTGACTTCTTAATAGCTGACCTACTGTTGATTGTACAGGCCATGTGAGAGAAAAAAGTAAGCAGCAGTGCCATCAGGGAACTTGTGTAACACAACCCAGTGCTGTCCAGTGTAAACATATGGAGAATGGTCTTTAAAAAAATAGTTATTTAGCTAGAATCTCAAATGAAACAATAGACTTGTGCCTGTAGTATAACGTACATGTACTTTTCTTAGGCAAAAGTGCAGTAAGCACGGAAAATTTGATTTTTAATGATTTTTCTGCCTCAGTGACTTCTCTGTTAAGCTGAATATACACTATATTTTGGGACAGATCTTCAGTTGGCGTTATTTGCAATACCATTACAGGCTTTTCCTTACATGAGTTCCTTACACGTGCTGGTGCATCAGCATGCCGCATTTTTACTCAATCCTTCCTGTAAATATTTAAAAATCTTCTATAGCCTAGAGAGATTGAGTTATGTATGAGGCCAAATTACAATAAAAATTAAATATATTCAACAAAATTAGTATTTTTCCCCCAAAGGTAATATTAGGTAGTAGGGCCATATTCAGGGGTAAGAAAAGATGCAGAAAAGATTGCAACTTTTCAGTTCTAACTTCTGTTTTGTTCATGCTGTAGAACAAAATTGTATCTGAAAGATGTCATTAATTTAGAATTCCTGGGGGCTTCATCCTGTATAATAGCCATGATATGAGGGGTTTCACACTCAGCAGGAATTACAGTGAAAGCATGTATTAAATACATACACTATATATAGTGATAGAATTGTTTAAGCACATTATTAAAGTTGCTAATAAAAGACTAAGCAGCTTTAAACCATTGTGAGGTAAACAAACCTTATCTGATTTCTTGCATCACTTCCAAATTTTAAGGAGGGAGGACTTCCACCTTTCTTCTTCAGTGTTCCTGTGTTAAGAACAGCTTTGTGTTTAGGAGTTCTCCTCTCCACCTTGCCTTCTCGAGTCACCTTTACTTGAAAAATCTTGATTTAGATCAGGTATTATGAAAAAAGCCTTTACTAGGAGACTGATGAGGCACTGGAACAAGTTTCTCAAGAGAGGCTCTGGACTCCTCATCCCTGGAAATGTTCAAGGCCAGTCCAGTTTGGATGGGGCTCTGAGCAACCTGGTCTAGTGGAAGGTGTCCCTGGCTGTGGCATTGGGGTTGGAACTTGATGATCCTTAAGCTCACTTTCAACCCTAACCATTTTATGGTTCTATGAAGTAAATAAAACCTTCTTCCATGGGCTGTTACTTGTTATTTTCATACTTGAAATATCATGTGAAATATAATTTGTTGGTAGAAGAAGTGTTACACCTTTGGGAGATGATTATTCTCTTTTCCTGCTAATAATGAACAGTGCAATTTTATATTAGTTCATAATCATTTGTGAATATCATAGATTTAAAAAATTGAAAGTGAAAATCACTAAACCCACATCAAAAGAATAATGATATTTATAGATTAGGAAAGAAATAGAAGCAGAAGAAATGTAAGAATTTCCATCATTTTCCACTTGTCTAATAAGGCTGTAAACTTTTATGTCATGTGAGAGAATCTTTCAAACCTCCCCATCCTTTATTTTTCCATTTCAGAGTTGTCAAGTCCACCAGTAGAATAAACAAAAAGTGAGGTGCTTGAACTCCTTCAGCTTTAGGCATCTCATCTAGGCAAAGTCAGGGTAGGTGAGGTCAGTTTGTCCTCTGACTTAGTAAAAGTGAGAGTCTGTGGTTTTGATCCTATTTAAAAGGCCTGGTTATGGCATCAGAAAAAATAGTTGCTAGGCTAAAGAATAAAATGTGCATTATCCTGCAGCTATGTCTATATTTAAGAAGTGGAATAAAAATATGCAGACTTTAATCAATGGACAAACATGCAATAATGGCGAAGTGTCTGGGGAGAAAAAAGGCAAAAAACAAGATTGTAATTGTATGCAAACAACACAACTTTAGGTCATTATTTCAATTGGAACGTGTTATTTAAAATGTATTTGGATAAGAAAATATTCAACATATAGGACCGAATATTTCTCCTGTTGGCTAATCTAACTTTGTCCTCCCACATGACAGTGATGCCACTACATAAGAAGAAAATGATTTCTGAGGCCAATCCAAGGCTACATGTACAGTGTTGTGAAGTAGGATTGTTGCTCTACTGCCAGCTCATATGTCTGTTGGATATAGAAAAGAATTCATTCTGTCAAAATATTGTGGTAATAGCCAAACACTAAAAACATTTACAGAGGAAGATGCAGATAAGTTTATTTCCTCTTGTTCAGTAAACTTTCTCTTTTAATGTTTTTTCTTCTTTTTCTTTTTTCTTCACTTTTTTTTTTTTTTTTTTTTTTTTTTTTATTTTTTTTTTTTTTTTTTTTTTTTTTTTCTTTTTTTTTTTTTTTTTTTTTTTTTTTACCCTTCTTAATTCTTTCCTTTGGTTTAGATATAAATATGTATTTTCTGGAAATTAACTTGCTTCTACAATAAAGGAAGATTAATAAGCTCTTTATATGTTGCTACTAGCTGTTCACTGTGAAGCTGCTCTTGTGCAGCCTGCTCAGCTATTTCTGTTGGCACACAGTAGAGCTGGAGTTTTGCCTAGAGTAGCACAATCTTTTTATATGCTGGAGAAACAGCTAGTCACCACCTCAGCTATATGGTACTCTGCCTACTGCTATGCAGGGACACAGTTGCAATATTTGTGATAGTGCCCTCATCCCTAAAGCTCTGTGATGTCCAGGCTTTATAATTTTTTTTCCTAGCAGTTCTCTGTATTCCCAGTTTTCATATGTTTCTGATGGTTTCTTTCAGCTTCTTACTCTCAGTCAGTGCCTGACTTGACTACTTGCTTAGAGTTGTCATGCCAACTCCCAAGCTTGAAAACTGAAGTGGAGAGAGAATTTATCCTTTTTTTTTCCTCTCTCTTTTTTTTGTATGTGAAGTACTCACTTCGCAGTTACCAAGCTGCATGAACTGAATGCATAAGGATGGTAAACAGCTCTGTGACATTGGTCTGACACTTAAACTTCTAAATATCTGTTTCTGTTTTGTGAAGACTTTGAACATCCCTTCCTTTATCCTTTCCACTTGTCTGCATGCCGAAAATCAGGAAAATTTGAAAGATCAGTGAAGTGGGGAAGGGATTTTATAGACAAGTTGTTGCATTTTTATTTAAACTGAACTGCAAATATATATCAAATACTCCACCTAGAAGTAATCCTTCAAAAATCCATGAGTCTGTTCAATCTTTTTGAAAGTTAGATATTACTCAATTTGATTCACTTTTCATGCCAAGTTGTTCAATATTTATGTATATCAGCTTTCCAAATAAACAAGTGAAAAATACAAGACATGTACAGGAAATCAAAAATGCACTCTCTTAAGTCCTTATATTGATGTCATATGCAATCATTATGCCTGTTAATAATGTACGTAACAAAGACATAGTCCTGTGAAAAAACCTGTCGTCCAAAATAAACAGTAGTTTTAATAGGTTTACTGTAATTGACAGATACATTCATGGGTAATTGCATTGGAAAATATAATGTGTTGAAAGGAAATTGCTTTAAAAAGGAAGAAACATGGAAATTTCATTTCTGATAATATTGCTCTATGGAGATTCCTGTGGAGATGAGTTTGCTCTAGGTTTCACAGGAACCACCTGTATGGCTTGTACCATTGCATCTAATATGTCTCTTGCTTTTCTTAAGTTAAAAAATGTGTCCTTTTAGTTGAAGGTATTTCATCTATAAATACTTGCTGTAGATATTTTATTTGAAATTGATATTTCAAGGCTGCAAACTTTTATTGAGAACATGCTTTTATTTTGCATGAAGAGCTTTAGAGAATCAAATAAACTGGCTCAGTCTTTTCACAATTGTTTAATAGCAAAGTATGTTTGCTTCAACTGGGCCTGTTCTAAAGTGGAAGGCTTTTATATCTCATTGAAAGAACAAGGAAACCTCAGTTATCTAAAGAAGCTTTAAGTTAGTAGACAGCTGGGTTCCAGAGCTGTATTAAACATTACCTGTACTTTGACAGTCTTGCAATAATCTCAGATAATTTAACTCCAAATACAGGAGGCTCTGCAGTTTATCTGAAGCATTAACTTTTTCTTCTCTAGCTCTCTCAAAGAGACTATGATTTGCTCTGGCCCTTTATACAGACACAGGAGTAAAGGTTATTGCACTGGTAGAGAACTTCAGGCCTTAGTGACTGTGGATAACTGCAATAAATGTTAAACCTAAAAGGATAGAGAGACCATTTGTACTTCTACAAAAGCCTGCAAAAAAGGCCAAGTTGCAAACTGCCATATGAAGAAATATGAAGCATTGAAAATGTCTTGGGATTCTGTGGTAACACAATCTTTGACCAATAGTTTCTGCATGATCTTTAGAAGTGTGCATTTGGTGTACATGTACATGCTAAGGCAAGAAATCCCTGACAGGACTTATCTTTCTGCTCCCAGTTCTGATGCCTTAAGTGGGCACATGAGCTGTCCTTGAGAGGTTTTAATAATTTGAGGCACACCAGCACACTCCAATGTGTTTGCTGCATCTTGTGCTTTCCACTCCAATACTTATTCTTGATGAGACAGGGTGTAAACCACATAAAAGCAGATGATCAAGCAGCAAGATGACCAAGAAAGATTGTTTACATTCTACATCTGCCAAGAGGAAATAAACTCTAGTCTTCTATGCTAGGAATGCAGCTTGAAAAGAAATGTTACTTTCACATCATCTCCTTGGTACTTCCTTTGTACTGAATTTTATGCATCTTTTCCTAGCTAGATTTATTGTGAGAAGATCCTGGGATGGGAGGAGACAGAGCCAATTAGAAGAGCTAATCAGCTGGAATGCTGAGAACCATTGCTTTGAAGGCCTCCCATCCACGCAGCACCATCAAATGCACTTTGCTGAGCAAAGGACAACTTGTTTGTTTTGGCCATGCCTCATGTGAGCATAGATAGTGAAAAGCCAGGGAATCTTACTGGATAAAGAACATCTGCAAATGATGTTCTCTTAATATGTATTCTATCCAAAAATCCTTGATGCTTGGTTTCTGCTCTGGTCTTAGCCACACAGTTCATTCAGAATCAGCTTTGGTTTCCTGTAAATAAAGGAGGTCCAGAGTCTACTTCATGCTAACCCACAGTAAACAATTTCTTAAAAAAAAAATTAAAAAATTGTTTGATATATGTAAATCCATTATGGAACTTATTCAAAAATTGTGAATTTAGAAGTTTAATCAAGTCTTTTGTTGTTTGAAACTTGCCTATATTTCTGTGGGGTTTTTTTGGGTTTTTTTTTTTAAGTTTAAGAAGATGGATTAATTTGGCAATCTATCAAGAGAGTATGAGAAATAAATTGCCTGCTGCCCCATGTGGTATAGAGGCTAAAAAGTTAAATATAAAATTTTGAAGAATATGCTAGGTGACTTTAGAGAGGTAATGGGGTCATATTGCTGCAGAAGGAGCTATTTGTTACCAGTTCTGTGAATTAAGTTACAGTCTACGACAAAATAATTTGCCTTTCAGTTTGGTAATCTTTTTCTCAAGCAGAAGTATCTTTTTAATTATTTACTGTCATGGTCCTAATATATTAATAATCATGAATAGCTGGTTATTAAAGTTGTATAATTTCTTCGTTCTGCATGAGTGTTCATTCGGTACTCTGGTGTAAGGTGGGATAAGCACAATCATGATGTTGCTTCCAGAGAGAAAAATATATATGGTTTTAAGAACATAGAGTTGGAGAAAATTTGCTTTTGGGACAAACCCACATTTAATTCAGTTGCTTGAAAGCACAAGTTGAGTTTCTTGTCCTGTACATGTGCTTTACATGGGGCTGATAGCCAATATCATGTCCAAGAAGATACTGTTATAATACCTTTTATGAATCTTCTGTCTCATGGATTCAACTCTTGATAGAGTTTTTTTTCTCTGCAGCCTTTTTCTAAGTGAAGAGAAAAAAAAGGTTTGTCACAGAATGACCTATGGTATTTTGTATTTATGATAGTCTTCAACAAGGTAACAATAAGTTAACAGCCATTATTTCACAGTCTAACAGCTGCAAACATTTGTATCTATGTGTCCCTTTATATGAATTTGCATTGTTTAGTAAATTAAGAGAATACCCCTTCTATATTTTACTACTAACTGTTTTTCCTCTTAAAGCTATTTAACATTTATACATACCATTGTTGAACATTTAATTTTATGATTCAAAGAATTTTAGTATGAATTATTACTTGCACAATACACCACAATAAACCAACCAATTAAGCTTTCCTAATTGACTTTCTGCACTGACTGTTGTTGGGTTAATGCAAATATTTTTTCCTCTGTTTTTGTTGCTTATATATTTTATGTAATGGATTTTTATGCTTCGGCTGACAGCTTTTTGGTTCTTTTTTTTGTCTCATTTGAGGTTCTTTGATCTTCTGTTTAACTGTTTCTATTAAAATGATAAGGGAAGAACAGGCATGGCCTGTCCCAGCTCTCAACTGCTGTAAGTGAAACTAGGGTACCCTGTTTCTAGATTATGGAGAATATATAAGAAGACAATGAGATTTCAAATATATTTTCATCTTTATGTATAGTGTATTTTATCCCCTCTGTTTTTCAATACTGACATTATATTTAAATAATAAAAGTTCTTTTTTCCCCGTGACCACAGTGTATCAGACCAACTTGTCAGCAGTTTGGACACTGGGGATAAGAAAGCTTAAAATTGAAGAGATTTAGCTCTTCACAGATATATTACCAGTCTAATCTATGAAAATTTCATTTTGTAACATGATGTTAGGTAAAAAACCTCTTCTGATTACTCACATAGCTTCAAAATTTTAAGGAGGGGGACTTCCTCCTTTCTTCTTCAGTGTTACCTTTGTGGTTTTGGGTTCTCCTCCTCACCTTTCATTCTTGAGACACCTTTGCTTGAAAACTCTATGTTTAGATTAGATATTAGGAAAAAATTCTTTGCTGTGAGGGTGATGAGGCACTGGAGCAGATAGCCCAGAGAATCTGTGGATGCTCCATCTCTTGAACTGTTTAAGGCTGGGTTGGATGGGGCTCTAAGCAATGTGGTCTAGTGGGAAGTGTCCCTGCAGGGGTTAGAATTACATGATCTTTAAGGTGCCTTCCAACCCTAACCATTTTATGATTCCTAAAACTCAGCTATATTTAGAGGACAGTGAATTAGTGTAATTTTTAATCACAGCTCTAAGACGAGCTCAACAAATTTTCCAGGACCTGCAGCAACTTGGATTTGCAAGCCAATGTCCACTGCCTATCTAGGACTACAGAAAGGGTATTTGCAAACGACTGCCCACTCACCCCAAATTATGTTGCCTCTCTCCAGCTGCGGGGATCGCAGCTTACCAGTTTTCATCAGCTCAAATTGTGGTGCTACACCCTCTCTGAAATTTATTTTTCAGCCTAAAATCTCATATGAATGCCAGAATGAATATGAATGCTGGCTGTAGTAACTCTAAATACACTTTGATGGACTCCTATCCATCCAATCCTTTCATACAATATCTTTGTTTAGGAGAATAGTCAAATTTTTCACTGCATTTGGGAGGTGTTAGTAAGTAATTCAGTGCTTCTTCACCTTATACAGAGACACTCCTGAGTTAATCAGGGGTAGAATCCTCTGATTCAATAGGTTACTCTTCCTCCTGAGCTGCTTTTTAAGGTGTAGTACTGAATATGTCTTTTACAGCCTTCTGAAGTACAGAGCAAATTTTTCTTACCTCCAAAACACCATATAGTACAAAAAAAAGAGTTTGCGTTTCTGAATTTCTTTGATTGGCTAGTAAGGGATTTTGAAATGGCAATTAGCAAAATGGTTTCAAATGCCTTTAAGCAATATAAAGATTGATATTCTCTTTTTTTATGAATAATTTAGGTTATGCATCCAGTTCGCTCTTTTTTGCTAACAATATATTATGTTAAATCCTGTATTATTTATATTTTCTTGTATTTTGGCACAAAAGACTCTAAACCAGAATATTACTTTCAACTCAGAAAGCTTACCTTTAAAACCTAAATCATTTCTATCCAACTCATTTTATCTCTATTATTTTCTGAGAAGTAAATTTCTGTATCTGACTTTCTAACATATGAGATCCTCTTTTCTGAATACACATTTAAAATGTATAATTATTCCCACAAGACAATTAGTAGATTTATTAAAAAAACCTCTGTGTTCCATGATTTCTGACATTCACACAAGACAAGAAGAAAATGCAGGGGGAGAAGCATTGTTGAATTACCCTGTCTCTTCATGTTGACACTGAGTATGAAAACCTGGGCTCCAGAGGGTGAGAGAAAGTTCAGACTTCATGCTAAATCAGTTTTGGGCTTCGCTCCCAGGATTTGCCAGCTATGCCAATTTCCATAGGACATAAACTCTAAGATAATGTTAATGGAAAGCAAGCCACAGCCACCACACTCATTTTCCTTTGGCAGGGGGATCAGTTTAAATCCCCAGAGCAGTCAGTGCTGTATCCTTCCAGACAACACTAATCCAATCAGCACCATGACCAGAAGCTGCTAACCACGCTGTGGATTTCCAGATTTCTGCCTTAATTGCCGGTCTGCAGGAACTTGAGGCACGAGACAATGGCTGGCACAGTCAGGTGGGTGAACATCTGCAGCTCCCCTGCTCCGGGCTCTACTGCAAAGCATCACAGGGAAAGGCTGCCCCAGCAGAGCACACGTGCCTCACCTGCAGCTGGCATGCTCCTGGGAAACAAAGGCAGGGTGGAATGTTGTGTCCCTGCTGACATTAGCTGTGACCCAAGCTTCCTCTTCAGCCTCTGTGTTGCGGGTAGGAAAGGCACTGGCTTTAGGATGTAACTGCCCCATGTAATTGTACCAGAAACAATGTGGTAAGCAGGACTAGGGAAGAGATTGTGGGCCCCTCAGTAGAAGAAAGACACTGAGGTGCTTTGGAGGTGTCCCATCCTCCACACCACCTGGTGTGTCCAGTGAAGGGCAACAGAGCTGGGAAGGGTATGGAGCACAAGTTTTGTGAGGAGTGGCCAAGGGAACTGGGGTTGTTTAGGCTGGAGAGAAGGCTCAGGAGGGACCTTATCACTCTCTACAAGTACCTGAATGGAGGTGGTAATGAGGTGGGGGTTGGTGTCTTCTCCCAGGTAACAGGCGACAGAACAAGAGGAAATGGCCTTGAGTTATGCCAGGGGAGGTTTAGATTGGACATTAGTAAAAATTTCATAATGAAGAAGGTGGTCAAGCACTGGAACAGGCTGCCCAGAGAGGTGGTGGACCACTTAAATACCTGAAGGTATTTAAAACATGTGTAGATGTGGCACTTAGTGACAGTTTAGAGGTGGACCTGGCAGTGATAGGCTATCATTTGGACTCAATGATCTTAAAGGTCATTTCCAACCTAAATAATTCTATGATTGTGGATTTAAATAAGCCAGGAATTTAAATAAGACAAAAAACCATCAAGTTGGTTGAATGACATCACTGAGGTGCATCTTAGTGGTTTTACTTACTCCTGTTATGTACAGTCCCAATTGAAGTAAAATAGTCTTGTCTCTGTTTCAGGTTGTATGAAGGCTTGCAGGAGAGATTGCATGATCCCTTGCATGTGGAAAACCAGCTGCAGAGGTAACTGCAGACAGAAATTTTGGCTCTTGACATGTGTCAGGTTTACCAGATGTAGGGACCGACAGCAGGTTTACCATGGTCTGCCTCTCTGTGCAGGAATGTACAGCAGCTGGCTGACCTTGTGCCCTGGTGTGTCCCACAGGTCAGTGACATGCTGTGCAGGGCAATGTTTCTTTCTGGATTATATTTACCTTCTGCTTGCTTTAAGCCATATTTTTCTCTTTTGTAAATAGCACACTTTATAGGGAAACTGTGGCTTCTTTTTTTTCTGTAATGTACCTTTCCAGTAGCTGAAATAAGTGCCTCCAGCTATGTTTTTCATATCCATTTCTTTGTTCTTCCCTTCCCACCAATACTTCTGTCAACTATTATCTCCTGGATGAACCTTTACAATAGCTGTGATCAACATTGCTCTGGTGAAAAGTGGTCAGGTCTCCACAACATACCTCCTGCAGAGATGCCAAGGTCATGATGGACATAAATACTGTTATTTACTGTGCTCAGCTGTGGACTGAATCCAAACAAATGTCTCTGGTGGCTTGCTGTCAGGAAGGCTTTGGGAAGTCCTTGAGGCACTTCTGCAGCACTGCACATGAAAGAGCTGAAGGGAAAGGATTTCTCTGCACCAGAGTTTTCCAACACAGAGCAGCATTGTCTCATATCTTAGATGTACACCAGACAATGTCTGACAAGTGATGACTTCTGAAGTTTAACCTAATTTGTTAAGTGGGTAAGCCTATTGTTTAGAATAAATACTCAAACAATCAGTGGAAGTAGCCAGTCTCCCTAAAGGATATTATTAGAGAATGAATGAATTATTAAAGGGAGTATGTTTATTCTGGTTCCCACCAAAACCAAGCTCTCATTGACATCCTTCCTTTTATCCAAAAAAAGTCGTTGCTAAGGACAAGCCAAAGATTTAGAGTAAAGACTGCAGGTATTTGAAGTAAGAAAAAATAAAATCAAACTTGTATATGTAATTAAAAACATCTGCAAAGAGAAAGTTTGTATTTATTTCCATGATGCAGAAATAAAGGGTTGTTTTTGCCAAAATGCTGCTATTTCTTTGTCCTTCTTTCCTCCTTTCTTCATTAGCTAGCTTTATACTAGGGTTCCTTGTGGTTTGTCTGGGATATCGGGAAGCCTGTTCAATTAGGCCAATGAGGGGAGTGCTGTGAAACAGATGTGGTCAGACCCCACCATAATTGGGCAGGCAAACTGCTGGGAGCACAGAGCAGAAAAGGCCAAGTGTGTTCTTGTTTTCTGATCTCTGGCATGGGACTGAAAGTTGGCTGATAGTGGGTGTTTTGAACAGCCCTGTGGCTTTGTGGTAATGCAGTGCAGTATAATTTGGGAGAGCAGCTGGATTCCTGATGTGAAACTATTGTTTCCCGGCTGGGATGTGCTGTGCAAGCAGTGAGCTCTGCTCCAAAACTCAAAATGCAACCTGCCTTGCATGAGTAAAACTGAAGAGTAAACTGATAAGAGACAGACTCCTCATGCAGATGGTTGGCAACAGCAGGAAACAGAGACTCAGTGTCTAGTGAAATGCAACGAAGAGCTGAGATAAGAATGGAGATCAGGAGCCTCAGATTCCTCACCACCTCTGAGTGAGTAGAGTGAGTCTTGGCTTACAGTCTCATCTACATTTCCCGGTAGCTGTAGAAAAACAGCCTGGAATATGAAATTTATAAATACCAACATTACATAATTCATATGTTAAGAAGTTTGCAACCAGATTTTGTGCAGTTCTTAAATTCTTTCTCCGGGCAGCAGCTAACAAAATGAGAGGACACAGTTGTGCCAAAAGAAATATAGATTGGATATTAGGAAAAAGATTTTATGGAAAGAGTGAAAAAGTACTGGAATCGTCTGCCCAGGGAGATGGTGGAGTCACCATCCCTGGATGTGTTTAAAAAAAGACTGGATGTGGCACTTGGTGCCATAGTTTAGTTGAGGTGTTAGGGTATGGGTTGGACTTGATGATCTTGAAGGTCTCTTTCAACCTAGTGATTCTGTGGTTCTGTGATTCTGTAAACATTATTTACATATTGAAACTATGAAAACTCAGTATACTTAGAAAAGGCTGCATGAAACTTTCCAAAGATATATTCAAGTTTTCTTTGATACAAAATTTATTTTAAATATGCCTTTCTCTAAGGAATATATCCTGAACTTAGTATGATGGCTTCAGAGTAATAAAAAAAATGAGAATTCAATTTGAGCCCTCTCACATATCCAGCAGGAAACGTCATTTTAAAATTGAAGCCAATTGTACTATTTAAAATAGAAGGCAAATTTTTCAGAAGGCCAAACGAGTGTGCTTTCTTTGTTGGCACTCTACATTAGCAATGGAGAAGGATCATTTATTGTTCTTTTCTCCTCTAGCTTTTGCAAGAGTTAAGGCGATGGAAGAGGATCCTGCTTCCCCTAAGGAAGATCATGCAAGACAGATTTGCTTCTCTCTCCAAAGCACACCCCAGAGAAGTCACCACTGAGTTGAAGTCAGTGCTTGCACAGGCGATGTCTATTTTGTGTCAGCTGTGAACACCAGGCAATAAAGACCCTTTTATTTACTGCCACTTACTTCTATAAAACAGAAATTCATACTATTAAAAGCCCCTTTTTTTCTCTGCCAGCACAAATGAAAGTGTCTCCCCAGCTATTTTCCATACACCATGGGCTTGTGCCTGCCCAGTTTGACCCTCACCAGCTGGAATGAATGTAGTTCTTCGTTCTGCACATACCACAGGCAGTGCATTCCGTGTTTGGAATGGGCTACATAAGCTGTGCATTGTGGCTGCCCTGGGGTTGGATGTAGTGGTGGTATCAGCTGCATCACTCCTGGTCTTGTCCCAAAGCAGAGAAGTCCCTGGCGGTTCAGCAGCTAGCTGGGGGAATTTGGAGCTTCAAAACACAGATGAGGTCACCAAGAGCTTGTTTGAAGTTAGTTAAAACTATCGTCTTTAAATAAATGCAGCTAAAATCTTGGAGGGGGAGGTGAGGGAGGTTGCTTGCTCACTCTATCAAGAAATCCCCCTCAGTGAACTAGACTGGCATGGATCCTACTTTTTCACACTTTAATCATTCAGAACTGGATAACTTATTAATAAAATGTTGTTTTACAGTAATGCTTATGAAGTGCCTAAAGAGGAATACAGTTTTCTTGTATGAAAGATCAACAAGTGTAGGCATTTATTTGGAGTCCAAGGCAGGTCTTGGGACTTAATTTGCAGTCCAATCGAAGTGATTTATAGCAGATCACTGATACAGTATGACAGTATGGTGGCAGGATAATTGGTCCCATCTTGTTTCAGGATATGAGGGTATTTTCAACATTTAGTACATTTTTGCTAGCATGTTCACCTTTTTTTTTTTTTTTGTACATAGGATCAACCTAATTGATTAAGTTCTATCTGTGTCACTAGCAGCAGTGAGATATTCACATCTACTCTGTTGGGTGAAAGAAGGAAAAAAGATGAACAGGAAAACAACATTAATTTTTGTGTTTTCATTCAATAGAGGTAAAAGTTAAGCTTCTAAGTTGTACTTCTAAGTGTAAGCCATGCAAGCATTCTTGTTACTCAGACTACTTTTGAAAGCCTCGACTGCTGCAGAAGTCCTGGTGGCATAGTAGGCAGTCTAAGATGAGACTCTTTTACCACATGTGGGCCTGCAGGCATTTAATCCCAATTTCATGAGCAACAGTTCAGGTGGAAAGCCACAAATCATTTGGCATGTTAGCTTGTTCAGTGGCTGGACAAGAAGTGTTTATTTAACACATTAGGGTTACAAAGGCTGTGAAAATAAGCAGAGTCACAATAAAAAAAATTAAACATGAATTTTGACAGAATGACAACTATGACAACCATTAAAGATGTTCTAAAATCTAAATCTAAGAAGTTAGATGGCCAGCAAGGATAAACTACTGTTCTGTTACTTCCTGATTTATTAATTTTTTTCCTATTTAAAATCACTGCTAACTTGAGAATGTAGAAGGTGGGTTGATTTCTATTGTATTTGACCACCCAAACAAAATCCTAGTGTAGTTAAGCTTTGAATTCAGCCTGTGGTACACATGATTGAAGGGGTTTTTTTGGTACTAGAACTGCAAAATGAATGTACACTGAGGATTATATCTGGGGGGAAAAGGGAGGATCTAAGCATTACAAAATGGGTACCTACTCGTCTATCAGTTTTGAACACACATGCATTTAGCAAGAATTATCATTAAATACTCAGAGGGTCTATGTGCTACACTCAAACTGTCAAAGTTTTCTTCTCAAAGACCTGTGCCTAAACAGCAAATGAGAATCCAAGCACATGCTTCACAGAGCAGGCATCTGCATTTTTAATTTAACAAAGATTGCAATAAAATCAAGGTTTTCTTCCTGAAAATAAGCTGGTCCAGGAATAATTAGCTCAAATCTATTTAGCAGCCTGCAGATTGTCTAATATAATGTAATGCAGTGGGGCAAACCAGAACTATCTGATTAGAGTTTGTCAGTTTGCTACCTGTATTTTGTCTTTAAAAGATCTTGCTTAGAAAGTTGCCAGGCATTTGTTCATATTTATTCAACTGTTTAGGTTAAAATTCTGCACTATGTCCTAAGAGTTTATTACACAAAATTAGCTTAACATTTAGGCTTTTAAAATTATTTTGCAAATATTAAAGTTTGATGAGCATTTGCATAAATGAAATGAATCTATACTCTCTTAGGCAAAAGGATTTGATTTTGTTTGGGGAATTTTGGTTTTGGAGTTTTGGTTTGTTGCTAGACCAATATATCTAGACCCATTTTAGTTTGGTTTAATAAACAATACTTGGAAGAATAATCAAAACTTAAATATTGCATGAATTTATTTTTCTACCCTCTGCTCCCTCTTCCACCTGGAAGTGTTAAGGTGCAGAGAAAGAGAGAGGAAGAAAAACAAGAGGCAGTGTCCACATAATGGCTGAGCAAAGCAGGTCTTCTCAGTCTGCAAGGGGACAGCTGAAATAAAATATGCGTCTAGTAAATCATGAGAGGCACAAAGAGGGTGGATAGCAACTGGTTGTTCTCTGTTTTCAGGGTAGGAACTACAGAGTAGATAATAAAGCTAATAAGCTGTGAAATTAAA
>VWZU01017539.1:0-21032 GCA_013397095.1 Sterrhoptilus dennistouni | reverse complement strand
AAAAAAAAAAAAAAAGGAGGAGCTTCTTCATCTAACTTACAGATAGCCTGTGAATGTCTGTCTCACAGGAATGTGAATGCTTGAAATGGATAGGGAGCCAAAGGGAGACTGCAGGGATTCCCAGACATCAAGGCTGACTCACATGGACCTTGAGTGATCAGTGGTTGCAGATTGGGACTACTGTTGCTCAGCTCCGTCATCTTTCCTAGAAAACTGCTTCTGGCAAGTGTCAGAGACAGAATTCTTGGTTACCCTGTCCTTTAGTCTTATCCAGTTCCTGTAGCACCAGCTGATGTATGAACTCATCAGGTATAGTAAAATTCACATTATTGTCAGTACTAATGACCTAAAATGTGGTTGTTCATGTTTTCCATTTCTTCTGACCTCATTTATACTGGAAGATTGTACCAGGTAAAATATATTGTAAAATGAATCAGCCAATGGTGCAAACTCCAAAAACCTACTTACATTTAACTGTTGAATTTGACTTCTCTCAAACCAGTTTAAGTTTATAATATTCAAAAACCAAGTTTGCTCCACTTTAAGGATCAAAACTTAACTGTACCAAATTTCTTGGAGTCATGTTTCTTTGCTCCCTAATTTTATGGCTTTTTTCTTAAAGACAATATTTTTTCCCTTCTCTTTAACACACTGAACATAGACAGTAAGCATCTATCATACTGCAGTTTATCTTAAATTGAAGAGCCAAAGAGTTTGGAAAAAGTTTTCATTTTTGTCAACAAAAGTACATGCTTCTGTTTTATGTAACTAATGCTGAAATGAAAGCCCATGGCAATTACAGCACATTTTTTTTCACTTCCACACACTTACCATTTGTAAAGTCTCCAAAGATTCAGGTTTCATGAAGAATGGGGGTTTTTTTGTTACTGCTTAACAATCATATTTGATTTTTAAGCAGTGAGCAGACCAGATCTCTGCCAACATTTTTAAATCAACTATATAAAAAATGAAAAGGCCTGGATTCAGAATTAAACACCACTTAATTACTGCAAATATGTGTAAATCTCTTTTTTTCCCTTTCTTCATGTTATGAAATGCTACAATATCTTCTCAACATATGTGTAAAGGCAGTATAGTCTATGTGTAGATAGACTTCTAAGACCCAGATTTTACCATGGACTTCGTTACAGACACCAGGGAAAATGTACCCCATCTTCTTGAACCAACATTTCACCAGAAAAGTGTAATGATAAGAGAGAGACAGATAAAGGGTATTTATTTATGATTATGTGCATTATTTTATCGAAAGAATGAATTGCATCCTTTAATTTTCCAGTAGTTTCTGACAAGACTCTCAATTAAATAATTTCACTTGTCTATCCACCACAATTTGCTCATTCTGGTTTAAACTGGATCCATCTTCCAGGTTGCTAAGTATTTTGAGAGTATCAGTTATCACAAAACCAGACGTAAATATAGGAGGGTGCATGCACAGAAAGAAAGTGCAGAAGAAAATCTGAGGGTTCCTTAAGATGTTGTTTTCAAAAGGGGACCTTTTTGTGCTTAGCATTTTTGTTCTACTGACTGTGTATCTCCTGACACAAACCAGAAAAAAACCAACCCAGCCCACGAAAATTAACTGTATATAGTTTGCACTCTTTGTGGTAGATTAAACTCCAGAAAGGCTTAGTTATGTTTCACTATACACAGCAATAGGCGATGCTGGGGCAGGCTATATAGTTGAACTAATCTTCCAGCTGCTGACCCACAGCAAATTCACTGCCCTTCTGTGCATCAGAAGAATCACTGTTGTTACAGTGGAGACCCTTGGACAGAGCTGTGACAAAGATCCAGAGTGGCCTTGCAGGCTGCCTGGGGACAGTTCAGCCCCATGAGGATGGCGGTGCCTGGAGCAAAGAGGAAAATCCCTGTTTCTGTGCTGCAGTATGATGTTCTCCTAGTGCATGAGCAGGGCAGGAGCACCCCTGCCACGGAGAGAGAGGGTATGACAGGGCAGCTGCTCTACAAGCTCCAGGCAATGAACTGCTTAACAAACCTTTCCTCTTGGAGAAAAACAACAAAATATTCAGAAGGCGTTTCTGTGACTTCCCAGAGGCACGGAACTGAACAGCCAGGAGGTGTACTGTCTCTAGGTGGCAAATCGGACAGGAGAAGAAGACATTGTGAGTTGAGGACAGAGAGGGCAAAAGGAGGAGCAGAGATACACGGCGAGACTGCAGAGGCTTACGGTTGTATTCTCACAAGAGAATACTTCAATTTTCACAATAAAAAAATGTAGGCACAGACTAAATTCAACAAATCCGTAGGAAGTCTGTGCTCTCCAGAGGCACCATTTTTATGCCTCTCTGAGTTGGATCCTGAAGGTCACAGGCAAAATTATTTGTGGCTTTAACTATAAGATCAGTGTGTGCTCTGGCTCTTTTCTTCTTAACCATTTCTGTGTAAGTGGAATGGAGTCTAATCAAGTTTCTTTTTTTAACAGGTTTTAATTTTGTTGTTACAACCAAGAAAAAACTACAGACACTTTAAAGTATATTGTCGCAAGACAGAGTACTGAAAGAATATTCAGAAGAAAAAGAACTGTTCTGAGGTGCCATTTAAGAAAATAGATGTGTTTTCTTCCACTCTGACAAACTTGATCTCACCCCTATCTCATCCCGGTACATATTTTGGTGGTTTTTTTAATAGATCACCAAAGAACTCAAAGAAGTTATCAGTTGTGATATGAGTCTCTGTCTGTTGCCAGCCCTTTTTGAGAGCTTGTCTTTCATATTACAAGACATTCAGTGGAGAGTTTTGCCAGCTTTTTAGAATGACCATGAGAGGCCTCAGACTTTCAGCTTTCATAGCCATATTCCAAAATTAGAGTGTTCTCACAAACTAGCGAGTTTCCAATTTCTGAAACAAAGTATAGCAAAATCCAGCACTGTTTTAGCACTTGTCCCCAGCATCCAAAGTTAAGCACCTCTGCTGGTGTTCTTCAGCTACCCACAAGAGTTAGCAGGACTATGGTAAAGAAATTACTTACAGTTGAAACTGTAATTCAGTTAACAGGAAATTTAACAAGGGCAAAAAAAGAGGACATATTTAAGAAGAAAAACATCATAGGAACCTTATGAGTATGCTTTAAACTAGCAAAGAACACAGATTGTTTTGATACTTGTCTTCCCACTGCTAATTCTGTAGTAATTTTTCTGGAGATGAAGTGAAGATTTTAAAGAAATTAGTGTGGCTTTCCTTATTAAATACTTTTCCAACCAGGGACCCAGCTCTTGTTTTAATTTTGAACAAGAATAGTCCTCATAAGGAACTGTCTTGAGCCTTCAAACCTAAGGCAAAAGGAGCCAGGCCAATATACTCTGCCTTCCTCCTTCACCAGGGTTTCTGCAGGCCATCAGTTCCCAGCCCTGTACTTTTTTTGAGAATCTGGTAACTAGCTGATGATCACTGGCACATTCATAGAGAGACTGTGGTAGACCCAAACTTTCATCACAAATACCTAACAATCTAGATTCTATGAGGCATGTTTGACTCCAACAATCTCCATAGACTCCTGACAACCTACAGAATAAAACAGAAAACCTCAGTTTTTGAGGCATCTCAATGGCAGCATTTTATCTGGTTATTCATTTTGCTGTGCAAGTGTACATGCATTTCATATTTCAATGACAAAGGAGGAATTCACAAAGGTTCACTCCAATGAGAATATGTGTCAGTGATAGGGAGGTTTGGGAGGCGACTTAGAGCAGGAGCTTAACTTCAGACATTCTAAATCATAGCTCTGAAGGAACCCTTTTCTTTCCAGTGCCCGTGAAGGAAGTGCAGAGAGATTAGCCTCAATCAACACTCCTCTAGACGTCAATGCAAAAGATTGCATAGGATGGCAGTTGGGAAATCAGATAGTTTAATGCAGCCATTAATTAAACAAAAGCACTAAGGCAGTCTCACCATACATTTTCATAATGCAATTGAACCAGAATTTCAGTGTTTGAAAAGATTTTTGTAATTAATTGCATCTGTAGAAGCAACAAAATACTAAGTGTCTGAAAAATTGCTCCTTGATGCCTTTAGCACATTTAAGTGAGCAAAAAAATGTACCCTGTCTTTTCATAAGTGCACTTACAGTACAAAAAGAAATGGTTTGAAGAACTGTCATTCAAAGCATGGTATATAACCATTGCAGCATATAAATAAAGCAGAATGAAAACTTTGTTAAAATGTTTGTGCACACTGTAAGATTTAATGTTTCCTTAAAAACACCATTTTCAAAAGTGGTTGATATACTAAAATATGCACTTAACCTTTGGACTATGTTTCTGAGCATTTCCTGGTATGGGTTCATGGTGGCAGCATGAGGAACCATAAATCTGTGGAAGACACCACAGTAATTGTGGGAATCAATGTTCCTGGACTCCATCATGGGTGGACTCCATTGGGTTAGGGGGAAACAGACAGATGCTTTTAGCCAGGGAGCAGGAGTGAAGAATAAAAACACCTCTATGTTGAAAACATGTATTGCTTTAGAGGAAACATATTATCAATGTCAACAAAGTCAACAAAGCAATACATTGGGTGATAATAATTTCTAAATTCTAGGCTTTAAAGACCTTTTTGTGTGCAAAATATAAAGATCTTTCCTCTATGAGCTACTAAAAATCCGAAGATAGGCACAAAGGTTTTTCTAAAGTCTCATCCCAACCAGATGAATGAATACTTGCAATATTTATATATGTGAGGGATGTTGAGAGATCTGTATGCCTTGTAACATTGAGAGATTTTTCTGCAGTTGAAATATTTACCAGCACAGACACCAATACATCTGCCTTATACACCACATTATGGATGCAAACACTGAGAATTACTATATGCCCAGGATTATGCATTATAACTGTGATGTTCTCCTGTAAACTATTCTTTCTGAAACATTAACAAGTACTAACATTAACTAATTAATGGTTAGCATTAATTTCTTCTCTTGTTTTCCACTTCTAAATGCTTTTATTACAGTGTGCATGACTTTATCTACATAGAAAATGCAATGAGATGTACTCCAATGTAGTGTAAATATGTACTCCAATTCAATGTAATGTAAATATGGGACTACAGTAGAACTCAGGTAGAAATCATAGTATTTCTCCATCATTTTTTTCCATGCGTAATCATTGGAATAGCAGTTTATTTGACACAGGAGAATGAAATGCTACTTTAATGATTTTTACTATAAACAAGATCTCTAACATGCAAGACAACTCAGCAGGTCTGTATATGTTAAGCAGACTATTAAAAGAATACAATATGGAAAGATGAGGTAGATCATTCCAGCACATATAAAACATTTTCTCATTAACACTATTTTATTGAGAAGCCATCAGAAACATATTAAGTGCATTATCAGCTTGCTAGAATTTCTTTTATTATCAGTTGATATATTTTCTCTTTATATCCCTCTCTTTCTCTCACTTCTCTCCTCCTAAGGCTCTAGGATCTCTTAGTAGTAATTATTAATATGTTATCAGTATTTTGGCCCCTGGCATACAAATGTGTATTAGATATGCAGGTACTGAGCCATACAAACACCAGTAATTTTCAGAGGAGGAATTTCGGGGGACATATTTGTGGCAGCTGAGTTATGGTAGACTCAGTGTTATGTCTGGGCTCTGAGCCAGCCCTAAAATCCTTCCTGTACTACCAACCATCGAGGGCACACAGTCACTGATGGGGGTGTCAGCTTGAGGCTGTGTAAGAAAGCTGAGATCCAAGGAAAGCCAAATATATGGAAGGTAGCTCTGAGGCAGCTTGGCAGCCAGTCAGATCCTAAGTAGTAATGTTTTTATGAAATATATTCTGCCTTCCACGCTTAATAGTAATAAAGTTTGATTGAAGTCATGTTCAAATTGCACTCTGTCTGACGCCAGGTATTTAATACTAAGCAGTTTGGGGAGTTTTGCTATCTGAAGCAAAAGGGATTTAGATTTATTTCAGACTTTCACAGCAGAAACTTGCTCAATGGCCTGAAGCCATTGAGCCAGAAGAAAAGAAAAAAGAAAAAAAGAAAAAAAAAAGGCTGCTGGAGATCTGATCATCTTCCTTTTGGCAGAAAAATTCATTATTATTTTGCATGCTTTTCAAAATTACAAAATTGCTCTGCCATAAGAGGAGTTACCCTTTGCTGCAGCACCAGGAAATCCCCATTTTGCCTTGAAACTGCTGCAGGGTCAAATATGATGATATCATTTCTTTCTACAAGTGCAGCGCTCAGAACTCCTGTGATGATGAACTCCCATCTCCCTTCTTCCCTTCCTCCCTCTTTCACTTCCTTCTCCTTGTGTCTGCAGAATTAAGTTTGCTGCAAACAAGAAACTCAAAACAAGAGAAACAAAACAAAAGAACCACGGGTTACATATTGTTTTTCTTTTGTTATTTAGAAAGCCTCCTGCTCCTGTAGCAATCCAATTACATTTGAAGCCTGGCTCATGACTTTTGAATACTCTCTGGCACATCAGATATCCTTGGGGACCCAGAGCAGGCTCTGATCTTTCATAAAACCTGTATTAGATTAATACATAATTCACCATTTAGAAGACAGGGAGAGGGACAGCTTGCCAATACAAATTCTTCGTTTACTTTTAGGTGATAGGCAATATAGAGCCTGTATTTGAACTCTGATTAAAGATTTTATTAGCTCAACATTTCATATCACTAGCTAACAGCTCACATGTAAATATGTGCTGTATTCATTTGGATTTGCATTTGCTTGGGTGGTTTTACCTTTAATGCAGCCATAGACACTTACAGGATAAGAATTGTCAATAAAGTAATCTGTATACTGAGGAGATAAATCCCTACCTGGAGCATAAACAAAGAATTTAAAATTCAGAACCATTGGCATGAAAGGTTTTGAAACGTGCCTACAGGGTAAGTGTCCTTTTGAGGCTAAGTGCAAGCAGCAAGAGGAAATTAGGAGGCATCTTTGCACACTGAGATGTGGCCTGGGAAAGCAGGTGACTGGCCAAAGTGTGCAAATGCTTCCTCTTCCTGAGCACCCTTAGCTACACCCTTGCAGTAGCACCTGAGGCTTGTTTCAGGCTCTCTGCCAGATGCAGAGAAAGTTTTACTCTTCCATTCCACCACCTCCTGTGTTTTTAAACTATTTTCATTGTTATATCTTAGTGTATTCCTAGGAGAGGATAAAATTTTGCAGACAAATCTGTTGGCCTTTCCCAATGACCCAATGATCCCAGTCTCCAAGGTTTTGGGATTTCCTGAGTGGGGAACCGCTGGAGCAGCAACCTCAGTTCCTTCTGCAGATTGAGCCCAGTTGACTGCAATGCATCTGCATTTTGACCACTTTTCTATTCACTGACCCAACCAAGTCAAGAGTCAGGATGGCAGCGAAGCATCTGCAAAGAAGAGAGCATATTTCTTCCATCTGCTGTTGAAGATTCTGGCTAATTTTGGAATGCTTTTGGCTACGGCAACACAATTGTTCCAGCTTTGTGCTATTTTGTGCCTCCTGTGTTTTTTCCTTGCAGCAGGGGAAGTGGGAGGAGAGGAAAAGAATTTTCCCTGGTGCAATTGTTTGTGTCAGGTAAACTCTCCATAAATCTCTTCTTGAGGAATTCAGTTCATTAAAGCCCAATTAAACACCAATGGCTTGATTTACCTCATTAAGGCTAATTTAAATTAGCAGAAACTGCAAATTGCTATTAGGGATTTATAGCTACAGTTTTAGAGAGCTGTTGATAGACAAAGCAAAGGCTTGTTTCCATTGTCTATACTTTTCACTCACTCATATTTTTGAACAAGAATACGCATTAAAAAACATTTACTAAACCTGGAGTCAAACTGAACTTGCAACAAGGAAGAGGTTACCAAATAAAGTAACTTATCTGCAATTCTTTCATGCATGAGTTTTTTGGGGGAGGGGGTTATTTGATTGGGTTGGGTTTGTTTGTTTGTTTGTTTTTTATTTCAGTTTTTGTTACTGTTGTTTTTTGTGTTTGTTTGAAGTATAACCACATTTTTCTCTGAAATATATTAAATGAAAAGACTTTAAAAAATGAAAATAGTCTGAATATTTAAGGAGTTTTTTCCTTTCTCATAAAACTTACAGTAAAAGAACTAGCATTTGCATACATTGCATCTGCCAGCATTGCAAGAACAGGTTTATTCAGTTTTGGAAACAATTATATATGCAAGAGTCTGTGCACACATGATGGAAAAGGGTATGGACACTATAATATACTCACAATTTCAAGAACTTCCAGAGTAAGTATTCTGAGTTAAAAATGATCCAGGAACATATCCAGCTCTTTCAGAGGCCTGGATCCATATGGAAAGGAACTTTGGTCCTTTTCTTTACCAAGCTGAAAATGTCATCACTGGCCCAGAAATGGCTGCCTGAGTACAGCAGGAAAGCACCTACACATGTGAATCTATAATTCTTTTAATTTGGGTTAATAAAGTCAACTTGTGTTCCCAGAGGACTGTAAGCAATCAAAAAATTGATATCTAACCTATACTGCTCATCCAGTCTCCCTCTCAGGTTAACAAATATACAAGAAAACTTTTACAGGTCCTCTCAAGAGTTGTGTGGTCATCTTGTCTTTATTGCCAGATTGCATACTGTGTGTGCTGGGGTGCATTGCTTTAAGGAGGCAGAAGTTAGGTACAGTCACATTTTGTCTTTTTTTTTCAGCTTACCATCAACTGTTGTGTTATACGATATTTCAGAGGTTTTACTAGAGATAAAATGTCAAGATTTTGAGTAGCCATTTGTATTGGGTTTGTATGGCCAGGTTTTGGTAGTGGGGGTGCTACGGGGGCGCTTCTGTAATAAGTTGCCAGAAGCTTCCTCCATGTTCAGCAGGGCCAATTCCAGACAGCTTCAGGACAGACAGGATGCTGGCCAAGTCTGGGCCAACCAGAAACAGTGGGAACACCTCTGTAGTGGCAAATTTAAGAAGAGGAAAAAAGTTATCACACAGTTGTAATTGCAGCCGGAGAAAAGTAGCATGAGAGTGTAGGAGCTCTGCAGACACCACAGTCTGTGGAGAAGGAGAGGAGAAGGTGTTCCTGGTGCTGGAGTTGGGATTTCCCTACAGCCCATAGTGCAGATTATGCTGAGGCAGCTGTGCCCCTGCAGCCCATGGAGGTCACTGGGAGTGCGGAGATCCACCTGTAGGCTGTGGAGGAGACACATGCTGGAGCAGGTGGATGCCTGAGAGGAGACTATGAACCTATGGGAAGCCCATGCTGGAGCAGGGTCCTGGCAGGCACCTGCATACCCAAGGGCAGAGGAGCCCACACTGCAGCAGGTTTCCTGGTAGGACTTGTGACCCCATGGGGGACCCATGCTGAAGCATCCTGAAGGACTGCACCCTGAGAAAGAGTGATCCATGTTGGAGAAGTTTGTAGAAAACTGTTGCCTGTGAGACTCATGTTGGAGAAGTTCAGGAAGAACTGTCTGCTGTTGGAGGGATCTCATGCTGGAGCAGGGGAAAAACTCCTTTCCCTGAGCAGCAGCAGAAACCAGTGATGAACTGACCATAACCCCATTCCTTGTCCCTCTTTACTGCTGAGGGGGATGAGGTAGAACTGGGAAGGAGGGAGTGGTGGGGGAAGGTGTTTTGAAGGTTTTATTTTACTTCTCATTATCCTGCTCCGATTTTGTTAGGAATAAATTCAGTTAAGATCTCTTAATTTGAGTCTGCTTTGCATGTGATGGTATTCAGTGAGTGATCTCTCCCTGTCCTCATCTCAACTCATGAGCCCTTTCTTACATTTTTTTCTCCCCTGTCCAGCTGTGGATGGAAGTGTTAAGAGGGTGTCTGGAATCCAGCCAGAATCAACCCACTATCAGACACCTCACCCCAAAGGCTGTACTAAACTATAACATAGGTATAAATTTGTGTGTGTCTATGCATGTACCTATAATACTCCATTTGACAAACAAAGGATGTAATAGTACATCCTCTGACTTACACAGTCTTCCCTATGAAGAGCCAATCTCAGGAATAATTTCCACCCCAGGTTTATGTGCACCTATCTAAGGCTACATGTGCTTAAGATAAAAGTACTCAGATACATTACATTTTTTTCAGCCTAAAACTCTTGAAGGGGGAGGGACAGGTTTCATGAATCAAGTAGTTGAGGATTTGAACTCAAATTTTATAACTGAAGTTGGAATAAAGTTTTACATACAGCAGGAAAATGGTAAGTTTGGGTCATAGTTTTCTCTTGTACTAAAGATATTGCAAAGATATATTCTATCAAGAATAGTTTCTGCTTAAAACACCAGTTTCCTGCAGTTAACCACTCAGGCTACAGACTGGGAGCTCATCAAAGCCGTTGAATCATGCCAGACAAATCAAAAAAGGTAGGTATGCATTCAGCAGTCAAGAAAAAATACAAGCATTGTAACAAAAATATTTATCCATCCCAAATGGAAAGTTATTCTGAAAAGCTAAAGCATTTATAGCAAGATAAAACATAACTGCATCCTCAAGGTCACCAAAAGTTCTGCTGAAGTCTTATAGTTGTGTCTTAGTAAGAGAGATAAATCATAACCTTCTACTTTTGGAAATTCAGCTTCAAAATACCCACAGCTGCCACAGCACTCTGTTCCCATTGCTCTCTCTGACCCATCTCAGATAGAAATGGGATGCTGACAAAAGACTATGTCCCAGATCTGGAAGCTTCTTTGAACTTTTTTAATCTTCCTTCTCAGGTTTTCCTAACAGTCATTGCTTAAAAATGGCTGTCTTTTCTGTGTCACAGCTTACTTGTCCTTATGAAAGCAGTGTTAAAATCTAGTTGTTACATCTGATAAAGTTTTCTCTGGTGATGCTCATGAGAGAAATTTGGAGATCATTTCACACAGAAACCCTGAAAACTGTGATTGCAATTTAAGTCACATGAAGCCAGTTCTCTCTCAGTTAAACTGAATTTTCTCTTTCCCCCTCCCAGGAAGATTTAGTATGTGCAAATTTGCACATGCCAACTAAGGGGAATTTTTTTCAGGAACTGTGCAGAACAGACTTTCTCCATCACTGCCTGGACTGTGAATGAGCCTGCATTTACCCCAAAGTTAAAATCAACCATTAAACTCTTAAATGCTCTTAACAGTGTGGTCTGGTGAGCAGCTGAGCTGATCTAAGAGTCCGCAGTAGCCAGAAGGCATTGCCTTCGCCCTGCTGTCCCTCCTCCTCCTCTTCCCACATTTCACCCGCAGGCTTGCCCCCTCTTCAGAGCTGCAGTCCCCCTGTGAGGCAGCCACAGTCTGAGCAAGAAGGGAAAGCAGAAACTGAGCAGCTGCCTTAACATAACACAGTTAGCCAGTGGAAAAGAGCAGACCAAAATTCTGATCTCTCAAATGCCAACCCCCTTAACAAGTCTGCTCTGTGCTTTGTCCAAACAGCCCCAGATAGGTCAGCATGGGAAAACAGGAAGAGGTAAAATAAGCAGAGGGCTTCTTTCTCCCTACTTCAGGAAAACAAAGTGGTCAAATCAAAGGAACTGATTTTCTGCTTATATTTAGAGGAAGGCATTGACATACAGAGATCATGTTTCAGGTTGACAAGTAATACCAAATAATACCCAGTTTGTGCAAGTCACAGGGCAGTGTAGCAGCTCCATTTTTATCCTGGTTTTGAAAGGGTATGGGACTCCTGCAGCTGTGGTGTCCATCTGGCTCTCCCCACCATACCCAACCACTTTTGAACCCACTGGCCTACTTCAGCTCAATGTTCATGAACAGCCATTTCTAAACAGAGGAGAAAGAAACACAGATCATTACTCTAAGAAAAACAAGCCTGCAGTCTGTGATTATTCAGGAGGCAGAGGAGAGAGATCATAGTACTATGGGAGATTTAGGAGACACAGAGGCAATTTAATGATAGTGCAGCAAGGAGTAAATTGAGCTTAGGCTATATCACAGGAAACAATACCATAGGAATCCAGATTTGTTAATTCTGTCATTTCTTTCATGGATGAAAAAGTATCTTTGTGGAGTTTTTAAAACAGCATCAAGTGTTTGAATCTTTCTGCTCAAAATCTTTTCTTCTGCTTGACCTTTTGCTTTCAAAGAGGCAGGAGGAGATTAAATGTTTATGTCTTTTGTGGATGGAGATACTACACAGAAACAATCTATGAATTTATATAATTTTGAGTCTCACTCGTGCAGTTTTCCAAAACAAAAAATAAATGCACACACCCACAACAACATCTGTATCTATTTTGGCTTTTTCAAAGTGAAGTTCTACAACTTTCTACCCCTGTGTTTCTAATTGCTAAAGTAAATGCAACATTATATCCAAAATTTGAAATGAGACACCATAGTTCCTGTCCTAATTAGGAAGAGGCACTTCTGATATTTTTTTCCTCATGAGTCAGAGGCAATGCAATAACATTCTTGAGCAATGGGACGAGTTCAGAAGGCAGTTGCACATCCTGTATTTTGTCCTTTGGAAATTAATGAGCAAGGTATCCCCAGAACAGCCTTAATATTTTCAAGTTCATTCAGAAATAATGCTGACAAACATTCTTTCATGATTCAAGTCTAGAGAAGTTCAGGTAAAGAAAGTCAATTGATTAGGTCAATGTTGTAAATTTTGTTAAGTAAAGAAAAAGTTTAATGCCTGAAAGAGCAGTGGAACCCCAGCAGAACCTGTCTCCCCCTCTGGCTAGAGGGACTTCAGAGTTTAAACAAACCTGCCCATGGGCGACAAATTCTCCATGATGTCTAACACCTGCATAGTAACAAACTGAAGCATTTCAGCAAGATCAAGCAATCTCACTTTTGGGAAGAGTGACCAAATTGGTGTGCTTTGGTATATAAAACAGGCTGTATGAAGGATATCCTGCCTGCAGAGTTCAACTGTCCTGTACCATGCAGGCTAGCCAATAATGAAAAAAAAAAAAAAAAAAGAGGTCTGAGGGAAGATATTTGGCCTCCAGTACTTGATAAATTAGTGCAAATTAATAGCTGATATGTGATGAACTGAAAAATCAGAGCTGAACATTTGTACTTCTGTGCAGAGGTATGCAGGGGCAGATTGCCTCAGCATCAATCAACAGAAGAAGAGGAAAATGCTCCAAGACGGCTCTTGACCAAACAGACAGGCAAAGAAAGGCCTTGCAAGCTTTCCTGGGGAGCTTGGAACACTGCCTCATTTATTCCAGATGTAACCTACAAGACTTATTTGTTCTGATGATGGCTAGATAGGGATATTTCATACAAAGGTCTTAAATGGTAAGTGACTAGTGCTTAAAAATAGCCATCACACAAGCATTGTTCACATCAGTGAGCAGGAGGTCTGAGACCAAACTTCACAAACGTTTACTTTGTTCTGGCTCCATAAAGCATGAGAACATGACACCAAGAATGGCACAAGATAACTCTGCTTGGTCACCATGTGAGTTTAGTAACAGCTCCTCACCATTTTTCTCTGTAATTTACCCAGTGCTATCTTCTCCAGCTCTTGGTTTTTTTAATCTATGAAATGAAGAAATTTCATACATCACTCAAGTTCTGCAAGACCTGGTTTGTTAGTATTTATGACTTTGCTCTGGTGTGGAAAATGTACATCTCATGAGACAGTATCAGGGCAACAGGCTTTCTGAACAGGAAAAACTGTGCTGAGATCCTCTTGGGATAAGTAATAATTATTATCCAGGCACCAGTATTTAGCATCAGAAGATTGATGGGTAATCTTGCAGAACTGCATTGCCACTTTCTGCACATAAAAGTGTAGTTTTGTGAAAATTAAATGCATGCTGTATGACAGCCTAGAGAAATGTTCTTGTGTTTGCTAGATTTTTAGATTAACTGCAATAATTTTTTTTAACTTTATGAGGTTTCTTCTCCTTCAGGATTGATTGTTATCACTTTCAAAAACATAGAGTGTGTGAGAAGACAGCCCATAGGTAAGTGCAATATAATTAACAGAATCAATCAAGGTTAACAAGTATAGAAAAACCGTGAGCAATAGCTAGTGTGTTAATATCCTTCCTGACAACATCAGCTCCTCATAGAAAATCACACAATGAAAATGTATCTTGAACGGGAGACTACAATTCGAATTTATTTGCCAAATTAATTTGAAAATACTCTTAAATCTTGTGTATCAAGGTGGAATAATGATGATGAAAATGTTAAAAAAAGCAGAAGCTTCGTTCAAAAATTGAAAAATAATTTTCAATTTATTTCAGTGATCTAAATGCTAATTGTAGTGGAATTTTTCCCACTGCTATGGAAATTCTTAGACTTGCAAAACATATATGCTACCTACAGGTCTTTTTCTAAAAAAGAAAAGAAGACTTCTGTCAATTGAAACAGGCAGTTTTGGCAGACTAAGTAAAAAGCTGTATTTGTCTCATGATCGCATAAGCATAACTGAAAGTGATTATTTTCTTTTAATTGCAAAATAAAAGTCAGTATTTCAAGCTAAGATGATACTAAGCTTGGTGCATGCTATTTCCATCTTCAAAAGTCTATCCTGGAGAAAAAAAAGCACTCTATCACAACTCTGACTCATGAAAGTAGTCACCTGAAATTATGAATGATTCTAAGGTATGACTCTTTCTGTAATTTGCCCTATCCCAAGAAGGAAGGTGCTGGTGGAGGAGAGGCTGGACATGTGCCAACAATGCACTCACAGTCCAGAAAGTCAGACATATCCTGGGCTGCATCCAAGGCAATGTGGCCAGCAGATCCAGAATGGTGATTCTGCTCCTCTCCTCCCCTCTCATGAGACCCCACCTGTAGCACTGCATCAGCTCTGGGGTCCCCAGCACAGAAGGGACATGGAATTGTTGGAACAAGTCCAGAGAAGAGCCACAAAGATGATTAGAGGGATGGAGCACCTCTCCTATGGCTGAGAGGCTGAGAGAGTTGGGGTTGTTCAGCCTGCAGAAGAGAAGGCTTTGGGATGTCCTAACGGGGGCCTTCCAGTACCTGAACTGGGCCTATAAGAAAGATGGAGAGAGACTATTTACAGGAGCACATGGTGATAAGACAAGGGGGATGATTTTCAACTGACGATGGTAGGTTTAGATTAGATATTAAGAAGAAATTCTTTACCATGAAAGAGCTGAGACACTGTAACAGGTTTCCCAGAGAAGCTTTGGGTGCCCCATCCAACCAAAAGGTTGGATGGGTCTCTGAGCAACCAGATTGAGTGGGAGGTGTCCCTATCCATGGCAAGGGGTTGGAATTAGATGATCTTTAGGGTCTCTTCCCACTGTAACCATTCTATGATTTTATGGTTAAGCTAGATGTTATTTATATTTTGAGTACAAGATGGGATGTATTCAAGCTTTTTTTTTTTTTTTTCAGTTGAACATTGGCAGTAAAACCTTTTGGATATGAAAATATTTTTAAATTATCTAATGAAATGTGGGGGGGTGTTACTTATAGCAAATAAGCACTTGATTTTTTTTTCTTGTGATTTTGTTTATGAATAATTTCTTTGGTTGATAGAGACATGGCTTTTCCAGCAAATCATACGACAACAACAATGTGATAGATAATTCTGTAGAGAGGTGTTCATGGGAAGGAACAGAAGGAGCAAAAGAAATATAATGAATAATAAATGAAAAAGAAATTATTTTCATGCAAAAGCAGGCATATCCTGCAAAAAATTTTTTTCCTCTGCATTTCCAGCCCCTTCTGGGAATAAGCATTCAAGTCTTGAACAACTGAACTAAAAGATTGAATAACTAGGGTACAATTTTTAGTGTTTTGAACAAGTGAAACCTCTACGTTCCATTCCTTTCTGTACAAGAAGTGAATAAAATAAGGGAAATCACTTGGATTTTAGGATTTCAGTGTGCTAATTAGTCTCAGAAACTTTAGGGCCTGGATACTAGGGTGAAGCTGCAATTAGCTGAGATTTAATGAGCTGTGTAATGATAAGTGACAGGGCTATGTAGCTTTACAGCCATAATTTCCTGATTAGATGAACTCTTAAACACTGCAATCCAACATCCTACCCCAAGGTAGGTTGACCTTTCTAGCTGGCCAGAGGAGAAAAAAAGGTTTTCCTGCAAATTTTTTAGGACCTACACAATATTTTAACAACAGGGAATTCCTACAGTTTCAAGGCAATTTCTTGCTCTGACCAGAGCAAGCATAGTTTTCCACGCTAGTCTAAACATTTTTTTCTGCTCCTTTTAATCTAGTTTATGTGGCTAGAAGTGTTTGTCTGATGACAAGAGGACCCTCTGAAGTAGCCATGGTCGGATAGGATATCAAGGGCATCCAGTATCCGCAGCCACATCAAACACAGTTTGGGTGATGGAGAGGATGCTCAAAGAAAGCCTATAATAAAACACCCCATAAAAGAGGACCAGAAATGCAATCACTGAAAGAAAGCAAATCCCAACCCTAGAAAAACAGTTTGTAACATTAATGAGCATCAAGAGGAAAGTCTGCTAGATAAAGCATGGATCTGAGAATCAAGTGACTTGCAACCAATAGTTGCTTATGCCTGTCTACAACTTTTGACAAATCAAATTCTCACTACCAATCTTAACACGAGGAATATTACTTCAGATGAAAATTATTTGAAGATTACAAAGTCCCCAGATTCCCTATGGGAGGCACTAACATATTGCTCATGCTTTCAAAACCCAATAAAGGCAAGATTTTCTTTTAAATCTTAAACTTTCTAGGAGAGACAAACTGTTGTGTGTGCCATACCTGCGTGATAACTTTTATGTTTTTTCTCCTTCATTCCTTTGCCTCCTTCAGTAGAGCACACATTGGCCATGACTATTAAGCACTCAGTAGATTGGGCCCAAATTTTACCACTTTTTTTTAATCCATCATCCCCTGTTCTGTTCTTCCATTTTAACACAATTTATAGTAAATAAGATGAGAGATAATGCAAAGAAAGAACACCTAGAAATGTTCAAAATGCCTATATCCTACCTATAGTGAGATTTCATCAGAATTTAAAAACCTGGATCTATAAGAATGATAAAAATCTCCTTGGAGGCACCTGAGACCTTGCTAGACACTGACACTGCCAGTGTGTGCTGCAGCAAGAGGCTGCCCTGAACAGTGAGTTCCCACTCATGTTCAAGCATGGTCCAGAAATTCTGCCTAGGTCACAGAGACATTGAACTGCTGGAATCTGGCAGAAAGCCCATCAGCATGGCTACATCCTTGGAAAACATACACAAACCATATATACACACAATTCATGGCACTACTTGACACTTCATAAACATCCTTTGAAAGTGGGTGGCAAGAGAGGGAGTAATGAAGGAAACAGATTAAATGTGGTGCTCCCCAAATGTCACATCTGCTATCTTTACTGTCATGTATTTGTTATGGTGGGTGTATAAAGCCAGCAGTATGACACTGAGTGCTTATCAAAAGTCCCAAGGAGATAATAACTGTTCTGATATGTAGTTCAGAGCTTCTGGGGCTGTGAAATGTATGATCACATGGAATTCCTCAGCAGTGTTACCAGCTGTGATATCCCTCTGCCTTTCTCCACCGCCTGCCATTCTTTGCTTCCTCAGTGGCTTGACATGGAGTATAATTATATTTTTCTGGGGCTGGCAGTAGAATATAATTTTCTTATTTTGCTTTTTGTCTTACCTTGTTCCTTGAGCCAGTGCCCAGCCTGGCTGACAGGTAGTCACACTCGTGCAGCAGAGAAGGAACAGCTGCTGTGACAAAGGAGTAGGAGTATGTTAAGCCAATTTTGCTACAAGAAGAGTAATGTATAATGAGATTGTGTGAGAACCATGACCTTATCTAGCTGTGAAAGGAGTAAAACACAATCAGTTAACATCCTTAGGAAATAATTGCCAACTACCTTTTGTGCTGGAAAGCTGGCTTAGCCCTGGACAAATACTACCATGCTTCATTTACATTATCACCAACACCTACAGCTATTCAAAATTGCCACACAATCTCCACTGTTTAAATAATTAGGCAAGGAGAAACATGATTAAGCAAGACAAGTTTTGTATTTAAAGATTGCAAGTTCTTTGCTGTGGAATTCTCTTGTAATCAACTTCTTCCTGTTTTATCCTACCTGATGGGACAGGAGGTGGGAAGGTTGCAGACAGGGCTCAGGACACAGCTCCCTTGTGCCAATCTTTTTCCTGGGACATGCCTCTCATGATCTTTTTATCTGAAATAGGCAAAGGCAAGTAGCAGCAGTGGAAAAGGACATGGATTTAGCAGCAGTCTTAGGGGCCATGATGAAGAACAACATCTGGCCCTGGGAAGTGTCTGGGGGAAAGGCAGAACCATGATCCATCTTTGTTTGGAGAACTCCAGCCCGGGACAGACTTTGTAAAGTGGAATCCCCCTTTCAGCAGCACTGTGGATTGTGCTGAGGGAGGGCAAGAGTGGGAAAAAGAAGCAACAAATATTGAGACATTTGGTTACTGCTACCTTTGACCCTGGCATGGCTAGCTGCCTCCTCCTTATGCAATTTTGTGGGGAGGCTTCACCTTCATAAAAATCAGAGTTAACAGATTGCTGCTGGCCTTGGTTCTCTTTATGTCCTTGTTCATCTTGCTTGCACACTTCTCAGGCTCTGCAAAAAAGGCTTTCAGAGATGGGTGGATAACATCCAACTATGACAAAAGCTTTCAACAGTCATCTAATGTTCCAAATGAGTAGCTCAGTGTGGAACACAAAGACCATAGAATGAAGTGCCAATAATGATTGTATCCAACTTTGCCCAAATAACTGCCGCAACATGCACAATTATGTCCTGTCAGGTAACCCGAGAGTGAAAAGGGATGTATCACCAGTCTATGGGAGATAAGCAGAAGATTCACACAATTCCCACTGGCATGCCACAGACCAGCAAATATCACATATTCCTCACAGTATTTGAATTTTTTGCCACTCTTACATATTGGTGGCCTAGCAGAATCACTGGTGAGCAGATAAAAAGAGTTTGCTGTGTTAATGTCATTTTATGAAACCTGTTTCTCAGCCAGTCACTGGGATTTGAAGAATAAAGTATACCGTTCACCTTTTTTTCTTTTTCCAATTAAAATAGCAGCAGCCAAACACTTAATGCAAGAAGATTAAATGCATGTGAATTATTTCCTGAGGTCCTTTTCTCGTTTTAGTATGAACAATGCATCCAAAGTTGTGGGAGAGCCTGGAAAAATGGCCAATTTACTCATGTGCCATACTTTAATCACTGCCTGAACCTGTTGGAATAATATTTCTTTGAAAGTGGCAGTATAAAGCATATTCTAGAAAAGCTTAATAAAAATCTGTAAGCAATACAATGAAATACTTTAACACCTGCAATAGAGAAAGGTATCAAATTCTTTTTTGCTTTAAAGTCAGCTTGATACAATCATATGTCCAAGTAACAGACAAAAAACCCACAACCTAATCTCCAAACCATAGCATAGAAAAAATACACCAAGGAAAAAACTCCATGTCCTTTGCTCAAGCAGCAAAAATGTTTTCATAAGCTTTTGGGCATTTTATCTTCAGTAAAATAATACAAATTAGTCAAAATCCCTTCTGAAATATAATTCTGGAATATAACATGATTTGAGAGGAGGAAGCAGCAAGAGTTTTTGATCCCTCCAGTGGACTAAGTCTAATATAGTCATCTGTTTTAAAAGGCTTTCCAGCCAGAAGTTCCTCTAATGCAGCAAGTGCCTCCTAACTGTCATTTATCAAAAAGATAAACTGGTGGAAATTGTCCATTCCCTGTTCCAGCATGAACAGTGCATGATGAAGAGTAAGTCATTGTTTGGAAACAACCACCCTCCCTCTGTTCCCTCCAGTTTCATCCAGCAAATCCAGTAGTCCCCTTAAAATATGATTTATATCAGAAAAGAGTTTCCCAGGAACTCTTAGCTTAGTAATGCTATTGCATATAGTAAAAAACTACATATATTGATAATGCCCTTAATATGATCTCTGGCATATAATTTTCAAATCCAGCTTCTGGCAACTGATCACAAAAGCAGTTTTAATAATAAATCCACCTGCTTTAGCTGCCACAGTAAATATGCTGCTATGATCAGGGCAACATGGAACTTGAATCCCAGCTAGTGTCTTGAATTGATGACATTTTTCACCTATGGGCTACAAGGCAATGGAAAAGCTGTTCAGCTGTGTAGTTAGTTCTGTATCTGCTTTGTTTTCCTTGAAGTTTAATCTTAATCTGGATTTCCTGAGTATGTAATGCCTATTCTTGTTATAATTATCTTAAATTAGTGATTTATACACAAACTCAATTGCAGTTTAATATGTCTCTAAATAAAAGGACTTCCTTCAGGGTTTGGTTTGGGGTTTTTTGTTTGTTTTTTTGAATGAATGAATGATACGTATAATCTAAATTTAAAAAGTCAAAGGAAAAAAATGTTGGTACAATAGTTGTTTGAGGTTACGTACCATGAGAACACATTTGCTCCTGCAAAATGGTGAAATGGGCTCTCTAGCTCTTTCTGCTCTTTGATGCTTTAGAGCAGCAAGAAGCAGTGAGTACCCAGCCAGGGGAGCTGGGGTGATTTCCAGCATTGCCTGGCCAGGTAGAGAAAAGCACTGAGGGTCATGGGACTTGGGAATGGTGAAGGCGATAAATTTGAGAAGCTGCAGGAGCCTCAGCAGTGAATTCTGGGCAAACAGATGGCTAAAAAATTGCAAATAGTTGTATAAAACAAAAACTGCAGTGAGGGCCAAAATTGCCAACTCTGGGGCATTCGGAAGAGTGAATATAATTCAACCATCCAGCAATGAGATGTGACTGAGGCTGGAAGAGAGATATTCCCTCCCTTCCTTCCTTCCTTCCTTCCTTCCTTCCTTCCTTCCTTCCTTCCTTCCTTCCTCCCTTCCTCCCTTCCTCCCTTCCTCCCTTCCTTCCTCCNTTCCTCCCTTCCTGCCTTCCTTCCATCCTCCCTTCCCTCCCTCCCTCCCGGATTTCACTGATTTTTAACAAAAGGGGATGTTTAAAGGTCTATGTTGCTATTCATAGCAAAGGCATTTTTAGTAAAAGAATTTAATTTCATCAAAGAGGTTTATTTATTCTTATTTAAGAATTATT
>VWZU01017528.1:303-14846 GCA_013397095.1 Sterrhoptilus dennistouni | reverse complement strand
ACGGCTGTCCCGGGGCCGGGAATGAGAACGCGGGGCCCGGCGGGGCAGAGGTATCGCCCGAGGCCGAGCAGCAGCGCCCCTGCTCCCAGAGCTCCGTCATCTGCCTGGAGGACTCGCCTCCGTGCAGCGGGAGCCCCGCTGACCCTGCCCGGGATGCGGACGGCGCCGGGGCTCGCCCAGGTAACCGGTGTTGTCACCTCCCTGATGGTGTTGGGTTATGTGAATGTGCCCTGAGCTGGAGCAACGTCTGTGTGTGCACCCAGAGGGGTTGGCTGGTCAGGAGTCAGAGGCAGCTCTGTGCTCAGGGCTGACAGGCAGCCCCGATTTCATTTACATTCCTGGTTTTGGGGCTGACAGGCAGCCCTGATTTAATTTTTTTATTCTTTAAAAGTCAAAAGCTGTATTAAAGGAGTGTTTAGAGGTCTGGCTGATGATTTTCCTCCCCTGTTTGTGGCAGGCTGAGTGTGCAGTGTCACCCAGCAATGTCCCTGCCCTTCTCTTGCAGGTGCTGGTGCTGGAGGGGCTCTGCAGGAGCAGCAGGGGGCTGGGGACAAAAGTCCCCCAGAGCTGGACGAGGCGTCCTGGGCCCTGGCAGGGGCTGAGCTGGAGGAGGATGACCTGGACATCATCCCTCCCTCCCCTGAGGAGGAGCTGCCTCCCTTCTCCCCCTCTGTACAGAGTGTCAGGTAATCAGAGTTCACTGCTGGGACCAGCCCTCTGTTGTATGATTGGAAAAAAGCACCAAAACCACCCCAGAACTGCTTGTTAAAAGGGTACAGGCTCAGTTCGTGTCTCTGCTGGTTGGTGGTTGGCAGCTGCAGTTAATGCTTTACCAAATACTCCTTTTATGGCTGGTGTTTTTAGGTGGCTTTCACTTCAGGAAAAAGCAGTTACTTCTGTTGCGGGATGGGAGAAATTTGCTGGGGCAAGATTCCAACACAGGATGAGTGACTGCTCAGCTCTTGGGTTCTGCCTGGGCCTTCAGGAATTTATACTTTACACACACCCTAAATCCCCCTGGTCTATGGTAATGCCTCAATTCACAGATATCTGTATTTTAATGGCTTTTTCTTTGGTGTTAGCAGTGTTTTCAGAGCCTCTCCCAGTGGTGGAAGAGCTGGCAGCTCCGAGGCCAAGCAGGAGAAAGTTCCCACAACACATCCTGGAGCTGATCCCAGTGCAGGGGATTCAGGTACACAAAATACTGTGGAATTTCATATCTCTGGCTTTGGGGATAGTCTGAAACTATTTATTATCCTGTGTAATCCAAGGACATTAACTTGGAGGTAGGTAACCAACATCTGTAGGTGGAGAGTTGACATAAATTGGATTATAGACAGACAATGAAACACAAGGGCAAAACCATGTAGGTTCCTTGAGTTCCTGCACACAGAAACAGTTTCTTTGTGCTAAATGGGCTAAAAACACATTGGAAATAGATAGTTCAGACTGATTCACTGCAGCGTGCTGTGCTCTGGGAGGGTGGTGTCCTGCTGTGACGAGGTGACTGTGCTGAGCTCTCCCCGTGCCAGGCGCGGCTGCCCCGCTGTCCCCGCGGCTGCTGGGAGTGATGGAGGCCATCTGTGAGCTGGTGGACACCATCCCCCTGCAGGAGCTGCAGGCCCTGAGCTGTGCCCGGGCCCTGCTGCAGCACAGGGACCTCAGGTAGGCTGGGGCAGGGAGCAGCCTGCAGGTGTCCCCACACACTGCACAGCGGGGCTGGGAAAGGCTTGGAATGATCACTGAGGGAGGGAATAAAACCCCCAAGCCTGCAGGTGTCCCCACACACTGCACAGCGGGGCTGGGAAAGGCTTGGAATGATCACTGAGGGAGGGAATAAACCCCCTCAAAGGGCTGCTGTGGGTGTTTACAGGGGGAATAAACCCCCCCTGTGTGCTGCCAGAGGGGAGGATGCAGTGCCACGGGCAGGGTGAGGAGGTGCCTGGCACACTCAGGTGTGTGTTCTGCACAAACAGGTGATGGATGTGCTGTGCCCTGCCAGGTGTCCCCCTCAGTTCTCCTGCCAAGAGCATTCAGTGGGTGTTGTGTCCCCTCCTGCTGGCTGCAGGGGTGGTGATTCCTCCTGATATCCCTGAACTTGTCATCTCCCAATGGAATTATTGCTGCCACAAGCTGCTGCTTTGTCTCCTGTGTCATCAGACATGGACAAAATTTTGGGATTTGGGATGTTGGTTAGATTCTTCCTGGGCCGGGACCATGAACATTTACTTTTGTAAATGTTCTCAGCACAACAACTTATTTTATTTATCATTGCTGTAGTCAGACACAGTCTTTAGAAAGTACTTAAAACATGATTTGGTTCAAACATAGTTCTTTCCTCAGGTTTTGCCTCTAAGGATTTATTTTTTATATTCTACCTTGCCTGGATCTGTTCCTTACTTTTAGGAATTCTTTTATTTTATGTAGAGATGATGTCACAGTTCTGCCATTAGTTTCTCCTGGTGGTATTTCCCCTTCCCTGGATTTGTTTGGAATTGTTTTCAAACATGGTGACTCAGAACACGATGGAACCACCATATGTTAAAATGTTTAATAGCAGGGAGACAAAACTGTTTAATGAATGTTGTAGAACCTGGTAAATCATTGCTTGTGACTAAATGTGTTTTTTTTTTTTTCCTTCTTCCCTCCCTTGTCATCTCTCACAGGAGAAAATTGCTGGCTAATTCTGTCAGTTTGAACCAAAATGGCACAAGCAGCACTTTTCCTAAGAGCTGGAAGTCTCCTGTGGAGCAGAGCTCTCGTGTGTGTCCTGGTGCAGCTCCAGGTTCTGCCCCAGGCTGGAGCTTCAATTCTGACAGAAACTCCCCCAAATCCACAAACACCCCGTCGGTGCTTCCTGTTCATTCCAGCAGCTTTTCTGCAAAAACAAATCAAACCTTGGACAGCCCTTGTGTTTCCAAGCAGAGAGCTGAGGAGCTGCCCTGCCCAGGGACTGCAGAGCTGCCTTTTCCCAGGGGCAGGGGCAGGGAGGGAGCTTCCCTGGGGCTCAGCCCCCAGCCCTGGGACAGCAGCTGGGATAAAAGCCCAGGAATGGGGAGTGGGAAGCAGCCAGTGACCAGCACAGCCCTGAGGGCTCAGGGCACAGCTCCCAGTGCTGGTCCTGCAGGGAACAGCTCGGCTGTGACTGATCTGGACTTTGACCTGGACCACTTTGACATCGATGACCTGGACGAGGACTGGGAGAGCTCGGAGCCTGTGCCAGCCCCAGGGGCACCCCCCACACCCCTGTGCCCCCCGGGCAGGGAGGGGCCTCCTGCCAAATCCCTCCTCTCCAAGATCATGTCCAGAGCCCAGGGCTCCTCTGGGGGACCCAGTCCTGCTGCTCCAAAGCCAGGCCTGCTGATGGCAACAAAGAACCATCCAGGTGAGTTACACTTACTGGGTTTCTTCCATTTTTAAATTCTTTATTTCATTTTACACCTAAGACCAAGTAACTGCCACAGGTCACATCCGTGCCTTTTGTTTCTGTGGAAGTTTCTTTTGGCTCCTTTTTTGCAAAGTCATCTTGGGTTTTTTTTTTTCCTCCAAATTATGCCAAACTTGAATATTCCCTTCCTGTGCAGGTTTCAGGCAGCTGGAAGATCAAGCTGCTAAAATTGGAAATGAGGGTGTTTCTGTTTTAGTTAAATAATGATTCTGCAGTTTTTGATTCAAAGCTGCACAATGGCTCTCACTGCAAAATGTTCCAAAATGGATTTGTGGAAGCAAACTCAGTCCCAGGGGTTAGCCAGTGTCATTTCAGGTTAATGTAGGGACAGGCTGGCAAAAGGGGAGGTGAAAAATCAGAGTCACAGATTGGTTTGAGGTGGAAGAGACCTTAAATCCCATCCTGTGCCACCCCTGGCATGGCAGGGACAACTCCCACTGTCCCAGGCTGCTCCAGCCTGGCCTTGGGCACTGCCAGGGATCCAGGGGCAGCCACATTTTTTCCATATTTTTTCCATAACTAGATGGCATAAGTTATTCTAATTACATTTTTTTTTTTGTCTCCCAGATCCAGTGGTCCATAACCCTGCACTGGAGCGTTTCAGGGGTATGAGGTTTCCCCACTCTGCAGAAATGATGAATATATTTCACAAGAAGTTTGGGTTGCACTGTTTCCGGACAAACCAGCTGGAGGCCATCAACGCTGCTCTGCTGGGGGAGGATTGTTTCATCCTCATGCCCACAGGTACAGCCCCCCACAGCACGGGGCACAGACCTGCAGCTCCTTTTGTCACCTTTGGGACAAGCTTTTCTCTTCCCCTGTTGGAATTCTGTGACTGCAGGATTTCAGGAGTATTGTTGCACTGGAGTATTTGGAGTGAGGGGATTGAATTTCTGCCTTAATAATTCCCACAATAACTCTTCCTTATCCTACAAGTGTCACTTTGTGGCAGGAATTGGTAGAAATGTATTGCTTCCAGAAGAAATGGGAAATAGGTCTCCATCCCTTTTGTCTTGGTACCCACTGCTTGTTGTGCTGTGTCTTATCCTCGCAGGAGGTGGGAAGAGCTTGTGCTACCAGTTACCAGCCTGTGTCTCTGCTGGGGTCACTATTGTCATTTCTCCACTGAGGTCGCTCATCATCGATCAGGTCCAGAAGCTGAAGACTTTAGATGTAAGTTCCAGCAGCTTTATTGAGTGGAACTGCAGGTAACTGGATTAGAAATGTGAAATTTTACAGCAAATCTTGTGTCTCCCGGATATAAACGGCATAAATTGATTAGATGGACACTGTGAACAGCACAGGAAGTTGCCTGGGAAGAGCTAAATTGGATGAAGTCGAATATCTTGGCAGTGTGGCCTCTGGATTTATTGCTGCTCCTCGTGTTGGGTGTTAGAGCTGTGCTTTTTAGTGCTGGCTCTGAGATCCTGAGGGTTGTAATCACTCACCTACACAGGAGCCTGACTCTGCAGAGGGAGTGAGCCCTGAGAGTTCCTGAGTTTGGGGGGTCCTGGAGGTGCTGAACCTCTTTGGAAACACGATACACAGAGCAGAATGTTTTGCATGTAATAAAAAAATCTCAATATATATATATATTTATAATTTTTTAATATAGATTGCTGCAACATACCTGACTGGGGACAGAACAGATGCCGATGCCTCAAAAATCTACATGCAGCTGTCCAAGAAAGACCCTGTCATAAAGCTGCTGTATGTCACCCCTGAGAAGGTCTGTGCTTCATCTTCAGTTGTAGAACCACAGGGGCTGTGAGGGGGGGATTTCTGTGAGGTGCTAAAAAACTGCTCTCAGAGTAGGCTTCTGGGGAAAAAAATGCCAGGTTTTAAATAACTCATTAAGAATCTGTACGGATGTAACTAATTTCAGTCAGTAATTAGCCAAGGATAAGAGCTGAGTATGTTGGTAAAATGTAAATTCCTAAAACATGCTCACCTATTTCAATCTGTCTTGATGCACATTACTGTTAATCACTGTCCAGTAGCTACTAAATCCAGACTGCTCTGAATAGGGTAATACAGGAAAAAATAAAGCATTGTCAGGGTGGTAGGAGATTGTCAGAGCTTGCCTTGGGCTGCTTTATATGCTGCCTTAAAAATATGTTATTGCACTTTGTAAGAGGGGGCTGGTTAGTGTGCTGGTTGTGTCTCTCTCTTCAGCATTATTTTTCCCTCTGTTTCCTGACATAAATCATTTAAATTTACTGAAATTTCCTCAGAATGGGGGGCCTTGGGGTCGGTGATCCCAGAACCTGGTGGGAATCCCACACCAGCTGCACGGTTAAACCACAGCTGACTGGCATCATCTCTGTGCCTGAAGCCTCACCTGCAGAGTGCAGGGCGATTCTGCAGCCTGGGACAGCTGTTTGTGCACTCCCAGCCAGGCCAGCTGACACTTTTAGGCCAGGTGGGTTTATTTACCCTTGTCCCTGGTGGTGTGTCCCAGGTGTGTGCCAGCAGCCGGCTCGTGTCCGCCCTGGAGAACCTCTACGACAGGAAACTCCTGGCGCGTTTTGTCATTGACGAGGCCCACTGTGTCAGCCAGGTAAAGCCTCCTCTTGTTCTCAGGGACACCAAAAGGCTCCGTGGGAGCACTTTACTCTTTTTTTTTTTTGTTTGTTTGTTTCTCCCCCAGTGGGGCCACGACTTCCGCCAGGACTACAAGCGGCTGAACATGCTGCGCAGGAAGTTCCGCTCGGTGCCCATGATGGCCCTGACTGCCACTGCCAACCCCCGTGTGCAGAAGGACATCCTCAACCAGCTCGAGATGCTCAAACCACAAGTGTGAGTGTCTCTGCAGCCTTCTGAAACCTTGTAGTTTGGTGCCACAGAAATCTGGAGTGGAAAACTTGGTGAAGTGAAAAAAAAGCGTCGCAGGCCCAGCTGAAATCCTTGTGTAGCTGGGTCTGATGAAATGAAATGAAATGAATTTAAATTAAATAAATGCATGCATAGATTCTAATAGGAGGTAGATAAAAAATATTAAATAAAAAACCAACAAACTTGCCAAGCCCTTCCTTGCATGATGAAGGAAGGTGTTTAACACAACATAACTGTACCCATAAGGCTGACGAGCACCATGAACTGTCACGTTTCAGGTTTACAATGAGCTTCAACAGGCATAACCTGAAATATGATGTGTTGCCCAAGAAGCCAAAGAAGGTGGCGATGGATTGCTTGGAATGGATTAAAAAATATCACCCCCGTGAGTACTGAGCAGCATGGTGCCCACAGGCCTTTCTCAAGGCAGTAAAAGCTTTTATAATGCTGTAATGATGATATATTTACCAGAAATGCGAGATGGAGGTAAAGTGATGTTACTGAAAATGGGAATCAGATTTATGTGCATTCTAAAGTTGAGAATTTAAGTCAAGATGGAAAAGCAAATTATGCTGATGCTCTTGAATGACCCTTCTGGAGCCTGCCAGAGCTTTTAGGATCATGTCTTCAGAGCATAAAGGTCATCCAGTATCTTAATTGTTTAATTGGGCTGATCTGCTTATCTGTAGTTCCCCTTGAAGCTATCTTCAGAGATTCCCATCTTTCTAGGCTCCCTTTGGAATCCTGCAGCTCCTGCTGCTGGAATTGGATTACACCAGGCTCCCTTAGAGCTTCTCCTGTGCTCTACTCTCAGAGAGCATTTACTGAACTGCTCTAACTCTTGAATTATACAGGTTTTGTTCATGTCTTCTAAATCCTGAGATTGCACAATACTGATGAGGAAAACATTTCTTTATTCCACCTACCAGAAGCACAAAAGAACTGTGTAGGAAAAACTGTCAAGACAATCTGATGCTAATAAAATAAGTTCTATAGTGAAGCAGTTATATCTTTACTCTTATCATTGATTCCAGTGAGGAGAGGTCTGTATCTGGTTTGCACTCCCTTCTTCATTTTCTACTCTGTTTTTTCCTTTCAGGGAAAGGAAATAAAACTGTATTGTAGTTGAGATTTCTTTTCCCATCTGTTTGCAGATGACTCTGGGATAATCTACTGCCTGTCCCGGCACGAGTGTGACACCACAGCAGCCATCCTGCAGAAGGAGGGGCTGGCTGCCCTGGCCTACCACGCCGGCCTCACCGACTCCAACAGGGATCTTGTGCAGCAGAAGTGGGTGAATCAGGAGGGGTGCCAGGTGAAGAAAAAACGAGGGGGAAAGGGAAGAAAATCTGGGCATTTTTATCCCTCCTGGCCTGGGAAATAATAGGGAAGTTGTTGCAGTGTTATCACCAAATGTCTGCAGTGTTGAATAGCTGATCCCAACAGACCTGCTGGGGCACAGCAGCCACCTTTCACTGGGAATTCTGTGAATTAAAAGTGTAGCACACTGAGTTGTGCTACTCCAGCAGTGCAGGGCTTTTGAAACAGCTCCTGGCATGCTGCTGTGCAGAGACTGGAATTTTGATTTTTTTCCTGTGTCTGCAGTGGCTCCTCTGACAGGAGGGGAGGCTGTTGCTGTTCTGTACTTGCTCTGTGCTGTTACAGCTGAATTTCAGTTAGATGAAATTCCTAATCCAGCTCACTGCTCTGCTTTCCATGCAGTGTGGCAGGAGTAATTCCATAATGTGTGTCTAGAACATGGTGCTCTCCTTCCCAGGTGATCTGTGCCACGATTGCCTTCGGGATGGGCATTGACAAGCCCGACGTGCGCTACGTTATCCACGCGTCCCTTCCCAAATCCATCGAGGGTTACTACCAGGAGTCTGGCAGAGCTGGGAGGGATGGGGAGATGTCCCACTGCCTGCTCTTCTACAGCTACAGTGATGTGACCAGGCTGAGAAGGCTCATCCTGAGTGAGTTCTGCTCTGGGAACTTGGAGGTGACATTACAGCAGTCGCGTTGTCGCCGGTCTTGTTTAGCCTGTGTTGTTACTTCTCTTTTACGAGTGCCGTGGATGGTTCAGTATTGCTGGGAGGGGAGAACTGGGAATCCTTACCTGGATGGTTTTCATTCAGGGGGAAGGAGCAGGATTTTTGTCACTTGTACTTGATTTTAGTCAAAACCACTTTGCTTCACAGAATCATGGAATTGTTAAGGTTGGAAAAACCTTTAAGATCATCAAATCCAACTGTCAGACCAACTCCACCCCTTGTTCACTGCTAAAACATGTCTTCAAAACATGCCACATCCACATATTTTTTGAGCACTTCCAAGGATAGTGACTCCATTCAGTGCATCCTGTATCAGAGCTTTGCTACCCTTTCTATGAAGAAACTGCTCGTGATATCTAATCTGAACCTCTCCTGACACAACTTGAGGCCACTTCCTCTCATCCTGTCATGCTTACCCTTCTCTTGACTTTTGTCATATTAGGCTTATTTCCCGTCTCCAGTTCTCTAAAACTTCAGAGATAAAATCTGTCCTACACCTGTTCTGCACTACCCCACTCACCTTTTCTTAAGCAAAGCCAAAATTGCGAGTTTTTTAAGCAAAGCCAAAATTGCGAGTTTTTTAAGCAAAGCCAATTTTTTTTCATATTCCATGAAAACGCAGAGGTGCCCCTTTAAGAAACACCATTGAATTTGCTGTGTTTCAGTGGAGAAGGATGGGAACAGCCACACGAGGCAGACCCACTTCAACAACCTGTACAGCATGGTGCACTACTGTGAGAACGTGGTCGAGTGCCGCCGCGTCCAGCTGCTCGCCTACTTCGGGGAAACCAACTTCAACCCCACCTTCTGCAAAGAGCACCCAGAAGTGATCTGTGACAACTGCAGTAGAAAGAAGGTAAGGCCCCACGGGTTGTATTTGTAGTGGTGTTAAACTGAATTTGTGTTTAGTTGGATCAGAAAGTGGTTACACGAGCTTTGGGAGGGTGAATGGGGAAAAGGAATAAAAGTCCTGTATTTTTGTGATGCTTCCAGGTATTTTCAGGGTTTAACTGTGGACTTGTGGTGCTCCTGTTCCTGTCAGAAGCATAAGGATGGTCCTTGTAGGGGTCAGGAGCTTAGATCAGATCCACTGCAATGAGTGGGGAAATCCTTTCAGCTCCTGTCCTGCTGGTGTCAGGGCAGCTTTGTGCTGCCAGAGCAGCATGAGGGCCACATTAGGAGTGCCCTGCTGAAGACATTTGGGGTTATGCAAACTTAGTGGCAGGAGCAGAAGGGAAGGCAGCTGTGGGGGATTGACAGGGAAGGGATCGTGAACAGTTTTGTACCTGTGGATAGTGTTTCTCAGCTCTGTGTTTGAAGCATTCCCTTATATAGCTGTGATTGGAACCAGATCTGACCAGGATAATGCATATTCAGTCTCATTTTAATGCGTTTTGGAAGTGTAAGTTCTAGAGCGTGGCAGGATAATTACAAGAATGCTTTCCAAATTATTTACCTTGATTCCCAGTGTTCACCCAGCAGTCCTGCACCTCGCTCTACACAAATAACCCCCGGGAGATGATATACAGTCAGTTGGAGTGGTTTTGTATTATCACATCCAGAATCCCTGCGACTGTATCACTGTCGGTTCCCAACTAGGAAATCGCGGTTCCTTTATTTGGAACAAACTCAATTCTCACAGCTGAGAAAAGCTCAGTAACGAAAACTGAGGCTGTCAGTAACAGCTTGAATTAGGGCAGAAACATGTAATGGCATGTCCTGATGAGGCCTGATGATTTAACAGGATTATAAATCAAGGAACGTGACGGAGGACGTGAAGAGCATCGTGCGGTTTGTGCGCGAGCACTGCGGCCAGGCGGGGCGGGCCAACGGCAAGAGGAATCCAGGCTCTGGCAGGTACACCCTCAACATGATGGTGGACATTTTCTTAGGTGAGTCTGTTCTCCCAGAAACTCTCAAATAACCTGGTGCACAAATCCCCAGCCAGGAATCGAGAGGGTTGATGCTGCAATGCCAGCAGGCGTTTTAAAAAAAATACCTGTGCATTTTGCAAAGTTAATCTTCCCAAAGAATCTCTTGGTGGTAAGTGATCCAAAATAAATGAAACTGAAGATTTAATCCATTTCAGGTTGCTATAGTGATAATATTGGTTTTCCAGTGTTGGAAGGCTGTTTTGAATGTGAACAGACTGCCTTGGGAATCTCCCACAGACTGTAAATGCATGTGGGCTCTGTGAGCATGGGCTCATCCTGTGCTTTCTGTTGCACAGGTTCAACTAGTGCCAAGATTCAGTCTGGAATATTTGGGAAAGGGGCTGCCTATTCCAGGCACAATGCTGAAAGGCTGTTTAGAAAACTGGTCCTGGACAAGATCCTGGATGAGGATTTGTACATCACAGCTAATGACCAGGCAGTGGCATATGTCATTCTGGGAGAAAGAGCTCAGGCTGTGCTGGATGGGTCACTCCAGGTATGTAACTATTTCATTTCTCGAAGGCATTGTTTTAAGGAAGGTGCTGCAGCTTTACTTTAGCATATCCCCTCGGGCAGCTTAAACACACTTTGCCTCCAGCTGAACTACCATCTGCTGTGTGCAAGGAACAGAATCCAAGACGTGTGATTCCTAGCCCAGTATTCCAGTAATAATGTTGTGGGGTAAAAAGTGAGTTTGAGAGGCTTGGAGATGTTTAAATCTTCCTCTTCTTCCCCACCCATCTGATTCCTGCTGGACAGTGAAAGGAGAGTTCTGACTCCCACAGAAAGATGGCTAAGAAGAGGAAGAAGGACCAGCACTCCCTTCTTTGTTTTCTACTCTATTTTTTCCTAGGCATTGGTGGGATCTGATGGAATAGGCACTTCACGAAGGTCATGGAATAGACCTGGAGGTAGCACGTCCTCTGTATTAGTGCTGTGTTTGGAGCAGGACAGAGCCCTCAGCATTACCTCAGTGACCTCTGAAGGCAGCTGGGAAGTGGGCTCTTCCCTCTCTCTAAACTCTGCCAGCTCTTTGTAGAAGAAACTTGGATGTGGTTCAGTAGCCTGTAAAAAATTATTTAAAAATGTGTACTGGGTAAACAGCTTTTTATGGATACTCCATTTCCTGTGCTGTGTTCCTGTGTTACCAGTCAGGGTGTGCAGGGACTCCCTGGCAGGAGTTATGGATGGCTCCTTTTTACAGGTGGAGTTCCACGAGACAGAGAGTGCCAGTGCCATCAGAAGGCAAAGGGCTTCCATGGCAAAGATGTCCCAGCGGGAAGAGATGGTTAAACAGTGCCTCAGTGAACTTACAGACACCTGCAAAACCCTGGGCAAAGTCTTTGATGTGCATTACTTCAATATTTTCAGTACTTCCACCCTAAAGAAAATAGCAGGTAAGGTCAGGTTTCTCAGAAGTCCTTTGGGGCTTCTGCATAGAGGGGCACAGAAAGGAATTAATTTCCTCCCGGGTGTCTTTATAAAAAGTTATTTGTTTGCCATGTCTGAGGGGTGCTTTGTTGTGTTACAGAAACCTTGTCCTCAGACGTGGAGGTGTTGCTGCAGATCGATGGTGTCACAGAAGACAAACTGGAGAAATATGGTGCAGAAATAATTAAAGTGATGGATAAGTACTCAGAATGCTCCATCCCAGGTGTGCTTTGTACCTCAACATGTACTCCCTGTTCAGAGCCTTTCTCTCCTCCTCTAGCAGATGTTTGATTCAAAACTCACCATTATTTAATCACAAATAATTCCTAAAGGGAGTTTTTCAGAACTTTCAGAACACACCAAAGTCTTTCCACCTTCCCACTAGCTAAATTCAGGGTGTCTCTGAAAGCCTGGGGAGGGGGCAGTGCAGAGGAGGTGAGGAACAGCCAGGACAGATGTTTTGATCCCACCAGTGTATTCTGGTGACCGACTGGCCCGGGTGATCCCTTGGCTGAGTCAGTTTTCCCTCCCTCCCTCCCTGTGTGTAGAAGATGCTGCCTGCCCAGGTGTGGACACAGCCACAGGGAGCCCTGACTCGCTGGGCAGTGATGGAGAAGCAGAGGAGGCAGGCACAACCTCCAGCTATTTCGGCAATAACACAAAGCAGAGGAGGAAAAGGAAGCGACCAGCCAACTCCAGGGACTCCAAGAGGAAAAAGACAAGTGGTGGTGGCAGCCAGCAGTTCCAGTTCCACGCCAGAGGGTATGTGCCTGGGGTCACTGCTCACTTCTCTTTGCATAGTGGTCATCCCAGAACTGCAGTTATCCCCTTCAGTTTCTTCAGTATGGGCTTAAATAATGGTGCTAAATTATCTGGGTGCCTGGTCAGAACTGCCCTGCCATGCTTTTCTGCACATTTGGTTTAAAAAGCTGGTGAGGAAGGATATTTTACAGTTGTCCTCACACTTGACTGCCACAGGCTAAGCAGGGAGCAGGACATTTCAGTGTTCTGCCATAGCCAGCATTAGCAGGCTGACCAGGTTCCTTGCTTGAAATCATAAAGAGGTCTTAAAACTTTGAACATTTGATGGAATATTTGAATTTCAGCCCCTTGTTAATTCAGATTCTCTTTCTGATTGTGTCGTGCAAGGCAATACCTGCATCTGCTGTTGGTTGGTCTTGAGTTTCTGGGGCAGATCTGCCACTTCCCGAGGATTTCCCCTTCCTGCCCCATTTTTCACCATTCTGCTCCTTGGTTTTTGTAGCAAATGTTTTTCCCAGGCCAGCAGGTTTTGTCCCACCCTTGGCACTTTCCCATCTACTGGAATATCTGTCATGAAGCTGCTGCTGCCTCTGAAGTGTCACCCTTGGGTACATCCCAGAGCAGCAGCTGTACTATTTGCATTTCACAGGTCGTTTTGCAGCCATGTGTGTTAAAAAAAAACCCCAGAAAATTACAAAATGAGTGTGTAGTCTGCTAGAAAATGCAGTGGTGGTGCCCGTGTGAGCAGGGGCCAGGGCAGGTGTCTCACACACACTTTCTCTCTGATTTTTGCAGGGGCTTCAGCAGGTACAGAAGGACCAAGAAGCTGCCGAGCTCCAAGGCTCCAGCTTCCTCCAGTGCTAGCTCCGTGTCCCACAGCATTGGTGGCACACAGGGAGCAGCTGGGAGGCTGGCCATGATGGCACTGCCCAAACCCAAATCCAGGAGCTTCCTTCAGCCTTCATATTCCATATTGTAACTGGGAAACGCAATAACCGGATGAATTTCCCCGAGACGGAATCACTGTTTATTAAATTTTTGTTTCGTTTGCTGCTGCTGAACCTTCTGGGACTTGTGTATTTGTCGAGTACAAAAGCGCAGATTAAATAAATATTTTTTTACTTGTCAGTTTATTTTGGGCCTTTCTAGTTGTGAGCAATTCTAGAAACCCTCGGCTGTTGGTGACACTCGTCCCTGTGATCCTCGGGGACACGATCAGGACCACAAATGCTGGGGGCTGTGTGTCCCCAGAGCTGTGCCTGCTTCTCCTTGCTCGTTCCTGCTCTGCTCCAGAGCTGGAGAGCTCCTTTCCCTGGGCTGCTCCTCGGGAAAGGACAGCTTGGGAAGCAAAAGGTAACGCGTGTTCTTAACTTTGCCTCTGCTCTAGAGCTGGAGAGCTGGGCTGCTCCTCTGCAAAGGACAACTTGGGAAGGAAAAAGGTAATTCATGTTCTTTACTTTGCCTCTCCTCCCTTGCTCCTGCCTCTGCTCCAGAGCTGCAGAGCTGGGGTGCTCCTCTGGAAAAGACAGCTTGGGAAGGAAAAAGGTAATGTGTGTTCTTAACTTTGTCTCTCCTTGCTCGCTCTTGCCTCAGTGCTTCAGAACTGGAGAGCTGCGCTGCTCTTCTGCAAAGGACAGCTTGGGAGGGAAAAAGGTAATAATGCATGTTCTTAACGTTCCCATTTGATTCCCCGCGTCCTGGAACTGGGAGTGCCTAACCCTGCCCTGGGTGTGTTTTTATTCAGATACTGTTTTTTTCGGTTTAAGCCGTGATCTTGTCAGGGCACGGGGCGGGAGGTGCCCATGGCGCGGCTGTCGGGCCTGGCCTGGGCAGGGCGGTGCCGGTGCGGGCTGTGAGGGGCGGCTGTGCCCGGAGCTCCGGGCAGGGCAGGACGGGCCCTTCCCCTTTCACCCGCTGTTCCCGGACAACGACTCCGCGTCCTTGGGGCTGGGAGCGACCTCAAATCCCATCCAGTGCCACTCCAGCCATGGGCAGGGACATTCCCACTGTCCCAGGCTGCTCCAAGCCCCACTGTCCAGCCTGGCCTTGGGCACTGCCAGGGATTCAGGGGCAGCCACAGCT